>OX457041.1:37067330-37529830 GCA_949752735.1 Lumbricus terrestris
TTAGAAACCTGTTGAGAATATTAGCACTGTGTTGTTCCAGAGCCCGGAGGTCTCTAAAGCATTGGTGATATTTGCAACAGCTTCATCGAGACACGATATCATGCCTGAAAGAAATGTAAGCACTCAACTCATTATTTGAAATCAATCACTTTAAACATAGGCCTACACATAATTTGTTTAGTGTTTGCAGTTCGCTCAGCAGCAATCGCATTTTAGTGATTTAACATCAAAATATGGATCAGTTTAATAAAAGTTTCCACCAAGATACGAATGCAAGTATTTAGATTTAGGCTACCATTGACTAGATCCTGGTATGAATTGAGTACCTTTTCCCGTATGCAAAGCTTCACACTTTCGGTTTGGGTCCACTATTCCGAGGGTTCACTATTCCGAAGGTCCACTATTTCGAATCCTAACCCTAAACCTAACCTTAAGCCTAACTATGACCCTAAACCTAACTCACCCCAATCCTAACCATAACCCTAAACCTAATCCTAACCCACCCTAACCATAACCTTAAACCTAACCCACCCCAACCATAACCAAAACCCTAACCCTCCACAACCCTAACCCTAACCATAACCCTAAACCTAATCCTAACCCACTCTAACCCTAACCATAACCTTAAACCTAACCCACCCCAACCATAACCAAAACCCTAACCCTCCACAACCCTAACCATAACCCTAAACTTAATTCTAACCCATCAACCCCTAACCTACCTCACCACAACCCTAGCCTAACCGGGCTAACCCACTGTAACCCTAACCACCAAGGATAACGAACAAAATATAGCGGATATTCGGAATAGTGGACCTTCGGAATAGTGGACCCTCGGAATAGCGGGCCTCTACCCACACTTTCACGATATTCGAAATTACAGAAAATTTATACCGCCTCGAATCGATCAGTTTATCATGACATAAACATAATTATATCACAGGTTGTCTTTGACTCGTCAATGGCACAGATGGTAAAAAAATTAGAAACACTAGCTCGGTTTTACTTATTGCGGTAGGAATAGCTCATAATTATAAGTTACTTTACAGTACTGCAAGAAGTCATAAATTATACTGGAAATAAGAGATGTTTATGATGTCGTGCATAGGTTCAGATTCTGTTAGACATTATAAGGATATGGAATTTCCGCTATAATCTGCAAATCCAGTCTTTTTATGCTTAATCTATCACTAAGATTATGAATTTACTAGTTAATCAGATAAAATAAGATACTTTAAAATACAGTAGCAAAATCATTGGCTTCATGACCTGCATATTTTCTCCTGTCTCCGTTTGTGATATTCTTATATGGTTCTAGGTACTCATCGGGAACATGTAGCGGAGAATGAGCTGCTTGGAAGGGAACGTATAAAAAGAGAGGCTACAAAATAAAAATAAAACAATTTTATACAGTAGATATGGAACTTTCAGTCAAGAAAAACATTTACACAAATTGACACAAATAATTCAAGGTAAAACATTAAGCTTTCAAACTCAAGATAACAGCATAAGAAATGTAAATTACGCTCTTTTTTAGTCTGCAACGTTCTCTTCGTTTTGTTTGCTCACACAGTTGTCCTTGTAGATGAAACATCCCTCAAAAGTCAAAACCCTTCCAGATGACCATGCCATATGACCATTTCCGCAGTGTGTCCCCGATTTTTCTGGCCCACGAATACAGTCATAACTCATAATATTATTATGTGTGACTGATTATCAATGATAATAAAGATCAAACATTCAGCACCTCTCGTACCAATATAGTCCTACTCATTTTGCTCAGTCTGCTTCAACACCTTGGCCTTCCACGGGCTGGAAAGAACTGCCACTGGCTTACCCTTCAGAAAGGTTTGAAGTCCGGATTTCACGGGTCGCGTACAGGTACCTAGATCACGAATCACATTAACCCAACCTCGGGCTTTTGCTATATTGTTAGTCCTTCAATTTGGAATCACCTTCCTTCTGAAATTCGTGGCAGGATTCTTGTAGGAAATTCACTTGCATCTTTTAGCTGCTTTAAGACATTTCTCTTTTCATGGCCTGGCACGCTGAGAGCGCTTCTGAATAGCTGTGCTGTGAGAATCGCTTTACATATGCTTTATTAGATTAGATTCCCGACTTGGCGCTACGTGCGAGACTCGGCGATCGTTTGCCCCCACAGAAACCTCTTTTAATCCTCCCCTCCCCAGAGGAGGGGAGGATTAAAACCGTTGAGTAACTTTGTCTTCTACAACCATCATATTTCGATGTCTCATGTAGGCTAATACGATTTTCATTTTTTGGTAATTAAGTTTTACTGCCTCGAATGTAAAATTTCGCAAATGTTATTCTTAGCAATAACCGTACGTGGTAGGCCAGGATTTCAGGTTGGGGGCTGAAGTCTTTCCTTCCTCTCAGGGGAAATTCAAGACATTGTGGGGCGCGGTGGTGTAGTGGTGGCGTCGCTGCCTTGAAGCCGGAGGGTTCGAGGTTCGAATCCACTTCGCCGTGTGGGGACCTTGGGCAAGTCCTTCACTCGCAATTGCTCAGCGCTTCGGCGTGAAACTCCGATGCAGTGTCCGCGCTGTAGTCGGGAGCGCCTCTGAGTAGCGGTTGAGGGCTGGAAGAGACGCTATAACAAGTGCTCGTACAAACATACAAACATAGAGCATTTTCCTTGACTGCATTCCCACTGCTCGCCATGCATGGAACCTTGGAAACACATGCGTTCCAATAAAACTCTTTCTCAGCGTTCCCACTGCTCACAGATTCAGCGATCTCACTGCTTCTCGGAATCACTTTAATGCTTTAACCACTGGTTCCATACCCCGATGAGTGAGCTTACGACGCTCCCCATGCCCCTTGTCGTTTGGGGTTTCTTGCCATCGGCAATCGCGGCATCGAGCTTTCCGGCTTACAATTATTGCTCTGCTCGGAATCTCTGGTAAGTAGGTTATACCCAACTTCTGAACAGTGATTGAGCCTATGCTTCCAGCACCTGCAAAAGAACTTCCAGCACTTCCATCATCATGCTACAATACTCTAAAAGCCACAAGTAACAATAATAATTATCAGAAAAGAAAACTTTGAAATGAATGCCATCAGTTGAGATACAAATAGTATACATAGAGAATTTTGGCATAAATAGAGATATTATATGTGCAATTATTACCAAATGGCGATACAGCAACAATAGGCTACTACGTCTATATTATTTTAAAAATACTTCAGTTAGAGAAACCTTCTCGTTGTTTGAGATGCCATGATCTTTAATGATGTTAACCGCCTTTTCAGTGAAAATGTGCGTTGAGTAGAGACCAGTGTAGTTCCTAGCAGGAGTAAGGCCGTGTCTCAAGTCAAGGCCACACATTGTTGTGCTGCTATCGAAATCGTA
Organism: Lumbricus terrestris; assembly: GCA_949752735.1. Taxonomy (NCBI): domain Eukaryota; kingdom Metazoa; phylum Annelida; class Clitellata; order Crassiclitellata; family Lumbricidae; genus Lumbricus; species Lumbricus terrestris. The sequence goes on from OX457041.1 coordinate 37,070,704, forward strand.
ACAATGATCGTGATTGTAGTGGTCTCCAGCTCCATGAAATAAACCTGTAACAACAAGGATAGCATGAATACATGATGCTAATGGTTGCTAGAGATTTATAAATTTGAAGACGATTACGATGCTAAGCAGCTGTTGCATCAGAGAATGTCTCGATATAAGTCAGTAGTTTCCTTTATTGTCCAACTTTCACGAAATGCAAAATAAATACACTAATTATTGGTTAGCTCTGTGGTAAGCCACAGCGGAAACAAAATAAAGAAATATGATTTAGTTTTTTACCCAAATACATAATCTATCCGATTCTATCCTCAAGGTTTTTCATGGGGTGAAAACAGTTGAGAGGACGTAAGCACCGTTTTGATTCAGACCATGGCACACAGTTCACAGTTCGAATTGGTCCGGTGACACGAAACGGAGTATCCCCCCTGAAAGCTATCCGGGGGGATGAATTAATCAATCCCCCGGATGGAATTAACCGGTCTATGCTATCCGGGGGATGAACCATTCTATCCCATTTTTTGAAAAATGTGCCTAATGAAAATTTTTCTGCTGTAATCAAAATTTTAAGTGACTAATTGTTTCAAGTGTCCTAAGCAATGCTCAGATAAAGGCAACTCGAATTTATTTAGTGACTCTGGGCGTTTTAAAGTGTTTTAAATGTTTTTAGTGCTCTAAAAACCGGGCAAAACAAATTATCTATTAGGAATAAACATACCTGTTTGTTGTTCAAAACAAAGCCATTGTTCAAAACAAAGCAGATGAAAATTAATTTGCCCCCAAAAATACACGCGGGTTTTTTCGACTTTTTGTGTTTGGGGAGATACAATTAATACGGGGGATACTCTATTTCGTGACACCGGCATTGGGGTTTTAATGGGACGATGTTAACGGAGTAAATTTTAGGGATATAAAAAATGGACAAATGCTCTTGTATAGGTCGATGCCAAGTATTTATGGGTCAATCCTGTCAAGTTTTGATGCTTAGAAGTCAAAAGTGTGATGACCTATATGCATGTCATGTAATAAAATTGACATTTGCATCTTCATTTTCCTTTGTCAAGATGGCTGTAAATGAGTTGGTTTTGGAGTCAATCAAAAGCCAAACGACATTTTATTCGGTAGCTAATAGGAACCAGTGGAGAGTTTCATAGATGCATTGTCTATTCGCACTTTGGCATGTGGATTTACAATGTAATTTAGAATGGACTGAGAAACTTGCTCAGTTGTGATGATGGCATTGAATTCACATTTTCATTTTTCATTACTCTGTCTGTCACGCTTTTAAGGCTGTCTAATAGGCTTTATTGCTTTGCAATGCAGTTTGAATTGGCCTGCAAACACGAACTATACTGCTTTCATTTTGGTGTTATATAATAATGAGTACCGGTAGTCGACAAATAATCAATTTTTTTAAATTACAAATATGAAATCCTCAATACGTAATGTGGTGTATTATTTGTAGATTATTATTTGTTTCTGATCTCTCTCTGTCATAAGAGAGAGAGAGAGACAGACAGACAGACAGACAGACAGAGACAGTCAGAGATAGAGATAGACAGAGAGTCGCCAGCTAAGGCCAAGCAGAAAATTTAATGTATTTAGCCTAAGCTCAGTTGTCAATTTGTCACACAACTAGACATTGAACTTGGTAGGCCTACAAGCCCTAGGCCTACATGTCCAACACGGTAAATGTTCGATTGCCTTCAAAGTTTACAAACTTTACCGATCAATTGTCCACCGTTCATCTGTCGCCCGCTCAACTGTCCAGCCGTTCAATAGTCTCATCGGTCATCTAATACATCATTCTGCTGTCGCCGTTCTAGTGTCGCACGTTCTTTTGCCGTCCGTTAAAATGTCATGGAACCCTTTAACTATATTGTACAAAAGTCTGTGCTAAAAAGCATGTTCCAGCATATTGAAAACCACGGCAGTCTTACCAAAGTATGAATCAAAACCTCGATAGATTGGAGTCAGCTGCTCTTGATAGTGTCCAATATGCCACTTTCCAACTACGTGTGTTGAATAACCCTGTTCTTTCAGCTTGTTGGCAATTGTTGGCATCTCTGGAGGTAGCGAGTTTCGCTGACAGGGCCTGATGACACCATGCTGAAGTCCAGTGTGAATCTGAAAAATAAACATAAACATATGCTAACTACAAGACTGATTAAATGGTACATGGAGAAAGTGAGCACAGATGCAGGTCTCTTCTTAGATCGTTTCCGTGCTGAGAAAAAAACTTAATTATTTTGTGCCTCATATTTAATTTACCGAACTGTAACAAATGCAACATGTGCAGCATAACAGCAATAACAACTTTACCGTAGATTTTTATCTGCTATGCAAAATTAATACCCAATGTAGATACTGACTGACACTTAAAAGACTTTCTGCAGATATGTTCATGCTCGGAAACTGCCTTCAACAACAGTACTTGCAAGAATTCCCACTACTCTGCATGGCATGCAACCTAAATGCTAAGGGAACTCATAATTATGCCATTTTGAATCTTGATTATTACCATAGATTTGACCTGACTTTGGCGCATCATGTTTGTAAAAGTTACTCAGGTCTAAGAGCCACTACAAGACTAAGCAGATATTTGTGATGTGACTTCTGATTTGCCAGAGCCATTGATTTGGAATGGGCGTATTTTTCATGGTTCAATTTTTTCATAATCTCTAAATTTCTAAGCCAATGAAGGGCACCAGCCCTAGGATTCAGGAGCGCTGCGTCAAGTCAGCAGTTCCCGCGCCAGGATTTTAGTTTTGGGGGGCTGAAGCCCGGAAGGAAATTTTCCATTTTTCATCCGCCGAAATTTCTGCCGACCTTTTTTTAGTCATCCGCCCGAAATCTCATAGAAATTTCCCATTTTTCGTCCGCCAAAATTTCTGACGACTTTGATTTTAGTCATCCAGTCCAAAGTCGTGGAAATATATTTCAGTTTTATATGTAAAAAGCCCGTTCGGCTTTTTTTAGGGGCTTAGCCCCCAATCCCCTAGCGCCGCCACTGCAAGTCAGAGAGGTTGCCGAAGGAAGGAGGCAATTGCATTGGTTGGCATTTAACGGTTTCATGTAAAACGAACCTTGCCTGAAAATGGTGCAAAAAATTAAATTAGGTCAGAGATTTTCTAAGCAGCCAAAATTTATTGTACAAACATCACTTTCACATTACACAACAGTGACAATACAGAACAACGTTTCAAGTGGTACAGAAGACATGTAATCTGCGTTAGAAACACCAGATATGCTTAACAGCCGCCATCTTCTTGGAAGTTACGATCATGTCCACTGAGACAATACTATTATCCAAACCACTAAACAAAAGTCACAGTCTCACTCAAATTATTTTGCTCCAATGCTCCTTTTGGGGTGTCTTAAATAATTTATAATTAGCCTATGCCTGAAGCAAGTTGCCTTGTTTGGTGTTCTGAAATGGGGCTACAGAAAACTGAAACTGTTTATTGAAATTTGTCAACCAAGGTTTCAGCAATGGAATCTAGGTTCATCTCTGCAAGTGCCGATCAGATTGCTGTAACTTTTTTAAAGCAAGTTACGCAAGTTTCTTCTTCTGGCTATGAAACGAGGGCCACTTAGGCAGAGACGTTAGGCCTATAGACAGTAGACGTCGGCAACGAGATTTCTTTGCAGCGAGCTTATCTTTCTCGGTTGTGAGACAACATGGTGCTATGGTGGTTGTCGGTGACGATGGTGATCGTGCGGTGGTCGGTGGAACTTGACTAGAATCCAGATATTTATAGGCCTAGGCCTATATTTTAGGCATAGGTCTACAACTTGAAAAGTTCGGTTTTCTGTCGCGAATGGAAATCTGCAGAGGACAGTGATTAGCCTATAAGATATAAAGTTATTGCCATAGGCTCATTCGGTGCCGTGTACCGAATGCCCCTGATTCTTGAGACGAGCTTTGATTACTGCCATGCACTTGTTAAATAGTGGATGCAAATTTATCTCAGACTCACTTGAAATTGATGTTAGATTGGCAGGTATAAGAAAGATGGCTCTTAAAGACAATCAATGTCATTCAGACTTACTGTCTGCTATAGATTACGGTGAGATTGATTTCAGGTCGTCGTCAGTAGGTTTACAGTACGAGTGCACTATATTTGACTTCAGACAGTTCTCGGTCAAGAGTACGAATTCACTTTATATCTTATAGGCTAATCATTACTGTTAAGCATACTGTGCCATAATTCAGGGCAGTTTTTAGCACAGGTGCATTCGGTGCGGTGCACCGAAAGCCTCTGGGTCCTTGTAATTAGCTTACAGACATAATTATTATATCAGTATTGGTTGCAAGATGTGAACGATCTTGTGCTCTGATTGACCCCAATTTGAAATCAGTTTTTAATTGTGGACCATACGTCACGGTTTTCCGAGACACGTCCCGGTTTTTGTGTGATGTGTCTCGTTGTCCCGAAGACTTAGGGGCAAAAGGTCAAAGTTGTCCCGGTTTTAGACAAGAAGGAAAGAACTTATCACCTTGGAAACGTCAATTCATTGTAATGACAGATCAAATTATAGTTTGTAACGCAAAGAGTAGTTGTAGCGAAAGTGCAGTTGTCAATTTATATAGAATAAGTCTATTGAAGGTTGCACTGTAGTGTAAACATTGTACATAGCCTATATATGCTGCTTCAATTGCTGCGCCCGGGTTATTATATTCCTTGTTATATAAATTTTGTCTACTGCTCTGGCCTGCCGATGCTGTCTAATTCTAACGGTCTAACTCTAGCAGTTTTCACCTGGACTACTCTAACAGTCTACTCTACAAAATAGTCTACAATGTAAAGACTGCTTATTAAATAAGAAAAATTGAGATAGGCTATTGCATGGGGGAAAATGCTCTTTCCGAAGCTTATTTTGCAATTCTGTTGCAATATTTGTGTGTGTCTTTTGATACAACACATTGAGCAATCGTAATCGTAATCGTAAACTCGAAATTTCTAAAGAGCCACTCGAAAGTCAAGCGCGGGGCACTAGGTTATTCACGAGCGCTGCGTTGAGTTAGAAGGGTTGTCCGTGAGAGTAGTCCGTGGTGGTCCGGGTCGAGTTACCATAGAATCAGAGGGGCGGAACAGCTAGTAAGTCGGGTGTCGTCTGGGTCGGGAATTGGAGGGTGGAGGATCAGACGAGACAGGGTAAGAGTTCGTGAAAAGGAGTGTCTTAAGTTTTTAATGAAAAGCCCGAGATGTGATGGATAGAGGAGCCTGAGGAAAGTGGTGGTGTGTGAGTAGTAATGACGATGGAGGGATTGAAAATGATCAGGAGGCAGATCATTCTAAAGGCGTGGTGCTGAGTTGGATATATGGCTCGGTTGAAGAACTTGAGTTGACTTGTGACCGGCGGTCGAGAGAGTGTAAGGTTAAGGCAGGCGGATGATCGGGTAGAACGGGCAGGCTGGATGGTGAACAGTTCGCGAAGATATCTGGACTGGGAGCATTGTAAAGAGTTGTAGGTTAAAGAGAGAACTTGGAAGTGGATTCGCTCTGGGATTTTCAACCAGTGATGTGACTTGAGGATGGGGGTGAACCGGTGATGTGATGATGTCTGGGTGTTCTAGTGACGGCTCTAGCTAGAGAATTTTGAATGAGTTGGAGGCGTTTAAGTTGTAAGAACAGAGCGTTGCAATAGTCAAGTTTTGAGTGGACGATGGACGTCGCAATGGTGGAAGCAGTTTTGAAATCGAGCATAGGTCGGATGCGACGGAGGACCCGAATGTTCATGAAGCAGGAACGCGATAGGTTAGAGATGTGGTTAGAGAAATGAATAACCGTCACTGAAATAATACTCTTTGCGACTCCCCAAATCAGTTTTGTCGCTATTATTTTCAATTGCTCTAGTGATCCTGCACCACGGACAACTGGAATAACCGAAATAACGAAAAATTGCCCCCCCCCAATACACCTATGAAAAGTTCGACATGGTAAACAATAGGCTACAGATGTCGATGACCAACCTGATAACGACCGGAAAGTAGCTGGCTTCTTGTGGGCGTGCATAACTGCTGAACGTAGTAATTCTCCAGTATAACCCCAGTACTGGCAAGTCTATCAAGGGTTGGCGTCTTTATCGAAGAACCACGAAAACTGACGTCTGCAAAGCCATAGTCATCAGCTAAGATCAGAACTACATTAGGGGGTTGTTGCGCGTTACAGCATGCCAGGATCAATACAAGAGACAGAAAACCATAAAGAGAGCCTGGGTTGGCGTTAACTCGATGCATAGTCTCGTTTATGTTAGGTCAAAAACAACTATCTAAAATTGTGTTCAGTTCAAGCTCGCGTCCTCCAACATGTCCTGCTTGCGTTTCATGACGGTTTGTTATTTATACTGTGGTTTCATCCACGATTACATATCCGCCTAGAGTAAAGAGAATATTCAACGCCACCATGCGAGAAACTGCATTCGGTTAATGGGGCGCGGCGGTGTAGTGGGTATAATATATAGCATTGGTTGCCTTGCAGCCGGAGGGTTGCAGGTCCTTCACTCGCAATTGCTCAGCGCTTCGGCGCATATGTGATGCTTTTCGTGCAGCCTTGCTCAGCGTTCCTGCCATCGCCGCCCCGTATACCCTAGCAGATGCACCAACCGCCGACATCTTCTCCATTTACGAGTCAACCATAACGGACCTTGTCAACACCTTCCTTCCATGGTAACGGCCCGCTATTCCGAGGGTCCACTATTCCGAAGGTCCACTATTCCGAATATCCGCTATATTTTGTTCGATATCCTTGGTGGTTAGGGTTACAGTGGGTTGGAGTTAGGGTTGAAGTAGGGTGGATTAGGGTCGAGTGGGTTAGGATTGAGGTTAGAGTTAGGGCTGGGGAGGGTTAGGGTTATGGTTATGGTTGGGGTGGGTTAGGGTTAGGGCTATGGTTAGGGTTGGGGTGGGTTAGGGTTAGGTTTAGGGTTATGGTTAGGGTTGGGGTGAGTTAGGGTTCGAGTTATAGCTAGGTTTAGGGTTAGGGTTCGGAATAGTGGACCTTCGGGATAGTGAACCCTCGAAATAGTGGACCCAAACCCCTTCCTTTGCACTCAACGAAGACCCGCCGATCTGTCCTAACACCTCGGCTTGATGCCGAATGCCACTCTTTTCGACGCAGAGCTCGATGCCTGGAAAGGCGTTATAGACGCACTAAATCACCCACTGACAAATCCACCTGGGTGAAATATGCCCGCGAAATGCATCGGCAATACAGACACGAACAGACTTATTGGGAACAAAAGATCACCTGCCACTCGAAGGCCCCAAAGAGGTTGTGGTCAACCTTCAATGACCTTCTCGGACGTGCCCGATCTAGTCGACGCTCAACTACTCCTCCCCTCGCCAGATGCCTTCCTGAAAACATTCACTGCGAAAGTAGTTTCCATCCGTGACGGTACAGCTGACCAAGGCCGTAGCCAGGATTTTATTTCGGGGGGTGTTTCACCAATGTCTCTTCCCAAAAAACTACATTTTTCCATTTCGGGGGGTGTTTTCATGGTTTTATTTCATGGTTTTTACGTCATATGCTCGTAAATGCATTATATTATTTTTCACATTTTCCATTTCGGGGGGTGTTCAAACACCCAAAACACCCCCCTAGCTACGGCCTTGCAGCTGACTACCGTCTACCGACCTTTCCGTCAACCGACTGCGAGCTCTCTGCCCTGGATCCAGTCACAAGTCAACAACTATGATGCCTCATCTTGGATTCTGCACCAAAAACATGCGTCTTGGACCCGCTTTCTACGTTAATCCTTCAGCATTTCGTTGATACTTTGCTTCCATTTTTAACAGTACTCTGCAATGCAATGGTTCCCTCCGTGAAGGTATTCTTCCCGTATCACAGAAAAGGTCAATCCTGGTCCCAGTGCCTAAGTGTGAGGGTCTTGACACGGATGCCCCAAATAATTTTAGACCCATAGCAAATGTAAGATTTCTTTCTAAAATTATTGAAAAGGTTGTGGCTGCTCAAATCACCCTCTACCTTCATAGCAATAGCTTCCTACCAATCTTCCAATCAGGTTTTCGGAAAGGTCATTCTACAGAGACTTTACTTGTGAGCCTTCTTTCAGACATTTATAGGACCATTGATAAGTCACAGGTTACTCTTTTGGTACTGTTTGATGTCAGTGCTGCATTTGATATTATGGACCATGATAACCTATTAGGTTCTGGTTCCAGGACAATTCGGAGACGGACAATTTGGACCCGGACAATTCGGAGACGGACAAGTCTTGTTTTTTAATTTTTTAATTTTTTTTATTATTTTTATTGCCAAAGAAACAAAAAGAACATGTGTACAAGTAGTAGATACAGAAACGGTCTCTGAGCAACAGGAAGCCCGGAAAAAGCTAAAAGCTTATATCAACCTGGCCCCTAAATTACATATACATTTCAGTCAACGATACATGTCACACAGTTGTAAACAAAAAAGTTCTGTTGAGACCATATGAATGTTAGCACTGACCAATATTATACAGCAAAATAGCAACACAATCAGTACAAAATTACAAAACAAAATTAAATTGAAACACAGGTGCAGTAGGCCTACCTAGCCTAGTAAAAAAAAGAATATATGAAAACAAAATTAAGAAAACAAGAACCGAAACTAAAAAGAAAAGGTGCTGAGGTATACAATGAAACGAAATGATTATAACACGTCTCCATTACCGAACTAATGTCACAATTCCAAAAATCGCCGGTATTGAACGGGTCACCAATGATAAGATCCTTGGTGTAACACTCTCTGGAAGAATTGGATTGTCTTTGCATATTGACAACATAATTATGTTGTAAAGCAAAGCAGTCCTATTTGCGTTTCGTGTCTTGGTATACCTCATGGCACTGGTATTTGTCGATACGACGTAGTTCGCTCAACCATAGTCGAGCGAATGGTGTAGCCTTCTCCTCTCCTACTTGGGGATCGGGGGATTTGCTAATTTGAGCGAACATGAACGGCTGAATTCTGTTATGCGAAAACTTACAAGGCTTGGATTCTTGCCCTCAAACACTCCAACTTTCGAAGAGATGTGCGTCAAAGCTGACCCTGCTCTTTTCCCCCACCAGTTCGGCTAACCCTGGGCATATCCTTCATGGTTTAATCCCTCCACTCCATGAATCACAATCCTCTTTGCGACATCGTTCACGCGTCTTTGAAATTCCACGTTCTGACCATCTCAGTAGAAAAGGTTTCCTTATTAGAATGCTTTGCAATTTGCACTCATTAACATTTGTTTTAGGCCTACATTAATTTTCATGCATATCACTAAACTGTATTATTAGCCTACTCCTAGGCTGCTGGTGTATGTGATATCGCATTATTTTGTTGATGCCCCATTGCGCGTTTGCAAATGGAGTAATTGCTACACTTACCTATAATTGTATAGGCTATATACACTATACAGGCTATTAAATATTTTACCCATCTAGACGCACACTCATATATATATATATATTATATATATATATATATATATATATTCTTGCTAAAAAATTGGATTCATGAAAATAATTTCTGCTTAACCCACTATACTATAGTGCCTCATTTCTCACAAATACACAGGCCTACTTTCATAATTTGTAGTTTTTCAAATTAAGCTTGAGCAGGCCTAAACGAAATATATTTATTTTATATTCTCTATCCAGCGTAGGCTAGTCCTGGTCAAGGCTGCGTTGACTCGTCTATTATATAAAATAGGCCTATTAAGTATTGCATTATATGTATGTTGTGAGTGTTAGCTACCTATTACCCCTCTGGGCTTCCTTACTTGGACTCTCCTTGACTATGTGGGAGTTGAGGGAAGGGCAGGGCCTATTTAAAGGGATACTACTGTGGGGGCTTGCTTCTTGTCGTGGGTCTACTCTGTGGTGTGTGTTCGACTCCTGTTGAGCGTGGCGTGTGGTTCGTGTTCTACGACGTTTGTCTTCTTCGATTGCCGTCCCACCCCGTTGGTGAACTGGCCTACATCCGTCTTCCTTTGGGCTCCGTTAGCCTGGTGTGTCTTCACGTCAGCTCTGTCGAATCAGCTGTATCGGTCGTACTTCATGTCAGCTTTGGGTAACGTTAACCTACTTCTTGTCAGACTGCTCTGTTATTGAATAAATCGATGTTATTTTACATTACGGACCTGAGTATTACTCATCATCTTCTAGACTAGAGCAAGTGAACCCAACAGATGGGGTCTCTCGGGATTTTTTCACGATAATTTGAAATTTGCGTCAAAAAAGGGGCGTTGTTTCCGTGAAATTTAGCGAATTGTACGGTGGTAATTCCGTTGGAAAAGTGTTATATGGTGGTTGGCCGTGAAGACAGGTCAATGGTTGTTGTTTGTGGCGAATTAGGTTGGGAAAATTAGTGCGGGAAATTTCGACGTTTTGCGACATTGAGTTTTGCGAGTTTTGTAAATTTGGTCGAGACAGTTTTGAAGTGAGCTGTCGTGGGTGAATTTTTGCGCTGTGCGTTGGTCTGCACGTCGAATAGTCGACAGGGCGTAGAGGTAAAATGGCGTCGTTAGAGGAGGAGTTAATTCCTGAATTTGGGGATGTCAGAGACATACCAAGTGACAAACTTCGACTGGGGAGTGAGACATATGGTGAGGAAGTGGAGGACGTGTCTAGGTCACAGGTGAGGAGAATGGCTATGAAACCATTGTCACCGAAATTGGGTAGTGCAGCTTGGAAACTTAAGGCACAGGCTAAGAAAGAGGAGGCCGAGTTAGAGCGCTTGCACTTAAAAGAGGACAGAGAGTGGGAGAGAGAGAAGGAGCGAATGAGATTCGAGGAGAAGAAAATGCAAATTGAAGCAGAGAGAGAGGAGAAGAAAATGCAGATTGAAGCAGAGGAGAATAAATTGAGGATTGAAGCAGAGGAGAATAAATTGAGGATTGCAGCAGAGGAGAATAAATTGAGGATTGAAGCAGAAGAGACGAAAAGGAGATTTGACATGGAGGAGAAACGAATGAATATGGAATTTGAGAAGCAGAGATTAGAAATGGACGGACGGAGGATAGAAGGAGGTGGTGCTGTCGAACGACCAGCGCATGGAAATGAGGATTTGCGTTTTGGGGCAGCTCTGAAATTTGTGCCAAAATTTGATTCGGCCGATATCGAACATTATTTTGCGGCGTTTGAGCAAGCAATGACGTTGCATCAAATTCCGATGGGAAAATGGTCGTCCCTCCTACAGCCACAGTTGTCGGGGAAGGCGGCGAAAGTTTTTGCGGCTTTATCGTTGGAGGAGTGCGTCCAATATGATATTGTGAAAAGTGCGTTATTGACGGCGTACGAACGTATTCCGGAATTTTATCGAAAGAAATTTCGGGGGTTGCGAAAAGAACCGAGGGAAACGTATGCGAATTATGCATTTCGACTGCAGAGTCCTTTTCAGAGATGGATTGAGGGTACGAACTCGTGGGAGGAGTTAGCAAAATTTAAAGAGGTAATTCTCATGGAGCAGTTTGTACAAGCGTTACCTATTGACGTACACAGGTGGCTGATCGATAAGAGTCCTGATACTGTGGCAAGTGCTGCACGTTTAGCGGATGAATATGCAGTGTTATACAAGCAGGGGCCGAACCATTATTCTGGGGGGTTCCGCAGGGATTTTTTCGACCGTACACGAGGATTCTCATCTGATGAAAGTGAGAAGAAAGATGTATGGGAGCGTCAAGGCGTGGGGTACAAGGATGGTACGCGTCGTGATACAAATTGGGGTCGACGTTCGCCTCAAAGAGGAACGTATGGGTTTAATAAGCCTGTGCGGGAAAATGATGACGTCACTGGTTTTGGGGAACCGGTCACGTGCGCATTTTGTAGAGCGCCAGGTCATACCAAGGCCAGTTGTTGGAAATTAAAACGAAAGGAGGGGACTCAAATAGAAAATTGGAGGGGTGCGAAACCTGTGGGTTTGGTTCAGACTGTTACGGCGCCTGTTAAACCACAGAGTTTTCCGAAGCCAATTGAATCTGTTGATAAACTGTATGCACCATTTTGTGTGATTGGATGTGTAATTGATGATGAGGGTGCACGAAAGGAGGCGGTATTCTTGAGAGACAGTGGAGCGCTGCAGTCTTTGGTGTCTAATGAATGGTTGAATGAGCATGAGTTTGTACACATGAATGAAACGAGGTTACTCAGAGGTATATCTGGTTCTATTGTGGAATGTCCTCTGGTGAAAGTGAATGTTGATTGTGCATTTGTTCAAGGTGAGGTATTATGCTGTCTAATGAATTCACTTCCAATGGCTGGGGTGCATTGCATTGTGGGTAATGATACAGCGTTGGCAGGACAGGTGTTGGAGGTAGCGGTGACGACTCGTGCACAGGCTAGAGCACATGCAGTGCGACAGAGTGAGAGGGAGACGGCGGTGTGCAGTGAAGCGGCGCCCGAGCGGTCGGAGATAGTGGGTCAAAGTACGGAGTCGGCCGACCAAGAGCGAACGCCAGGTGAAATAATTGACAGACAAGTTGAACGAATGAATTTCGATGAAGGCGACTTATCGAGTTTATTTGCAGCGACAGAATCTGTTGTGACAGAAAGATCGGAGCTATATGTTAGCCGACAGGAATTAATATTGCGCCAGCGCCGGTGTCCTGAATTGAGACCATTGTATGCACAAGTCGACGAGACGGTGTCTGTCGGTGGGCGTGTACAACCGTATGCGTTGGTGGACGAGGTCTTGGTGCGTCGATGGGAGGCGAAGTGTACACCATTAGGAATGGGTGTGGTCCAAATAGTTGTGCCTCGTGACTTAAGACAGAAGTTGTTGCATGTGGCCCATGATATACCAGCGGCTGGGCATTTGGGTACGAGAAAGACACTGGATCGGTTGACGAAGCATTTCTGGTGGCCTCATGTGAATCGAAGCGTTCGTGAGTATTGTCGTTCATGTGATGTGTGTCAACGCTTAGGCAAAGGAAACAGAAATTATAGGGCGCCCATGGTCAGTATGCCTGTAATGGAGGAAGTGTTTCAACGCTTGGCAATGGATATCGTAGGCCCATTGAGTGTATGTGAGGGAACGGGGAATAGGTTTATTCTCACGGTCATTGATTTGGCTTCCCATTTTCCATTTGCGTTTCCGTTGAAGAATCATACGGCGCAGGATGTGGCTAAATGTTTGTGTGAAGTTTTTTCGCTTTTCGGATTTCCGAAAGAATTGTTGTCTGATTGTGGCTCAGAATTCATGTCTGATTTGATGCAAGTGTTTGTGCATGAATGTGGTATTGTGCAGTTGAAAACTAGTCCTTATAGACCACAAACGAATGGCTCGTGCGAACGCTTTCATCGTACTATGAAAGATATGTTGAAGGCGTTGGCTGAAACATATCCGGGTTCTTGGGATGCAATGTTGCCGTGGATCTTGTTTGCATATAGAGAGGTTCCGGTACAGGGTACTGGCTTTTCTGCTTTTGATTTGATGTATGGCAGAGATGTGCGTGGCATGTTGCAATTGATGAAGGAAGAATGGTTGGCGAAAGATGTTGTACATGAAGTGTCTGGCAAGAACGTGATTGACTATGTTTTACAATTACGTGAACGTATGCGTGTTGGATTGAAACTTGCTGGTGAAAATGCTGTTGATGCGAAAAGTAAATCGAAGCAACTGTATGATAAGCAGTCACGTGCTGTGTCTTTTGAGGAAGGTGAAAAGGTTTTACTCTTGATTCCGTTGGTGGGTAAACCTTTACAGACCAAATATTGTGGACCGTATGTGGTTGTACGTCGACTTGGTCCGGTCGATTATTTAGTGAGTACCCCGGATCGAAGAAAAACGGAACGGGTGGTACATGTGAATTTGATGAAGCGCTATGTGGATCGTATGGATGTGGTGTATGAGCGACCGAATGAGGAGGTGGTGGCTTCTGTGTTGGTGGTAAATCCGGATGTGAGGATGAATGATGTGACTTTAGAGGATAAGGTCTTACAATGTGAAGTGTCTGCTGAATGTCGTGCGGAATTGCGGGATGTTTTGCATGACTTTGCACATGTGTTTAGTGAAGTACCGGGTAAAACATCTATGGTGTCTCATAGAATTGATTTGGTTGAAGGTGCTCGCCCTGTTCGACAATACCCTTACAGGTTAAATCCTGAGAAAATGGCGAGGGTGGATAAAGAGGTGAATCAGTTGTTGGAAGCGGGGATAATAGAGGAGTCCGAGAGTCCGTGGGCAGCTCCGATTGTCTTGGTGCCTAAGCCAAACGGTACAGATCGTCTTTGTACAGATTTCAGGAAACTGAATGGATTATCTGTTCCGGATCCATTTCCTATGCCACGGGTGGAGGTGTTAATTGATCGAGTGGGTCAGTCACGGTTTATAACAAAGCTGGATATGACTAAAGGTTACTGGCAGATCCCGATGCATCCGGAGTCAGTTCCGTTAACTGCGTTTGTCACCCCGAAAGGGCATTACCAATGGAAATACATGAGTTTTGGCCTGAAGAATGCTCCGGCTTCGTTCTCAAGGTTAATTACGAAAGTGCTGAATGGATTGAATGAGTTTTGTGATGCTTATTTAGACGACATCATCATTTTCAGCTTAGCATGGTCGGATCATTTGGTTCATTTGCGAAAAGTGTTATCTCGAATAGCTGATGCTTGTTTAACTCTGAATCTGGCTAAATGTGTCTTTGCTAATGCGTCTGTGGATTTCTTGGGTCATCACATTGGGATTGACGGAGTTCAGCCAAGGTTGAAGAAGGTGGAAGCGGTGTTGAAATTTCCTAGGCCTGCTACTAAAAAACAGGTGCAATCTTTCTTAGGATTAGCGGGATACTATCAGAGGTACTTGCCTCATTTCTCTGATATTACTTTGCCGCTCACGGCTTTGACAAAGAAAGGGATTCCTTTTAGATGGAATGAGGAAGCGGAGGTTGCTTTTCTTGATCTAAAATCTCGTCTGGCTTCTAGACCTATCTTAATACCTCCTGACTTTACTAAACAGTTTTGTGTGGGTGTTGATGCTTCTCAATTCTGTCTGGGAGCGTGCTTGTTTCAGATGAAGGATGGATTGGAACACCCGATCTGCTATTTGAGTCGGAAGCTGCTGCCGCAGGAGATTCGCTATTCGACCATAGAGAAGGAAGCGCTGGCACTGATGGTCGCCTTGCGGGCCTTTAGTGTCTACTTTGGATCCGCAGTCGTCCTGGTGTTCACCGATCATAAACCTTTGCAGTTCATCCATCAGATGGCGAACAAAAATATGAAGCTCTTGCGATGGAGTTTAGAGCTTGAACAGTACAACTTGGACATTAGACATCGTCCAGGCGAATGGAATGTTCTGCCGGACATTCTGAGTCGTCCATCTGCATAATGTGAGTGGGAGCGGGTGAGGGCACACGTCAATCAGTGTCTCCACTTGGCTCCTCACAGCGGAGTCGTCGGGCGTGCTAGAGATGCTCTCTGGTACGTCTATCCTCGTCGTATGTCAATGGAACATTCTGTCATGAAAAGTCAAACACTGTCCAGAAACAGTTTCCATGGAACGTTCTGTCATGAAAAGTCAAACACTGTCCAGAAACAGTTTCAATGGAACATTCTGTCAGGAAAAGTCAAACACTGTCCAGAAACAGTTTCAATGGAACGTTCTGTCATAAAAGGAAAGCACGGAATTCTTCGGCAAGGAAATCTTCAGTGTGTCTGTAGTGTAGGGTGGCTTGTGCCGATGACCATTATACATTTTGGTTCATTTTTGATACACCAGTTGGTGTCCAAATTTTTTCTTGTGTTTCAGATATAGTTTTTTGGACATTTGAACTATTGATGTGTATGTATATATATCGTGGTTACGTGTGAACTGATGATTTGGGTTATATGAAGTTTGTGTATTCAGATCATGATTATATCGGACTCTTACGTTATTTATGAGTGCGATGCATTATTTAGTTAAGTCTTGCTGAATTGCTTAGTACGTGTAATGGCTTGTACTGAGTGATTTTGCATTTAGGCGTAGCATTGTTCGTATAGTTCGTCGTCCCCGTTGGACTCCTCATGTTCTGGTGGGGGGGTATGTGAGTGTTAGCTACCTATTACCCCTCTGGGCTTCCTTACTTGGACTCTCCTTGACTATGTGGGAGTTGAGGGAAGGGCAGGGCCTATTTAAAGGGATACTACTGTGGGGGCTTGCTTCTTGTCGTGGGTCTACTCTGTGGTGTGTGTTCGACTCCTGTTGAGCGTGGCGTGTGGTTCGTGTTCTACGACGTTTGTCTTCTTCGATTGCCGTCCCACCCCGTTGGTGAACTGGCCTACATCCGTCTTCCTTTGGGCTCCGTTAGCCTGGTGTGTCTTCACGTCAGCTCTGTCGAATCAGCTGTATCGGTCGTACTTCATGTCAGCTTTGGGTAACGTTAACCTACTTCTTGTCAGACTGCTCTGTTATTGAATAAATCGATGTTATTTTACATTACGGACCTGAGTATTACTCATCATCTTCTAGACTAGAGCAAGTGAACCCAACAATGTGCACTTGTTATAGCACCCCTTCAAGGTTACTACTCATTGCATAGGTGCAATCACGTCCTAAAAGTTGGGGGGACCAAATGAATCGACGTCCTAAAAGTTGGGGACCATAATAATAAAGTTAGGGGACCACTCAAAAGTTGGGGAGACGCGTCCCGTGGGTCCCATAGGGTGGTTGCGCCTATGCTACTCAATACTCAGAAGCGCTCCCGATTACAGCGCGGACACTGGATCTGAGTTTAACGCCGAAGCGCCTGAGCAATTGCGAGTGCAAGGTTCCCACGAGGCTGCTTGAGGTGGATTCGAACCTGCAACCCTCCGGCTGCAAGGCAACGGTGTCGCGACAACTGGTCCACAGATAGCTCGTCTAAGACAACTGGTCTACAGACAACTGGTCTAACGACAACTGGTCTGCAGGCAACTGGTCCAGCGCTTGAGAAATTGAAGCTGGATTTTTTACAAGTGATATGGAGGCTGGATTGATGAAAAACCCAAAAGAAATGGAAGCTGGATGACGGTATTTTTAGATCTGAAATAGAGATCAAGTCGATCACGACGATCAGCAGGCCGTAGAGGGCGGGGAAAGACTGCGGAGGAGGTTTCTGCATCAAGTCACGAGAGGCAACAGGAAGCCAGTGAAGAACATCAGTCATGTAGGTAGAAATTTTGGAGTAGCGAGGTAGACGAAGCAATGGCAGCCGAGTTCATAACTGACTGAACGAAGGATAAGCAAACTTTGGGTAGCCCGGCAAAGTGAGCTGCAGTAGTCGATTCGACAACAGATAAAAGCATGAACAATGATCTAAATGCAGAGAGAAAAAATATTATATATTGCTCTTTTTCAGCGTTAGTCGTTGCTTTAATGACTCCTTTATTATGATTTTGCCATTTTACGTCGCTAATGAGATCGCTTTGAAATTGGACCAATCAGGTAAGGGGATATCGGTACACATTGTTTTAGGCCTATTCTCCTGGGATCCGAGAAAATGCGACCTGCATGCAAGAAGCATGGACGTCCGCACATGGGGCAAGAGGGAGAATATGTCCCCACCTGGAAATTTGACACCTACTTCCTTAACTACTACTTTTGGGCTTTTGACAAATTTCCTAACATATAGAATTAATTATAGGCCTACTAATGATATTACTGGACAGTCAAAGTGTAACAGTAGTTACAATTTGATTTTATGTACTGAATTAAGAAGTTGGACGCCCTGAGATTATCAACTTTACAGTCGAAGTATTTATTTACACCTATGAATATGATTCATATTTCCTTAACTACTACTTTTGGGTTTTAACAAATTTCCTAACATATAGAATTAATTATAGGCCTACTAATGATTTGACTGGACAGTCAAAGTGTAACTAGGAAATCTACATTTAGAAGCCTATATAGAAATAAACATGCTTTTAATTTTCTGTCTTGCATTAAAACTGATTGCACTTCTCCTTTTGTTTGTCTGCACGTATTTGGTCAATTTTCAAAGCAAATATGGCAACAGTAGCAATATATTAAAGCAATACAATATTCAAAATCTCCTGATACAATTAATGCAATGTAATGTATTACGGAATATGAAAACAGAAAACTGCAGTGTCTATCAAATCAGTAAAAGCAGCCAGAAACAAAGAACCAATCAATTTACATTAATTTTCTTGTGCCAATTGCAAAACGAAATTTCTAAACGAGCTACAAAAAGTGTTTGCATAAAATCAAAATAGTCACGTGACATACAGGAATAACGTAAACATCAATTCACCGTGAAAAAGTGTGAGCCCAATAATATTACTCACAACATGCACTCCAGCACCATTGCCAATAACTTTGGAATCGAGTTGCAGTAGTACACTAGTACACGAATGATACACAGTTTTAAATTGCCTAGTCACAGAACTGATCCGTCTGCTCCCCACTTGAAGATACAATTTTTTTTATTGGTATGTCATATCTTCAAGTCGAAAGACTTCAATAAATACTATGGCTTGAACGGTGCTGTGCATCTACTCATGCACACCTAAAAATTGTTCAGACAGCTGCACTGGCTGACTGTTGAATATCTAAGAATTTAGAATGACATTTAAACTCGTACGTCTCACTTGTACAAATTTACAACAAGCACTCTCCTATAATCTACCATTGATCACTTTGACCTCCTTAACCAACTTCCCGCATTCTGTGATCCTGGGGTATGCATGAGACACACTGAAACACAGTCGAGGGCTCTTTTGCATTGCATACTTAGATACTGGAATCATCTGCCAATGTTTGTCCAAATTATTCTTTCTTCAAGAGATGCCTCAAACTCACTATTTCTTAATTAACTTTCAAATATCAAGATATCTTACTGCATATGATAAGGTGCATAAATATCAGATTCACATATCTGTGTAACTTTGTATGCATACAATATTTTGTAGTCATAAATAAACAAATAAAAATGCAATACTTGCTTGAAAGAAACATTTGACAAAATGATCAATCAGAATTTGTTTAAACAATGGAAAAATTCCGTAACAATTCATTAAAGAGACTTTCTACAAAATTAATATCCAATTCTGAATTTCAACAGTAAAATTTGAACATAGACCTACTCTGTCAATTTTTGGGCCTGATGACAGAAAAGTTACCAAATGGATGAACATATCCAGCGGTTTGTAACCGTTTGTTGATGATATATGGGCAATTTTAATGGTCCAAATTTTTTCCCAACATGTCGCGAAGATCCTCTCTTACCAGTGGCGCAGCCAGAAATTTATGATGGGGTTTTGGATTTTTTGCCTGGCCGAATGCCCTTTCTGACACCAACCCAACAGTATTACAGTAAATAAAAAGGGAATAA
Organism: Lumbricus terrestris; assembly: GCA_949752735.1. Taxonomy (NCBI): domain Eukaryota; kingdom Metazoa; phylum Annelida; class Clitellata; order Crassiclitellata; family Lumbricidae; genus Lumbricus; species Lumbricus terrestris. The sequence continues at coordinate 37,090,006 of OX457041.1, forward strand.
AGTAACAAAAAGTAAAAAGTAAGATAAACAATTGTTACTACAAGCAATTGGTTTGTTTTTTCTTATTTAAGTGGATAAATAACCTTAAAAACTTTTTCCTAGGCCAATGAGGGGGTTTTTAACCCCCAAAGTCACCCCTTGTCTACGCCACTGTCTCTCACGTAATTTCCAAACAGAAAGAATCCAAAACTGTTTTTCTGAAAGAAAAAAATGCTATTAAAAAGGAGATAATTAAACAACCAAAGCTAGATAACAACTCATTGTAAAGACTAAAGAGTTTCATCGGCAAGGATTCACAGCATTTTATGCAGCAACTTTGTTCATTCAAACTTCCTATTCTCTGTACATATACACTCCGTCTTTGTACCTATTTCTACCATCAGACTCGATTAGATTTAATTCAATAAAATTCATTAAAATCTTGGAACATGATTATCTCAGAAGAACGATCTTAATGTGGAACCCTTGACCATCAAACAGAAACACTCAATAGTCATACAATATTTTTAGAATGAATGATATTAATAACTATAGACGGGTTTTAAATTCAACTGTAGAATTTCTGGGGATGAAATTAAACCCATGGACCCCAGACGCCATCATGGAGATCCGGGTTACAGAGTGGGTCATCCTCAGGATACCGTGCAGGAACTGCAATCGACTCGTAGTACGCCAAACGATTCAAAAGCTGAACTGCAATATCTTGGTTCTCTTGGAAAACGTCCGTAGTTTCCTTGGGATCTTTGGAAAGGTCAAACAACCATATATTCTTCTGTTGCGGATCTGGGTCTGGGATGGAATCTAATGTAGGATCCTCAGGTGGTGCCACCCAGGTTCCATTGCCTAGGTAACAAAAAAACTCATGTAGACATAAATATATAGCAATTTTCAGTTTTACGAAACACTGTCTTTGCCTAGTCACATAGAAGAAGTGTCATGAATTTTGACAGTATACCTGGGAAACTTCCTATAACAATAATCACCCTAATTCTAAGAACACACGCTACATGAACACTTACACCTTGTAACAACCAATATTATAGTGGCATAATTGTAATTGTAATTGAACACTTAGTCACAGATTAAGTAGCGCTCCCGACCCAAAGTTAGCACCGCCGCTAACGAATAGTATAGTCTTCAGGCGCTTCCTAAACAGAGGGAGAGAGAAGCTAAGAAGCTCAAGACGTCGTTTATGTGGAAGACGGTTCCAGCAGGAGGGGCCAAGGTATACAGGCAAAGCTTCTGGACTGAACAGTAGCCCTCGCATGCGAGGAACAACAAGGAGGTAATGATGTCATGCTTAATGCCGCATGGCAAGGCCATCGTCCACTCAAAGCTTGACTATTGCAATTCCCTGTTCTTAAACCTTGATTCCACACAACTTAAGCGCCTCCAACTCATACAAAATTCTCTTTCTAGAGCCGTCACCAGAACACCCAGACATCATCACATCACCCCATCCTCAAGTCTCTTCACTGGTTGAAAACCCAGAGCGAATTCACTTCAAAGTTCTCTCCTTAACATACAACTCCTTACAATGCTCCCAGCCCATAATTATATAGCGAACTGTTCACCATCCAGCCTACCCATTCTACCCGATCATCCGCCTGCCTTACACTCTCCCGACCGCCGGTCACAAGTCATTTCAAGTTCTCCAACCGAGCAATATCAATCTCAGCACCACGTCTTTGGAATGATCTGACTGCTGAGTTCCGATCCTTTTCAGTCCCTCCTCCGTCATTACTAATCACACACCATCACCTTCCTTAGGCTCCTCTATCCATCACACCTCGGGCCTTTCACTCTAAACTAAAGACACTCCTTTTCATGAACTCTTATCCTGTTTCATCTGATCCCCCACCCTCCAATTCCCGGCTGATATATTGTTACATGTTTAACGACACTGCCATTTCGAAGATGATTAGTGTCGCCACGCCATTTAGGTCCCCGTGGACGGACCGTGCTAGCCCGAGATTTGAATCTCTGAAATAGCCACCTTCGGGAATCGAACCGCGACCCGCACGCTCTTTCACAGTGAATTCACAGTGAATTGCGTGCAGACGCGCGGCCTTACCGGTGTAGCCAAGCGAGCCAGTTAATTCCCGGCTCAGACGACACCCACCTTAGTAGCTGTTCCACCCTCTGATCCTACGGTACCTCGACCCGGATCACCATGGACTACTCTTACGGACAACCTTTTTGACTCAACGCATTTGAACCTGATCCTATGGTAACTCGACTCGGACCACCACGGACTACTCTCACGGACAACCCTTCTAACTCAACGCAGCGCTCGTGAATAAGCCGGTGCCCCGCGCTTGGCTTTCCAGTGGCGCTTTAGAAATTAGGAGATTACGATGGTATTGTTGTAAAAATAGGCCCCTGCAGTTTGTTTTAATTAATTGTCCGTGTCCCTGTCTGCCTGTGTATCGTTGAAACATGCCGTCTACTTAATTTATGCATAGGCGTGGCTAAGCGTCTACATGGCGTCTACTTAATTTATGCATAGGCGTGGCTAAGCGTCAACATGCCGTCTACTTAATTTATGCAAGGCGTGGCTAAGCGTCTACATGGCGTCTACTTAATTTATGCAAGGCGTGGCTAAGCGTCTACCTGGGCCTGACAGGCGACTACATAATATATGCAGGGCGTGGTCCAGCGTCTACATAATATATGCATGGGCGTGGCTTGGCGCATACGTATATATACGAGTGCGTGCGCAGGCACGGCAGTCACCGAGAAGAAGTCATCGAAGGAAACAGTCACCGAGAAGAAGTCATCGAAGGAAACAGTCACCGAGAAGAAGTCATCGAAGGAAACAGTCACGTCAAGGAACACAGTTGTTACAACAGTCATCGAAGTCATCGACCGAGAAACAGTCAGAGAAGCAGTCGTCGAAATACAGTCGATCGAACGGAAGGATCAGCCGACGCGGTCGCCGTGAGATAGAAGAGAGCTGCGACAGCCGAGTGTTACAGGTTCGAGGCGCAGTGCAGCTACGAGTCGTACGGGAGAAAACGCTTCGAAGAGCGCTACGGTGAATCTACGACGTCTGCAATCCGACGCTGTCGACGACGAAAGGTTCGTAAGCCTTTGCTGTCCGACGCTGGTGGCTGGGGTTCGATTCTTGACCCACAGTCGAGCTCTTCTGGAATCCGACGCGGCTGACGGCGGAAAGTCTGGGGACTTTCGTGAATCTACGACGACTACGATCCGACGCTGTCGACGACGAAAGGTTCGTAAGCCTTTGCTGTCCGACGCTGGTGGCTGGGGTTCGATTCTTGACCCACAGTCGAGCTCTTCTGGAATCCGACGCTGACGACGACGGAGAGTCTGGTGATTCTCGCTACGCAACGACGACGCCATTCGACTCCGGATCTGCCAACGTTTCCGACCGGGTGAGCGCAGTGGTTCAGTTTTATCGCTACGCAACGACGACGTCGACTCTGGTTCGAAACCCGACCCGTTTCACCGACTTCGACGTGCGCTGGCGAAGCAGCGGTCCTCTACGCGACGACGATTCAGCATTCTGCGTTGGCAATTACTGCCGACAGTGGTATATTAGTTTTCAGACAGTGGCGCTACGCGAATTGCTCCGAACTTGCTCCGAACTTGCTCCGAACTTGCTCCGAACTCTGGCGCTATAGAAGTTGGCTGAGGACAGCTTAACGAGGGTTTTCTTGAAGTCGAATAAAAGTGTTTCAAGCCTGACTGGCTAGTCGTCAATCCCCAGTTGACGCCGGACTACACGACGGACGGACATCGCCTTAACGACTAGGGTCTGGAGCTCGGTTCCTGGTGGTCTTTTGCCCAGCCCTAGTGGGTCGAGATTCTTTACAAACTGGTACCGTGAAGTGGAGTGATTGGATTTCGTCGGACTTCTACAAAGCTGGTCCCAGCTACGAACTGATTGCAGCCTGTGGAGCGAAATTCAGCGACAATGTGGAACACTGCAGAGATGGACGGGAACGCTGATGACCGCCCGATGACTTCGACGCCAGCAGTGGGACGAAGGACGGACCTCTTGGTCGACTTTGAGGTCGAGTCCAGCCGCTTCATGGAGAGAATCGACTTCGATGACCTGCCGAAGAAGGATCGCAGAAGTCTGCTGATTCCTGAGAGAGACTCGACCGCCTTGGAGACGAAAGTCTTGGACAACGTCAGTCGCTTGGTCAGCGAACGGAAGATGACCATGAAACCAGCAAAATTCGATGGGACTGGGTCTCTCGAATCGTTCTTGGCACAATTCGACGTCTGCGCACGCCACAATAGATGGACGGCAATCGACAAAGTCGACTTCCTCCGTGTTTCCTTGGAAAAGGCAGCAACGCAGTTGTTGTGGGACTTTGGAGCGCGAACGGAGGTGACGTATGAACAGCTGGTCGAGAGGCTTCGTCAACGATACGGCGCGGAAGGTCAAGCTGAGACTTTTCGTGCGCAACTCTACTATCGTCGCCAGAGGGCGGATGAAAGTCTGGGAGATCTGCTGCACGACATCCGGAGACTTGTCGTTCTCGCCTATCCAGTGCCGTCGAACGAGACGACCGAGATCGTTGCTAAGGACGCCTTCCTTGAAGCTATCCGTGACCGGGAGTTGTCTCTAAAGGTGAGAGAACGGGAACCGAAGACGATCGACGAGGCGTACCGAACAGCTCTACGCTTGTCGGCGTATCAACAGATCGCAGACCTGGAGGATCGTCGCAGACCGGCGAATCGAATAAGAGGAACTCAGGAGGCCGACACCAGAGGACAGCTTCAGTCTCAGCTGGACGACTTCTTCACTGCCCAGCGCAAGTGGCAGCAGGACATGGAAGAAAGAATCTGCCGACAGCTGGAGGGACTTCGAAGCTCGAACAGGACGAACTTCAACTCCGCACCGATGGCTCCGCCGACCATTCCGTCTCAAGGTAACGCATCAGGAAGTCTGGGACGTGGGTCGACCTGTTTCAAATGCGGGTCCCCAGGGCACTACGCACGCCAGTGCCGACAACGCCGACAGTTTCCAGACCGCCGGAACGACGACGCACGCGATTCGGGCCAGCCGACGACCGAGCAAGAGACCGTCACCAACCATACAACGAGAGACAGAGCAACTGGCGTAACGAACAACGCGATCTACATCCATGGAGTGATCAACGGACGGCAAAGAACATGCCTAGTGGACACTGGGTCGGAGGTAAGCCTGGTTCCCTCGTCTGATGTTGATGGGTTGTTGCTCCAGCCTAGCACTCGCATTCTCTTGGCTGCTAACGGAACACAGATAAGGGTTTTGGGTCAGGTTGATGTCCCAATCAGGATTTCCAGAGGTTTTTCCATTGAGACTAATTTTCTCGTCTCTGACCAGATTGGGGAACCAATGCTGGGAATGGATTGGTTGAGGCAACACCGCTGTCGACTTGGTTTTGGTCAGGGTGCACTCTTTGTTGGTAGACGCCGCATTTCTTTGGTTAAGGGCAATGGTTCACTTTGGTGTCGCAGGGTTATTGTTGCTGAGGAGACAACTGTTCTTCCTCGTTCGCAGTGCGATATCCCTTGTAGGACGCAATATCGTGATTTGACGACCACAGCTGAAGCGTGGATGACTGAATCTAAAGAGATTCGGCCGGGATTGCATGTAGCTAGAGTTGTGCTGAATGATGATGATGATAAAATGTGCATTCGTGTGGTGAATTTGAATGAACAGCCTGCGATGTTAACTACTGACTTGATGTTGGGCGATTTGCACCCCGTAAATGTTGAAGTAATGGAAGGCAGTGATAGACAGACGGGTCCGGAAGCACAGTTAGTGGAAAAATTGATGGAAGATGTCTCCGAGGATGTTTCGGCTGAGGTGAAAGAACGTCTGAAGAATTTGTTGGTCGAGTACGGAAGCATTTTCTCGACCACTGACCATGATTTGGGAAGGACCATGATTACTCAGCATAGGATTGATACTGGGGACTCCCATCCGGTGAGACAACCGTTGAGGAGGCAACCGCTTCCTTATCAGGCTACCATTGATGCGCAACTGGAACAAATGTTGGTAACTGGAGTTGTGGAACCAGACGGGAACGGGCAGACGTATTCGACCTACGCTGCGGAATTGCTGGAAAAGTTTGAAAAAGCGTATCGCGCTGCACGCCAAGGTCTCAGAAAGGGCGCTGAGCGACGCAAGCACAGCTACGACCTGCGTGTACGACCAGCGAAATTTGAAGCCGGAGACTGGGTTTACTACTTCAGTCCACGGAAATTTGTGGGACGTAGTCCGAAGTTCCAGCGTAATTTCACTGGTCCGTGGATGATTGTGCGGGCGTGTGGTCCGGTCAACTATCTTCTCCAAAAGTCGCCGAAGGCTAAACCCTTCGTGGCGCACGTAGACAAGCTTCGCCACTGTTATGGAAGGACGAAGGGAGAATGGACTGAGGCGACCGAAAAAGTGACCGGAGGGTCGCCCCAAAAAGTGACCGGGAGCGCCACGGCTTCTACCAGTCGACGGCCACACCGCCGTGGGGACGGAACGCGCGAAACGGATGCGCACGACCAGGATTTGGACGGAGTGGCGACCTCTACAGGTCGACCACGACGCAACGCTGGCCGTCCTGTCCGCTTTCAGTGAACGCGGCTGAAAGCAAATTAGAAATAATTATTGAGTCGTGCCTGACTCCGAGCTTATTTTTTTGATTAGGCGTAATTGCCGGCTGTATAGTTAGCTATTCAATTGTTTGTACTTATGCTATGTCGTTTTGAAAAAAAAAAAAAAAAGAAAGAAGGGGGGTGTGAACAAACAGTTCACACCGTACCCGAAATGAAAAAAAAAATAGAGAAATAAGCCTAAAAAAAAAAAAAAAAAAAAAAAAAAAGAAAAACAGGCAGAGACATGAAAAACAGGCGAGAAAAAAATAATAAAAGGGGGTTGTGACCGAGATGGCACTTCGCACCCGCAAGAAAAGAGCCGAACAAAAAGGGGGATGTGCGCGAAAAGCACTTCGCACCCGATTCAGCTTGGCTATTTATGATGTCTTTAATTACGGTACCGTGTGGCAGTTATTTCTGTGGCAAGCTGATGTACAGCATTTTGCTGATTGGAAAACGTGTTAGATTTTCTTTTGGTACAGATACTTTTGCATTTGCTGTATAGTTGGACAATTAATCGTGTTTTATAGGATATTTTACTCCGATTGTCGGGTAGATTTTCTGTTAGTGCTCCAAGGTGGGCCTTGGATTGCTTCTGGGGGAGGCGTGTTGTAAAAATAGGCCCCTGCAGTTTGTTTTAATTAATTGTCCGTGTCCCTGTCTGCCTGTGTATCGTTGAAACATGCCGTCTACTTAATTTATGCATAGGCGTGGCTAAGCGTCTACATGGCGTCTACTTAATTTATGCATAGGCGTGGCTAAGCGTCAACATGCCGTCTACTTAATTTATGCAAGGCGTGGCTAAGCGTCTACATGGCGTCTACTTAATTTATGCAAGGCGTGGCTAAGCGTCTACCTGGGCCTGACAGGCGACTACATAATATATGCAGGGCGTGGTCCAGCGTCTACATAATATATGCATGGGCGTGGCTTGGCGCATACGTATATATACGAGTGCGTGCGCAGGCACGGCAGTCACCGAGAAGAAGTCATCGAAGGAAACAGTCACCGAGAAGAAGTCATCGAAGGAAACAGTCACCGAGAAGAAGTCATCGAAGGAAACAGTCACGTCAAGGAACACAGTTGTTACAACAGTCATCGAAGTCATCGACCGAGAAACAGTCAGAGAAGCAGTCGTCGAAATACAGTCGATCGAACGGAAGGATCAGCCGACGCGGTCGCCGTGAGATAGAAGAGAGCTGCGACAGCCGAGTGTTACAGGTTCGAGGCGCAGTGCAGCTACGAGTCGTACGGGAGAAAACGCTTCGAAGAGCGCTACGGTGAATCTACGACGTCTGCAATCCGACGCTGTCGACGACGAAAGGTTCGTAAGCCTTTGCTGTCCGACGCTGGTGGCTGGGGTTCGATTCTTGACCCACAGTCGAGCTCTTCTGGAATCCGACGCGGCTGACGGCGGAAAGTCTGGGGACTTTCGTGAATCTACGACGACTACGATCCGACGCTGTCGACGACGAAAGGTTCGTAAGCCTTTGCTGTCCGACGCTGGTGGCTGGGGTTCGATTCTTGACCCACAGTCGAGCTCTTCTGGAATCCGACGCTGACGACGACGGAGAGTCTGGTGATTCTCGCTACGCAACGACGACGCCATTCGACTCCGGATCTGCCAACGTTTCCGACCGGGTGAGCGCAGTGGTTCAGTTTTATCGCTACGCAACGACGACGTCGACTCTGGTTCGAAACCCGACCCGTTTCACCGACTTCGACGTGCGCTGGCGAAGCAGCGGTCCTCTACGCGACGACGATTCAGCATTCTGCGTTGGCAATTACTGCCGACAGTGGTATATTAGTTTTCAGACAGTGGCGCTACGCGAATTGCTCCGAACTTGCTCCGAACTTGCTCCGAACTTGCTCCGAACTCTGGCGCTATAGAAGTTGGCTGAGGACAGCTTAACGAGGGTTTTCTTGAAGTCGAATAAAAGTGTTTCAAGCCTGACTGGCTAGTCGTCAATCCCCAGTTGACGCCGGACTACACGACGGACGGACATCGCCTTAACGACTAGGGTCTGGAGCTCGGTTCCTGGTGGTCTTTTGCCCAGCCCTAGTGGGTCGAGATTCTTTACAGTATAATGTCGGACTGGAAGGCCTAGCACAAGAGAAATCAAAAGGGCGTAATCAAAGGGGTAAAACTGAATAGAACGGACGTTCAATGAAGGGCAATTTTGGCAGGTCGATAAGTCGAAGGACGCAAGTTTTAACAGGCAAAACAGAAAAGGTAAATGAAGAGTGTGTTTATAAAGGCGAAGATGATCCAAATATGCACACGTGCATGAAATGAAAGTAACGATGAAAGGGAACGCGTAATCAAAGGATTTTGCAATAAAATAGGCTAGAGGAAATGGCTGTAGTCAACAAAGCGCAGTCTCATAAAAAGCCCACGCTTCAGAATTTGAACGCAATTTGGTCGAGTCTTGTGAATGTATGCGTATGGTATTTTGATGAAAATTGTGCTATTATGAAATAAGTGTAGACATAAGTTTATAATTTGTTAAGAGCATAGTCCTACTGCGGTAAGGACTTGTCGGGCTACTTGTTATTGTTTGTATTTTAGTAGCTTAGTAGCCTTTGGAATCAAAGTAGCTTTTTATAATCAAATAATGGATTTTATAATAGGATAACCTACATAGATTATAAAATGTTTCACTGACCATGTTTCGTTCTCTTTGTCATATCTTTACTATTTAACATTTTCCTTCTAGGTAGGCCTACATGCGCTCTTTTGATTTTCGCTCTTTTAAACATGCACCCTTTTGATATCGCCCTTTTGACCATGCGCTCTATAGATATAATGACCATGCGCTCTATTGATTTTTGCCCTTTTGATTGCGCCCTTTCGATTTGCGCCCTGTTGATAATGAACCTTATCTAAGACCTCAGGAGGCTCCAGTCACATACTCGTCGTCCTATACTGGCATGGGACACAGCCAATTACATCGCTGTTCTTCGAAGAGCAATCTTCTCTTCTGTCGGCTAGCGCTCGTCACTATGGTAACAGTCTATTCCTATCACCATCCCTGGAGACACAAACACCATCTCGAGCGAGCGTTGGATCCAGAAGTAGGCAAATACAATAAGATCCGATCGACCTACGGTTTCCAACAACAAGTGCAGACTCCAAATCATCGACTGGGCGGGTTGCTGGATCGCGTGATCACCACAGAGAGCTCATTGCCATTCGATATCTCGGTCACCGATGTTGGGTTGTCGGACCATATGCTGGTGTCATGGTCCATCAGTATGGCACCACCAACACCAACTCACACGACAATCACCAAACGCAAGTTGCAGCACTTCGACCCAGCTGCTTTCCTCACTGAACTGTCACATTCATAGCTGTGTGCAGTCAGTGACCCGTCGACTGATACCTCTGCAGACGATCGTGCACAGCGCCATTTCCTTCGGCCTCGGCTGAGCTACAGCGCCATATAAATCGACTTATAACAATTATTACTATCACTATTATTATTATTTAAGAAATATATTATTACTATTATTAAATTATTATTTTAATTATTATTTTTTTTTTTTTGTCGCCCGAGGTAGTAAAGATCCCTCGGGCTTTAAAAGATTAAAATTGGTTTATTGGTTCTCGTCTCCAACGTGCTCAAAGGTGCCGGTTATTATTATTATTATTATTATTATTATTATTATTGTTATTGTTATTGTTATTGTTATTGTTATTGTTATTGTTATTGTTATTATTATTATTATTATTATTATTATTATTATTATTATTATTATTATTATTATTATTATTATTATTATAACTGTCGGATTATATAGCATTGTTACAAAGGCAAAGTGGAAGAGAAGCAGATGGCGTTCCCCCGCTGGACTGCCACCGAGATTCTTTGAAGAAGGTAGCTTGTTTCGAGCTTGCCCTGAGTCGCCTCGGTCAACCTGCGTCCCAGGTCTAGAACAAAGTCCAGTCCCTCCGAGCTCCAAGAACCGCCGGTTATTATTATTATTATTATTATTATTATTATTATTATTATTATTATTATTATTATTATTATTATTATTATGATACTGTAATAAAGGCATAAGAATACTTACTACAGCTGGCATTGGAACTTTGCCAGCCACATGAATATCATTAACAAGCATAGAAACCTTCAGAATTTAAGAACTCAAACATCAGTAAGGCCAATAACAGTAATTAAAGGTAAGGAAATTACTAGACACGCACATATGCATATCGATCTATGATGCAATCTGGTGTTAAGAAAGAAAGGAAAAGGATATGATAAAGCTGATTATGCTGAAAAAATAGACAGCCAATGAATCAGTGAAAATCTGTGCCAACCTGGATCGCCTGTAATAAGTTTCCAGTTTCCAACTCGAATAGCAGCCGCAATACGATTGTCAAAATTGGAAATATTCAGTCTCGATCCAACTTTCGGTTTCAGTGGATCAATGTTGTGCAAAAGCTCTTCACGTGGACTATCGGCTCCTTCACTGATAACGTAAAATTGTCATATAATACTTCAACAATAAAAACTAGTACTAATATTAAAGCAGGTTACAATTATACTTCTTAGTTGTGTGCAACCTGTTGCACATCCTAATTCTTATTCTTACAATATTCTAATTGTATTTTTAATCATCACTTAAAATCAAATTCTTATTCCTTATTTTAAACTAATCTATTTTTCCCCAAGTCATAGCAGAAATTACAGAAGCTTAGAAAATCATTCTTTTGAAATATTCTCTTAGTCAAATCTTCTTGTAATTTTCAGTACAACCTGAAATCTGATCTCAATTCTTCTGTTTAATATTATTGCTCTAATTCATGATTCATAGTCTCAGTTTGATTCTCAGTTTTCTACTCTGCTCATCCGCACATCATAACCATGGCAAGCAAAAACAAATTTCAACCTGATAGTTTTCCAAACATCAAATCCGTCCAATTCAAGTCCAGCAGTGTTGCCACCTGCCAGTGTTAGCAGTGTAGGGAACCAGTCTGATACATGGATTAAACCAGTGTTGATTGTTCCAGGTGCCTTGATAAGAGGGCTATTGACAAAACCCACTCCTCTCATTCCACCCTCCCAATACGATCCCTTCCAGCCCCTAAGGGGCCAGTTGTTACCACCATAATTCACTGCTCCACCATTATCTAAAAGCACAGATTAAATACTAAATGATTCAGTAGAAATAAACAAACAGATTTATCCTGGAATTGTATAGGCCTATAGTATTCTAGTTGCATGATTTGCTCGATATAGTGGTATCCGGACTTTACCCCCCGGCCCATTACTCCTCTGCCATTACCCCCTGCCATTACCCCCCGCTCATTACCCCCCGTAGGACATTACCCCCTGCCATTACCCCCGGTCTCTTATATATTTAGGTCCAGTGTATGCATGCATGTATGTATGTAATATGTATGCATGTAAGTACGTATGTATGTATATATGGTGCATGTGTGAATGTATGTATGCAGGTATGTATACGTATGCATGTATGTATGCATGTATGTAAGTATGTATGTATAGGTATAAGTATGTTCTATGTAAGCATAAAATACATACAAACGTAAGTACGTACGTACGTGCGTGCGTACATACGTACATGTACATAGAACATACATGCATGCATATATACTTACATACATGCATGCATACACTGGACCTAAATGTAAGGAGACGGGGGGTAATGGCAGGGGGTAATGTCCTACGGGGGGTAATGGGCGGGGGGTAATGGCAGGGGGTAATTGGCCGGGGGGTAAAGTCCTAGACCCGATATAGTGTAGCATTTAGCTTGCCAGACTGAAAATCAAGAGGTCGGGGTTAAAATGCCTTGTAAGGCAAACTTTTTGCTCGAGATTTATGCTCGACTGGACCTCCAATACAGCTCACAAATTGCACAAAAGTATTTCAAACAGCAAAAGTAGCCAAAAACGATTTTATTAAGTCACATCTCAAATGATTGTTATCAAATCAACGTGATAGTGCTTCACAGCTTGTATTTAATGTGTCCACCACCAGCGCCCACACTTGTTATACGTGTCCTATGAACTTTTACGTTTAACGAACTTGTATAGACAGACAAAGTTTCCTACACGTCAGACAAAATGTGTATTGAAACACTTCTTGAGCAAGATCTTGGAGATAAAGCAAAATTGCCTATAAGCCTGTAAAATTTAATTCAAAAATTCTTAATCTTGGCCAACATTTTGAAAAAACCGTACGGGAGTCTTTTTTATGGACCACCCTGTATAGTGAACATAATTGAGGGAAAGAGGAGACGCGGAAGACGCGGAGGGAAAGAGGAGGCGCGGAAGACCACGTAGGATGTGGGTCGACGACGCGAGAGAGTGACCGAGATGACGATGGAGCAGGCGATTCGAACAACGCAGCAAAGATCTTCTTGGAGACAGATCGTCCTTTGTACCGACAAAGTTCGGACTAACGAATAAGGCACCGACGACAACGACGTGTAGTTAACAAAGTGCAAGTTCATTACTCGACAACACAACTTCCCCCCAATTCTTTAAGCCTGTGTTCATTCTGATTCTCAGTCCTGTTTGCTAAACTGAACACAGGAAGCAGCAGTAGGCCTCAGTGGCGTAGCTAGACACCAAATTGAACCCGGGCAGCAAACCAATTCAACAAAGAGTCAACATTGATCATAATTAAGACATTAATCTGATTGATTCGAAAGCGGCAATTAACAACTTATAGGCCTAGGTTATATATGCCTATAATGTCATTATAATTGTAACCGTAATAGGCCTAGTTCACTTACTAGCATTCAACAAATTGCCACCTACCTGACAAATATTAATAGCCATAATTATATTAAGCCTACTGTATCCGGGAAAAGTTTTCAATTAAATTATACACACATCTAGGCCTATAAGACAATTTCGATCGAAGACTGGACCTCTGTGTGTGGCAGACCTACTGAACACAAATGAAGACCATTATGGATCTAACGCTGCTATCTTACTCCACGCCTACCACCCATAAACCTGTCGCGGGGGCAATTCATCATACGAGGGAAGGTGGAGAACACCTCCCTCATTTTACTTCGACATGAGAATTAAGATATCGTCTAATGTTTAACAGAGTATTTCATTTCCTTGTCTGGTGTCTCCTCCAGGCACTTGATCTAAATAATAGCTTTGATGTAGGCTATGACCTTGGCTGACCTTTTTAATGTACGAACCAGTCCTGTATAGATTGCGCGAATGATGGGGTACTGGAAACCGTATACTCTATGGGTCAGTGTAGATGCGACTTGTATGACTTATGAGAGATAGGTTCCTTCTTCCGTCGGAAGGAACGTATGAAGTGACCACAGGTGTAATATATCATTCCACAGGCAGAGAGCGACCAGCCAGAGCATAGCCTAACACCCTAGCTATAATGACTGCGACAGCTGCGACAACAGATGATCTCGATGATCTTTCGATCTTGATATGTGATAATATTCAGCGTGTGGGCATTCGGCCGCCCATTCATCCCCCTCCCCACCCGCCCGGGACAAAGTTTCCGTCTATGAAGGGAATATATATATATATATATATATATATATATATATATATAATTATATATACATCATCTTGGTTTGCCTCTGGTTACAGGCTTGGCCACATCTCATAATACAACGCACTCAGTCCTTAAGTAATTGACACGAATTTTCCTAGCATCAAACTATCAAGGTCAAAATTAAAATTTATCAATTTCTCGTGCCTGCCCAACCCGGGCAGAGCCAATTGCCAGACGGGCATTGCCCGTAATTGCCCGGGTATGGCTACGCCACTGGTAGGCCTACATTCTATTTTCCACAGTTTTAGCACTTCAATAATGACAGTGTAGCCTAATAAAAGAAATTAACGCAGCAGATCATCGTTAAGTGTCAAACATCATCTGCCTGCCTTATATATCTACATCATGAGTTTTAGATCGGACATGAATCAGCCAGTAATGTCAAAAATCAACAGTGCAATCAAATCATAATACTGTGGCTATACTGGTCTCCAATGAAGCCAAAGGGAAAGAAAAACTAGACACCAAATCAGACATACGGTATCGAATTGAACAGAACATCATTTAAACTTAAACTTTGCATCAATAGTTGCCTAACTTGCCTTGAGTAACTGTGAACAAACTGGCAACAATCGCAAAGCAATGTTAATTGGTTGCTTAAAAAATCACCACTTTAAGTAAAAGGTTATAGCTTCTGTAGTTATTGCAATTGAAGAGTTAGCATCACTCCATGGTTTATACAGACTACCCACGTGCTTTCCACTGTTCTTCACCTTGACTGCAATGATAAATGATAAAAAAATCAAGCATAAAACAGACTGATTAGAAACCTGCTGAGAATATTATCACTGTGTTGTTCCAGAGCCCGGAGGTCTCTAAAGCATTGGTGATATTTGCAACAGCTTCATCGATACATGATATCATGCCTGAAAGAAATGTAAGCACTCAACCCATTATTTGAAATCGACCACTGTAAAAAATTTTTTTAGCCATCCCATTATAACCAATCATTACAATTTAGCTCAGCAGTTTTCATATTGTAGTGATTTAATAGTAAAATATGGTTCAGTTGAGTAGAATTTCCACCAAGACACGAATACATGTATTTAGATTTTTGTTTCGAATGCAAAGCTAAACATTTTCATTATATTCGAAATAAAAGAAAATGTATACCCCTTCGATTCAGCTTATCCTTAACATAAACATATGTCACAAATTGTCTTTGACTTGTCAATAGAACTGATGGTAAAGAAATTCCAAACAATACAGTTTAATTTAGGATATAACATGTTTCTGTTGAAATAGCTCATATAATTAACTTACAGTACCGCATAAAGTCACAGGTTATACTGGAAATGAAAGATGTTTAATTATGATGCCGTATGCAGTGGCGGCGCTAGCTAGGGGGGCCCCCTAAAAAGGCCATCCATTTCCCCCCCCATGTAAAAATAAAAAATTTTGACGATTTACCCCCTTTAGCTCCTCCAAAACTGAAATCCTGGCGCCGCCACTGGCCGTATAGGCTATAATTATGTTCAGATTCTGTTAGACATTAAGGCTATGGAATTGCCGCTATGATCTGCAAAGACAGTGTTTTGCACGCTTAATTTATGATTAGGATTATGAATTTACTAGTATCACTCATGGAGCTAAGTATTTGTCAGGCTTTTTTAAAGTTAACAGTTAGTTCATAAATTATTAGATGTCCAAATATATATATATCGTTACTGCATATACGTATACATGTAGGTCTAATAGGCCTAGTATTTATATATTATCCATCATGATAGTCACTGCTATTATGCCAACGGAATAGAAGTGATTAGATCAGATTGTAATGAATCAGATAAAATAACATACTCTAAAATACAGTAGCAAAAACCTTAGCTGACCTGCATAATTTCTCCTCTCTACGTCTGTGATATTCTTATATGGTTCTAGGTACTCAGCTGGAATATTCAGCGGTGAATGAGCTGCCTGGAAGGGCAGGTATAGAAAGAGAGGCTACAAAATAAAAGTCAAATTTCATATAGCAGATATGGAACGTTCAGTCAGGAAAAACATTTACACAAATTGACACAAATAATTAATTCAAGGTAAAACATTAAGCTTTCAAACTCAAGATAACAACATAAGAAATGTAAATTACGCGCTTTCTCTTAAGTCTGCAACGTTCTCTTCGTTTTGATTGCTCCCATAGTAACTGTTATCCTCGTAGATGAAGTATCCTTCAAAATTCTTTCCATAATTAAGTATTATGTAATCGGATTTTTTATATAGAGGCTGTCTTATGGCCTTGACCCTGAGGGTGAGATCCTTCACCACTGCTCGCCCGTTTGAATGGACGCTACGCCATTTAGATCCCCCGTGGACGGACCGTGCTAGCCCGAGATTTTGAATCTCTGAAATAGCCACCTTCGGGAATCGAACCGCGGTCCGCACGCTCTCTTCCACAGACGTGCGGCCGTCAGCTCTCTTACCGATGTAGCTAACGTGGGCTAACTATATACATGTACTTCCATATGACCATGCATCCACGTTAGGGGTGTCGAACAACTGGTCTGCGGGCCATTTCTGCAGTGTGCCCCTGATGTTTTTCGGGCCCACAAATACTGTCATATTTGTGACTGATAATAAAGATAAAACATTTAGGTTTGATAAGCGTCATTTGTCTGTTTTGTGCTCAGCCATACTCGCTCCTAGGGTAGGCCGCATCATGTACGATGTTCCTCCAACGCTTCCTGTCCTTCGTCAGTCTTAGCATTTCTTCTAATGTTAATCCAGTTCATTCCTTTATGTTCCCTAGCCAGTTTGTTCCTAGTCTTCCTCTTTTCCGGTCTCCTGGCGGCATTGTGCCCTGCATGATATCTTTCTCAACTCATGTTCCCTCTCTTCTTATGATGTGTCCAAAATAAATCATTTTTCTTTCTTTTACTGTCTTCAGCAGATTCCTGTCCACTCCGGCCGCCTCCAGCAACCATTGATTTGTCCGTTTTTCCGTCCATGATATTTTCATGATAATCTCATAACTACATTTCGATCAAATCATTCGTCTTTCTTCCTCCTTCCTCAGTGTCCAACTCTCACAGTCGTATATTGCCACCGTCCATACCAGTGTCCTCCATAGCTTTATCTATATCTTTATCTTTATCGTCATTTGACTGTAGGCTAAATGCAATTATATAGGATTTGGTTTTGACAACATTTTCTCTCAGCGTCTCTCATACCCCTATACTCATTTTTATCAGTCTTCTTCAACGTCCTGGCCTTCCAATGGCTGGACAGAACCGCCAGTGATTTGCCCTTCAGAAAGGTTTGAAAGCCTTGTTCACAGCCTTGTTCAAAGAAATAATACGGGCAAAAGAACCTGACAAAATAAGCATTAATCTCTGCTGTCTCTTTAAAAAATAATCCTTTCAATTTTGTTAGTTTTCTTGAGAACCACTTGATATCAATATTATCATTATTATTATTACTATTATTGCTCTTTTATTTTGTTTGTTTGCTTGTATGTGCACTTGCTATAGCGCCCATTCAAGCACCCTACTCAGAGGCGCTCCCGACTGCGGAGCGGACACTGCATTGGAGTTTCACGCCGAAGCGCTGAGCAATTGCGAGTGAAAGACTTGCCGAAGGTCTCTTCATCCAGCTTCCATTTCACCTATGAAGAATTGAAGCTGGATGAAGGTTCTCTATAGTTGAAATGGAAGCTGGATGAAGGTTAGAGAAATGGAAGATGGATGAAGGTTCTCTATATATAAAATTGAAGCTGGATGAAGGTTCCCTATAGGTGAAATGGAAGCTGGATTGACGAAAACAACACTTTCACTGGGGTAACCTGAAATAGCAGGGGGTAGGAAGAAACCGGTTTAAGATTACCCTGAAAGATTATTCTGAAACCGGTTTCAAGTTACCGGGGGGTAATGTTTAGGAAGGGGTAGTTTGAAACCTTTACACCTGTAATAGGAGGTGCTAAGTCCCTAAATGTGACTCTTCACGAAAAGGCGGGAAATCTCGGTCACGGCTTAATTCGTACTAAACAAACTGGATAGCGACCAACAGCAACGAAGTCAACAGTATTATCAAAGCGTAGAGTGATAATCCTATTAGAATTATACGACCGAAGTTACGTCTGCATTACACCAACTTACGTAAGTTCCAGCAGTTTAGCAAACGCAGGCTGCGAGAATTCGTAGCATTCTATACTACCTATCCAAAACTGCAATATTGGGCGGTATTGATGTTTAAGCTACCTTGTAGGCTATGGTACAATCTTATGACATACGTTATGCACGGTAACGACCGCCCCAATTAAACTTGTAATGCATTAGGCCTAGCCTACTGTAATATTCGAAAGGAAAATACCTATAATTAGGAAACGGATATTTTTTCGAACTGGAGATCCTCGTTTTAAAATGGTCCAAAGAAAAATCTAAAGACAAACTCCCATCAGGCCAAACAATTAGGTCTACTAACTAAGTTACCTCAGAGTCGCAGAAACGACGCTGAATAGTAGAATTTATAGGCCTGATAAAATAATTAGAAACTGGAATGCATTCTATATCAATATTGTCATCCAGTAAAAATTGTAACAATTTTAATGATCAGATAGACTGAATAAATTAGCATGGCCTTAATTTTTTTAATGTTAACAATATTAACATAATGGCCATTGCATGGTGTGTCGCCAAAATTGTTTGCAAGGCTAGGTGTGTCGTGCGCTGAAAAGGTAAGAACCCATGCTTTAGGAGTTTCTATTCCCATATGAATGCATGAGCCAATTTATAATCTTGTTATACTCTAAGACTTGTTGGAAACTTTTTAATTTTATGGATATGGTCACAACAAAACCTGTTTTTTAAATAAAACTTTGACTTTGTTAATAATATTCCTTCTAATGATTCAATCTGACACACCGCAGAATGATTACAAGTACATGTTATACGAAATACGGCCCACTGTAGCACGACACGCAGGTCGGCTTTACAGCAGTGGGTTCGGTAACTTAACACTAATGGCCTAAGTTATCCTATTGTGACTCCGAAAACAATTTCTTGTTGACGTTTTCATGACTTAATCGTTAATAAACAGTAGGCAAACAAGAGCCTGAAATGCGCACAAGTCTCCATGGCAGTTGATGTAAAAACACCTAAAAATGCGGTGGTTTCGGGGCGCATCCCTAAACCCCGCTTTTGGAGAGCACGACGCTTTCCAAAACCCCTAGTCGGGATTCGTGCTTCGCGACCTCGGTGCTTGCAATATGGCACCCCATGAAAATGTTCTAGTTGCACCCCGGGAGGAAGGGCATAGGGCAGCGGTTCCCAACCCGTGGCCCGCGGGCCAAAAGTGGCCCGCGAGGCCTCAGAAAATGGCCCGCCAGGTCTCAGAAATTGCCCTCATTTTTCAATGAATTATCAAATATCTATGAAAAAACTAACAATTTGGACAGGATGGAACACATTATTATTTTCTATTACAAGTTATTTTATTTTAACGTCGATAAATAACATCAAACATTATATTTTGAATCAATTATACAATTTTTATATGCTTTTAGTTAATACAATTTTAACCTTGTGGCCCCATATATGTCCTTCAGCTAAGAAAAAGTGGCCCTCGTGTCCTCCAACTTAGAAAAAATGGCCCTCAAGTCAAAAAAGGTTGGGAACCACTGGCATTATAGCCCCCGTCTGAAATTCAGGCGCCGCCAGATCGTATAGGGCCTCCTAATAAATATAACCAATTAGTTCGAGTCTTTTCGTTTAGATCCATTGGTTCATGCGTAGCGACATGTATAGGCCTACATGTAGCAATACATATAGCCAATTAATTTGCTGCGCTAATAATAGGCCAATGCCCAATGGCTCGAAAGTGGAACGGGATCCAAATTCCAAAATAAATAGTCTTCGCACAGATTCAACCACTTTTGCTCTTTGAGTCTTTTCGTTTAGATCCATTGTTTCATGCGTAGCGACATGTGTACATGTAGCTATGGTGGTTTGGCGAATGTTTGACTCTTATCGCGCGCGCATCTGTATAATTCAAAGGACCCATGATCACTCCTACGTCCACTGCGTCCCACTCGTTGTTTTCTGCGTCGACCACGCTTTTAACAGCATAGAAGAAATCTTGCAGGCATTCCAGGAACACGAAAAACGACAAAATGGTGAAACAGCGTCTAAAGACTGCAGTGTCGGCAGAGAACCGGAAAACATTCTAACCTGCCATTTTTTTTCGGAGGGGTTTCAGCCATCGACGTATATTTTGATGAAATCTGGCCACGATGTGTAAATATAGATTGTCTATAAGCCTGTAAAATTTCATTTCGAAATTCCTCTTTTTGGTCAAGATATTGGTAAAAACCGCAGGGGTCTTTTTTGGCACACCCTGTAGATAAAACACTGTTAAGTGACTTTTGACTTTCATAGCCATTATAGTTATGTTGATGTCCCACGTAGGCTAATTTCTCATTTTAATTTTTGTTAAATTTTATTGCTTCGAATGTAAAATTGTGCAAATGTTATTCTGGTGGCGTCAGGATTTCAGGTTTGTGAGGACTGAAGCCTTCCGTCCCTCTCAGACACGCAGCTAGAGCATTTTCCCAATGCATGCTCACCATGCATGGAACCCTTAAAACACATGAGTTCCAATAAAGCTCTTCTTCAGCGTTCCCACTGCTCACACATTCAGCGATCTCACTGCTCACCCGACCACTCTAACGTTTTAACCACTGGCCCGAGACCCCCGATGAGTGGGTTTATGACGCTCCCACATACCACCAGACGTTTGGGGCTTCGTGCCATCGGCAATCGTGGCATCGCGCCTTCCGGGCTTGCAATTGTTCTGACTCGGAATCTCTGGTAAGCCTCTTTGGTGTGAGAAACATGCTTTAACATGGGGCTAGATGATAGACCTCCGTCAATTCTCATCCTGTACAAATATTACACATAGGCAATTTTCACATGGATATGGGTAATTTCTACCTAATGGCGATGCAGCAACAATACTACGTGCATATTATTTTAAAAAGTACTACGGTACTTCAGTTAGAGTAGCCTAACCTTCTCGTTGTTTGAAACGGCATGCTCTTTAATGATGTCAACAGCCCTTCCAGCGAAAATCTGTGTTGAGTAAAGATCTGTGTAGTTTCTAGCAGGAGAAAGGCCGTCCCTCAAATCAAGGCCACACATTTGCTCTCGATTGTCATTTAGTTTGGCATTATCCTGGTTATCATCTATGCTGCTATCAAAATCGTAACAATGATTGTGAGTGTAGTGGTTTCCAGCTGCAAGGAATAAACCTGTAAGAACAAGGATGACATGATGCTTATACTTGCTAAGCAGCTCTTGCATCAGAGAATGTATCCAAATACGACTGTAGCTTCCTTTATAAGTTTATTGTCTAATCTTTCACGAAGTGTAAAATGAAATCACTAATTATTGCTCAGTTTTATAGATAAATCATAGTAGAAACAAAGCAAATAAATATTATTTGTTTTTACCCAAATTTCTAATCTATCCTCAAGGTTTTTCATGCGGTTAAAACAGTTGAGAGGACGTAAGCAGCGTTTTGATTCAGACCATAGAGAATAGTTCACAGTTCGAATGCGTCCAGCTTGGGTTACCCAAATATATACATAATCAATCCTCATAGTTTTTCATGAGGTGATGTTAATGCAGTAAATTTTTTAGGGATAGCCTAAATTAAATTGGCACACAATAAAAGCATATGCTCCTGATGCCAAGTATTATGAGTCAATCCTGTCAAGTTTGGATGTTCATAAGTGAAAAGTGTGATGAGCTGTAGGCCTATGCAAGTCATGCTATAAAATTTACATTTGCATCTTGATTTTCCTTTGACCAGGTTTTTTTAACGTGCAGTTGTACACAAAATGTGCAGTTCTAAATGGATTTGTGGAGTTGTAGAAGCACTTCTGTCACAAGTTCTGTGCAGTTAAAACTGGTTGAAAAAGGCCATTTTCCTCCGATTGGGAGTAATTTACCATGGAGGATGGGAAAGGAAAGAAAGGGTTGTGCAGTTCTAAAAATTCCTTAAAAACAGCCCTGCCTTTGACAAGATGCCTGCATAAATGAGTTGATTTTGAATTCAGTCAAAGGCCAAAGGATCTTTTATTCGGTAGCTAATAGGAACCAGTGGAGTTAATTATGCAGAGTTTCAGAGATCTATTGTCTATTCGCACTTTGGTATGTAGCTATACAGTATACAATGTAACCTAAAATGGTCTGAAAACTTTTTCAGTTGTGATGTGGCATTGAGGTCTCATTTTCATTCTTAATCACTCTATCTGCCATGCTTTTTGAAAGATGTCTATTAATCTTCATTGCATTACAATACAGTTTGAATTGACCTGCAAACACGAACTCTAAGCTACATCTAGGCTATATAAATAAAGAGACGATTCTGTGTGTCTGTCTGTTTGACGAGGATGCATTTCGACAGTTTCTGAGCATTTAACTCCAAACATTCACCACTTTTACCACGAAAACCCAAAATTCACGGGTGGCGTACCGGGGGAGGTCGGTGTGGTTGGGGTGGGGGGGGGAGTGAGGGGTGGGGTTGGAGGGGAAATGTTCACGAAAACCCAAATTTCAGGGGTGGCGTACCGGTGGAGGTCGGAGTGTGGTGGGGATGTTGTGGTGGGGTGGGGGATGGGGGTGGGGTTGCGGTAGGGTGGGGGATTTTGAGAGAAATTTCACAGGTGTCGTACCGGTGGAGGTCGGAGTGTGGTGGGGTGTTGTGGGGGAGGGAGGAGGTGGAGGTGTGGGGTGTGGTGTGGTGTGGTGGGTGGGGTTGTGGCCGGGAGCGTGTCGAATCCTAAATTTCACGGGCAACGCCGGGTACCCCAGTTAGTTTTAAAATAAATAAACAAATACGCCACTGCCAACTTGCATAGCTTAACTAGCAATTACAGTGGCGTCGCTACGTCAGGGCAGATGCTAACACTACAACACGGATTGTCTTCACCTGCACCTGCAGTGGAGAGAGAATGAGAGATTGTGAGTGTGTGTGTGTGTGTGTGTGTGTGAGACAGCGACAGAGGCAGAGACAGAGAGAGACAGTGAGAGATACAGAGACAGGGACACAGAGAGAGAGACAGTGAGAGAGAGAGAGAGAGAGAGAGAGAGAGAGAGAGAGAGAGAGAGAGAGAGAGAGAGAGAGAGAGAGAGAGACAGAGACAGAGACAGAGACAGAGACAGAGACAGAGACAAAGACAGCGGGAGAGTGTGTATTTTATAATGTAAAATTTATCCATTCAGGGAATTTAACCGAAGCTTAACAAGTTACCAGTCTTCAAAGCTGCTCGCCAGTTACACCAAAGACCTAGAATTGTTGTCATTTTACTGTTATATTATCGTATGTGAGTCTGAGTGTGCAATGATGAAAGACACTGACGCTCACAGAAATACAGTGGTATCTGAATCGTGACAAAATTTGTATACAGTCTCTTCTGAGAAACACTAGAAATGCAACATAGCTCAAGACGTTTTTGAGACCATAATTATTAAAACTCCATTACAGTGAAATTGTATTATACGGAGGTCTTTATCTGTGCAAAACGATTACCTATATTTGTAGTCTATGCATGTAGCCGCGCTATAAAAAATAGTCTGTGCTAAAATATGTTCCCGCGTAGAGAAAAACACTGCCGTCTTACCAAAGTATGAATCAAAACCTCGATAGAGTGGAGTCAGCTGCTCTTGATAGTGTCCAAGATGCCACTTTCCAACTATGTGTGTTGAATAGCCCTGTTCCTTCAGCTTGTTGGCAATTGTTGGCATTTCAGGTGGTAGCGAGTTTCGCTGACAGGGCTTGATGACGAGATGCTGAAGTCCAGTGTGAATCTGGAATATAAACATAATACTAACTGCAAGGCTTATTAAATGGTACATGGAGAAAGAAGGCACAGATACAAGTCTCCTCTTAGATTGTTTCCTTGATGAGAAAAACTTATTATTTTGTGCCTCAGATTAAATTTACTGAACTGTTTCAAATGCAACATGTGCAGCATAACAATATAGCAGCAATAACAATTTTACGGTAGATTTTAAGTGCAACAAAATTAATACCCAATGTCAATACTGACTGACACTTAAAAGACTGCATCTACAGATATGTTCATGCTCGATAAATTGCCTGCATACTGCTTCAACAACAATAGCAAGAATTTCCACTATAGGCCTACTCTGCATGGCATGCTACCTAAATGCTAAAGGCAGTCATATGCCATCTTGAGACTTGATTTTTCAATACATTTGACCTAACGTTGGCACTTCATGGTTGGAAACGTTACTCAAGTCTAAGAGCCACTAAAAGACTGAGCAGATATTTGTAATGTGACTTCTGATTTGCCTGAGCCGCTTATATGGAGTGGGCTTATCAACCATTTTTATGGTTCATAATATCCCAAATTCTAAATCCAATGAGGGCACCAGTCCTAGTATTCATGAGTGCTGTGTCCAGCCATAGGATGGATGGATCCGATTTGACCAGGGTCTATGACAACAGAGGCCGTTACCCTGGACGTGTAGAAATTTGCTCGGCATATTACAGCACCCAAGAGCAAGCCATCAAGGGATGGATGTAATTGTCCCGGTTGTCAACTAACGGGTCTCATGTAAAATGAACCTTGCATGAAAATGGTTCAAACATTAAATTAGGTCAGAGGTTATTTTTAGAAGCAACCAACATTTAGAGTACAACCATCGCATTAACGTGACACAACAAGGGTTTCAATTGGCTCAGAAGACATGTGATTCGAGTCAGTTTCACAGAAATGTTTAATTCTTCCAGCATCCTCTTAGAAGTTACGTGCTTGTCCATTGAGACAATACTATCAATCATCCAAACCATTCAACAAGATCACATCAACCTGGATTCTATTGCTAAAATCTTGGATGACAAGTTTCAATCAACAGTTTCAGTTTTCTATATCCATTCTCTGCCCGCTTTCAGAACTGAGTCCGGCGCTTCAGAGTCCAGATCTCAATCTTGTAGATGTAACTGAAGCTGCTCACATCCCAGTTAAATAAACTTCGCTTGGAGGACGAATACAAGAAGCTTCTGGCACGCTCAAATACTTTGTTTTCGTTGTTTGCAGTTTCAAATGGTGGATGCTCTGTTGATGTCGAAGTGTAAACGCTGTCTGCCAAGCGATTTGAATGAGTGGGCAACTATAGGCCTATGCATATTATGCCCATGTCACCATGTTGTTGGGTTCACTTGCTCTAGTCTAGAAGATGATGAGTAATACTCAGGTCCGTAATGTAAAATAACATCGATTTATTCAATAACAGAGCAGTCTGACAAGAAGTAGGTTAACGTTACCCAAAGCTGACATGAAGTACGACCGATACAGCTGATTCGACAGAGCTGACGTGAAGACACACCAGGCTAACGGAGCCCAAAGGAAGACGGATGTAGGCCAGTTCACCAACGGGGTGGGACGGCAATCGAAGAAGACAAACGTCGTAGAACACGAACCACACGCCACGCTCAACAGGAGTCGAACACACACCACAGAGTAGACCCACGACAAGAAGCAAGCCCCCTCAGTAGTAGCCCTTTAAATAGGCCCTGCCCTTCCCTCAACTCCCACATAGTCAAGGAGAGTCCAAGTAAGGAAGCCCAGAGGGGTAATAGGTAGCTAACACTCACATACCCCCCCACCAGAACATGAGGAGTCCAACGGGGACGACGAACTATACTAACAATGCTACGCCTAAATGCAAAATCACTCAGTACAAGCCATTACACGTTCTAAGCAATTCAGCAAGACTTAACTAAATAATGCATCGCACTCATAAATAACGTAAGAGTCCGATATAATCATGATCTGAATACACAAACTTCATATAACCCAAATCATCAGTTCACACGTAATCACGATATATATATATACACATCAATAGTTCAAATGTCCAAAAAACTATATCTGAAACACAAGAAAAAATTTGGACACCAACTGGTGTATCAAAAATGAACCAAAATGTATAATGGTCATCGGCACAAGCCACCCTACACTACAGACACACTGAAGAGTTCATTGCCGAAGAATTCCGTGCTTTCCTTTTATGACAGAACGTTCCATTGAAACTGTTTCTGGACAGTGTTTGACTTTTCCTGACAGAATGTTCCATTGAAACTGTTTCTGGACAGTGTTTGACTTTTCATGACAGAATGTTCCATGGAAACTGTTTCTGGACAGTGTTTGACTTTTCCTGACAGAATGTTCCATTGAAACTGTTTCTGGACAGTGTTTGACTTTTCATGACAGAATGTTCCATGGAAACTGTTTCTGGACAGTGTTTGACTTTTCATGACAGAATGTTCCATTGACATACGACGAGGATAGACGTACCAGAGAGCATCTCTAGCACGCCTGACGACTCCGCTGTGAGGAGCCAAGTGGAGACACTGATTGACGTGTGCCCTCACCCGCTCCCACTCACATTATGCAGATGGACGACTCAGAATGTCCGGCAGAACATTCCATTCGCCTGGACGATGTCTAATGTCCAAGTTGTACTGTTCAAGCTCCAAACTCCATCGCAAGAGCTTCATATTTTTGTTCGCCATCTGATGGATGAACTGCAAAGGTTTATGATCGGTGAACACCAGGACGACTGCGGATCCAAAGTAGACACTAAAGGCCCGCAAGGCGACCATCAGTGCCAGCGCTTCCTTCTCTATGGTCGAATAGCGAATCTCCTGCGGCAGCAGCTTCCGACTCAAATAGCAGATCGGGTGTTCCAATCCATCCTTCATCTGAAACAAGCACGCTCCCAGACAGAATTGAGAAGCATCAACACCCACACAAAACTGTTTAGTAAAGTCAGGAGGTATTAAGATAGGTCTAGAAGCCAGACGAGATTTTAGATCAAGAAAAGCAACCTCCGCTTCCTCATTCCATCTAAAAGGAATCCCTTTCTTTGTCAAAGCCGTGAGCGGCAAAGCAATATCAGAGAAATGAGGCAAGTACCTCTGATAGTATCCCGCTAATCCTAAGAAAGATTGCACCTGTTTTTTAGTAGCAGGCCTAGGAAATTTCAACACCGCTTCCACCTTCTTCAACCTTGGCTGAACTCCGTCAATCCCAATGTGATGACCCAAGAAATCCACAGACGCATTAGCAAAGACACATTTAGCCAGATTCAGAGTTAAACAAGCATCAGCTATTCGAGATAACACTTTTCGCAAATGAACCAAATGATCCGACCATGCTAAGCTGAAAATGATGATGTCGTCTAAATAAGCATCACAAAACTCATTCAATCCATTCAGCACTTTCGTAATTAACCTTGAGAACGAAGCCGGAGCATTCTTCAGGCCAAAACTCATGTATTTCCATTGGTAATGCCCTTTCGGGGTGACAAACGCAGTTAACGGAACTGACTCCGGATGCATCGGGATCTGCCAGTAACCTTTAGTCATATCCAGCTTTGTTATAAACCGTGACTGACCCACTCGATCAATTAACACCTCCACCCGTGGCATAGGAAATGGATCCGGAACAGATAATCCATTCAGTTTCCTGAAATCTGTACAAAGACGATCTGTACCGTTTGGCTTAGGCACCAAGACAATCGGAGCTGCCCACGGACTCTCGGACTCCTCTATTATCCCCGCTTCCAACAACTGATTCACCTCTTTATCCACCCTCGCCATTTTCTCAGGATTTAACCTGTAAGGGTATTGTCGAACAGGGCGAGCACCTTCAACCAAATCAATTCTATGAGACACCATAGATGTTTTACCCGGTACGTCACTAAACACATGTGCAAAGTCATGCAAAACATCCCGCAATTCCGCACGACATTCAGCAGACACTTCACATTGTAAGACCTTATCCTCTAAAGTCACATCATTCATCCTCACATCCGGATTTACCACCAACACAGAAGCCACCACCTCCTCATTCGGTCGCTCATACACCACATCCATACGATCCACATAGCGCTTCATCAGATTCACATGTACCACCCGTTCCGTTTTTCTTCGATCCGGGGTACTCACTAAATAATCGACCGGACCAAGTCGACGTACAACCACATACGGTCCACAATATTTGGTCTGTAAAGGTTTACCCACCAACGGAATCAAGAGTAAAACCTTTTCACCCTCCTCAAAAGACACAGCACGTGACTGCTTATCATACAGTTGCTTCGATTTACTTTTCGCATCAACAGCATTTTCACCAGCAAGTTTCAATCCAACACGCATACGTTCACGTAATTGTAAAACATAGTCAATCACGTTCTTGCCAGACACTTCATGTACAACATCTTTCGCCAACCATTCTTCCTTCATCAATTGCAACATGCCACGCACATCTCTGCCATACATCAAATCAAAAGCAGAAAAGCCAGTACCCTGTACCGGAACCTCTCTATATGCAAACAAGATCCACGGCAACATTGCATCCCAAGAACCCGGATATGTTTCAGCCAACGCCTTCAACATATCTTTCATAGTACGATGAAAGCGTTCGCACGAGCCATTCGTTTGTGGTCTATAAGGACTAGTTTTCAACTGCACAATACCACATTCATGCACAAACACTTGCATCAAATCAGACATGAATTCTGAGCCACAATCAGATAACAATTCTTTCGGAAATCCGAAAAGCGAAAAAACTTCACACAAACATTTAGCCACATCCTGCGCCGTATGATTCTTCAACGGAAACGCAAATGGAAAATGGGAAGCCAAATCAATGACCGTGAGAATAAACCTATTCCCCGTTCCCTCACATACACTCAATGGGCCTACGATATCCATTGCCAAGCGTTGAAACACTTCCTCCATTACAGGCATACTGACCATGGGCGCCCTATAATTTCTGTTTCCTTTGCCTAAGCGTTGACACACATCACATGAACGACAATACTCACGAACGTCTCGATTCACATGAGGCCACCAGAAATGCTTCGTCAACCGATCCAATGTCTTTCTAGTACCCAAATGCCCAGCCGCTGGTATATCATGGGCCACATGCAACAACTTCTGTCTTAAGTCACGAGGCACAACTATTTGTACCACACCCATTCCTAATGGTGTACACTTCTCCTCCCATCGACGCACCAAGACCTCGTCCACCAACGCATACGGTTGTACACGCCCACCGACAGACACCGTCTCGTCGACTTGTGCATACAATGGTCTCAATTCAGGACCCCGACAACTGTGGCTGTAGGAGGGACGACCATTTTCCCATCGGAATTTGATGCAACGTCATTGCTTGCTCAAACGCCGCAAAATAATGTTCGATATCGGCCGAATCAAATTTTGGCACAAATTTCAGAGCTGCCCCAAAACGCAAATCCTCATTTCCATGCGCTGGTCGTTCGACAGCACCACCTCCTTCTATTCTCCGTCCGTCCATTTCTAATCTCTGCTTCTCCAATTCCATATTCATTCGTTTCTCCTCCATGTCAAATCTCCTTTTCGTCTCCTCTGCTTCAATCCTCAATTTATTCTCCTCTCTCTCTGCTTCAATTTGCATTTTCTTCTCCTCTCTCTCGGCTTCAATCCTCAATTTATTCTCCTCTGCTGCAATCTGCATTTTCTTCTCCTCGAATCTCATTCGCTCCTTCTCTCTCTCCCACTCTCTGTCCTCTTTTAAGTGCAAGCGCTCTAACTCGGCCTCCTCTTTCTTCGCCTGTGCCTTAAGTTTCCAAGCTGCACTACCCAATTTCGGTGACAATGGTTTCATAGCCATTCTCCTCACCTGTGACCTAGACACGTCCTCCACTTCCTCACCATATGTCTCACTCACCAGTCGAAGTGTGTCACTTGGTATGTCTCTGACATCCCCAAATTCAGGAATTAACTCCTCCTCTAACGACGCCATTTTACCTCTACGCCCTGTCGACTATTCGACGTGCAGACCAACGCACAGCGCAAAAATTCACCCACGACAGCTCACTTCAAAACTGTCTCGACCAAATTTACAAAACTCGCAAAACTCAATATCGCAAAACGTCGAAATTTCCCGCACTAATTTTCCCGACCTAATTCTCCAAAAACAACAACCATTGACCTGTCTTCACGGCCAACCACCATATAACACTTTTCCAACGGAATTACCACCGTACTATTTGCTAAATTTCACGGAAACAACGCCCCTTTTTTTGACGCAAATTTCAACTTATCGTGAAAAAAATCCCGAGAGACCCCATCTGTTGGGTTCACTTGCTCTAGTCTAGAAGATGATGAGTAATACTCAGGTCCGTAATGTAAAATAACATCGATTTATTCAATAACAGAGCAGTCTGACAAGAAGTAGGTTAACGTTACCCAAAGCTGACATGAAGTACGACCGATACAGCTGATTCGACAGAGCTGACGTGAAGACACACCAGGCTAACGGAGCCCAAAGGAAGACGGATGTAGGCCAGTTCACCAACGGGGTGGGACGGCAATCGAAGAAGACAAACGTCGTAGAACACGAACCACACGCCACGCTCAACAGGAGTCGAACACACACCACAGAGTAGACCCACGACAAGAAGCAAGCCCCCTCAGTAGTAGCCCTTTAAATAGGCCCTGCCCTTCCCTCAACTCCCACATAGTCAAGGAGAGTCCAAGTAAGGAAGCCCAGAGGGGTAATAGGTAGCTAACACTCACAATGTGGTCTACAAGGGAATGCGATAATCCAACTTTTCAACTTCGCGAGTAGGCCTAGGTCTAATTTGAAGTTCTTGACTTTATAAATTTTATTTATTTCAGAAATTTATATAGCGCATCTTCAAGGTAGGCTACTCAGAAGCGCTCCCGGCCCAGCCACGGCTAAATAAAGCAGTTTTTAGGTTCTTAAGGAACAGAGCGGAGTGACCCCTGGGAATTAAGCGCAGTGTAACAGGGAGACCATTCCAAGCTGTAGGACCTGCAACAGAGAATGAACGACGCTGTCGGATAGCAGTCCGTGAGCGGGGAACCAGAAGCTCAGGGTCGAAGAAGACCTGAGATGCCATTTCAACAACCCAGCCCTACGCGATCTTTTGGCTCTTCAAAATGGAGAAATAACGGCAGAACTTCGCGAGTTTTGTGCCCCCCCAGCAGCAAGATGGGGAAACTTTGAAGAGGCAATAATTTACAGTTTAAATTTACAATATACAGTTACAGGGTTGCGTTCCAATGAGGATTGTGAATCGATATTAACCGAATTGTTTTATACTAGAGTATACAAACATTCAACCAGGGCCGCATGACATCTTGGACATGGCCGTTAATACCATACAAAAGTGCATTCGATGCGGTACACCAAATGCACCATAGTCTTGATTCTCGATTCAATTATTGACACTTGCTAAATATCGGATGCAAAATTAATGTCAGACTAACTTTAAATCGATGTAAGATTGGCAGGCATAAGAAAGATGGCTCTTAAAGATAAGCAAAGTCATTCAGACTTAGTCTGCTATAGATTAGAATAAGATTAATTGACTTCAGGTTGTGGTCAGTACAGACCTAGTGCAGAGCCTTAAGAATTGTTTAACATAGGCCTACATGTAGGTCCATTCGGTGCGATGTACGGAATGCCCCTGAGCCGAGAGTTTTGTTGCTAATGGCTAATTGTCTTATGCGAATCTCGGTGTTACTTAAACTTTTTGTAAAATCATCAAGTGTAAGAAAACATTAGCCTAATTTCACTAAGTTTACTGACGCTGCATGCTTGCTTACTGACCCGAACGACATTTTGCCCCTGCTGCGACGCTTTGCACCGACACTCGAAGAATCTTAAAAACGGCCCTGTCCGAGTGCACTGAAATTGACTTCAGACTGGCCTCGGTCAAGAGTACGATTTCACTTTATATCTTATAGGCTACTTATTATTGATAAGCAAACTGTCCTTATTCAGGGCAGTTTTAACCACAGGTGCATTCGGTGCGGTGCACCAAAAGCCTCTGAGTCCTTGTAATTATCTTGCAGACATATTTATGTTTATCAGTAGGCTTAATAGTTGCGAGACGTGAACAATAAATCTTGTGCTCTGATTGACCTCAGTTTGAAATCAGCTTATAATAGGGGACCTTACGTCTCGTTTTTCCGGGACATATTATCCCGTTGTTTTGTGGTGTGTCTCGTTGTCCCGAAGACTTAGGTAAAAAGGTCAATGTTGTCCCGGTTTTTGACAAGAAGGAAAGAACTTGTCATCTTCCCCGACAAAATGGCCCCGGGCTGTTCTGACGGGGCTATTTTGACGGGGCTATTGTGTCGCTGAGCGATTTTGACGGGGCTGTTTTGTCGGTGGGCGATTATGACGGGGATGTTTTGACGGGGCTATTTTGACCGGGCTATTTTGACGGGAAGAAAGAAGAAACCCTCGCAGATTATGGAAGAAACGATAGCAGAAGATAAGGAGAACACAGGACCGGATATATTGAGGGAGGAAGTGCTAGCAGCCATCAAAGAAATGAAAGATAGCAAAACAGAGGGAAGTGATAACATACCGGCTGAAATACTCAAATGTCTATAGGAGAAAAAGCAATGAAGGAACTGGTCACACTATGCCAAGACATATACACAACAGGAATTTGACCGGAGGATTTTCTAGAAACCATCATGATCCCAATAAAGAAGAAGCCAAATGCAGCTAGATGTGAGGAGCATCGTACCATCAGCTTGTTAACACATGCTTCAAAGGTGATGATAAAGGTGATCACAAAAAGATTACAAGCTAAAGCGGAAGCAGATGAATGCCTTGGAGAAGACCAGTTTGGGTTTAGAAAGGGCAGAGGCACTATAGGGATGCTATTGGTGCCCTAAGAATGCTAGCAGAAAGAAGTCTCGAACATGGAATGGAGGTATGCATATGTTTTGTAGACTACGGGAAGGCATTTGATAGAGTAGATTGGAGGAAGTTGATGAGTGCATTGAGAAGGATGGGGTCGACTGGAGAGACAGAAGACTCATCGGGAATTTGTACATGGGTCAAAAGGTCAGAGTCAGAATAGAAGGAGAATATTCTGAACCGGGACAAATTGGGAGAGGAGTGCGGCAGGGGTGTCCGTTGTCACCATTGCTACTTAATATATACATAGAAGAGCTAATAAGAGAGGCAATTGATGGTATAGAAGAAGGAATAAAAGTAGGAGGAAAACTGCTAAAAGCTTTAAGGTTTGCTGACGATCAAGCGATGCTGGCAGGAAAGTTTGGAAACGAAAAGGATCTGCAACGAATGATGGATCGGCTAAATGCGACCCCAGAAGATTACAACATGAGAATAAACATCAAAAAGACAAAAGTTATGAGGATCAGTAAGGAAAAGGAAACAACTATATGTATCAAAATAGATGGAGAAGATATAGAGCAGGTGAAGGAATTCTGCTACTTGGGAAGCTTAATATCAAGCGACGCCAAGTGTCATAAAGAGATAAGGAGGAGAATAGCAATGGGTAAAGATGCATTCTTAAAACGGAAAGAATTGCTAAGAGGAGGGCTAAATAGAGATCTGAAGAAAAGAATGGTCAAAACATTGATATGGAGTGTGACGTTATATGGCGCAGAGACATGGACAATGAGAAAAGAAGACACCAAGCGGCTGGAAGCTTTTGAGATGTGGGTTTATAGAAAGATGGAGAAAATTAGTTGGACAAAGCATGTTACGAACGAGGAAGTGCTGACGATGGTAAAAGAAAAAAGATCTCTGCTAGATGCAATAAAGACAAGGCAAAAGAATTGGGTAGGACATTTGCTGCGAGGAAACTCACTGCAGAAAGAAATAATTGAAAGAAGATTGGAGGGGAAAGGTGCAGTTTGGAGTGAAAGGCAGTCTCGCTAGGGTAGTTGCGAATATAAAGAGGCAGAGAGTTCCTGATGAAGGGACCAGCAAATGTGAAAGAACACCGGCCAAAAACAAAATGTGTACTAGGAACTACATACTTTCCAGCGGATGCTGATCGAAGAGAAGAGTGACCTTTAACAGAGTTACAAGGTGTGATCATAGAAGATAGGGTAAGTATGCTGGTCAGTGATCAGTGCATGCTTTAAACATGAGGAGTGCCAGCTTGAAGCGAATGCGCTCACATACAGGAAGCCAGTGTAGAGAGCGAAGAGCTTGTGTGATGTGGTCTCGGTAAGAGAGTCCAAGACACAGTCTAGCAGCTTGATGAAGCATTCTAGTTAGAGGAAGAAGTGTGCATTTACGGAGTGCGTGAAGTACCGAGTTACAGTAGTCAAGTCGCGTCAGAATAAGACAGTGAATCAATGTTTTCAGTGATGCTGAGTCAAGAGTAGAGCGGAGCTGACTGATTCTCTTTAGATGAAACAAACATGCCCGAGAGATGGTTGCTATCTGAGGTTTGAGGGAAAGTGTCGAGTCAAGGATGACTCCAAGATCCCGCACAGTAGCCTAGACGAAGGAGAGAGTAGAGAAGAGGAAGTGCATAGCGAGAGTTCAGCACACTGTAGAAGCTTAGAAGAACGATAAAACCCAAATTAGCTCAGATTTGTCAGGGTTAAGTTTAAGGCGCATAGACAGACTCCATAGCATGATGTCATCAATGCAGGCTCGAAGTCTCTTTGTAGCATCTGTAACGTTTTTCAGCCTATACATGTACATAGAGTTGCGTATCATCAGCATAGAGGTGGATTTCTATACCATGACGAGAGGCAATCAATGGCTGACATTGCAGAGGTGATGTTTGGATCCGATTTGACCAGAATCTATGACGACAGATGCCGTTACCCTGGACAGAAATTTGCTCGGCGTATTACAGCACTCAAGAGCATTTATTCAACTAGTGAAAGCTATAAATTGCAGTGCTTACTTACTTATAAGAGGTCATTGGTTTAATACTTCTTGGCGTTTTTGTTTTTTTGGTTTTTTTTGGCACATCACATTAGCTCTTCACTCTCTACACTGGCTTTCTGTATGTGAGCGCATTCGCTTCAAGCTGGCACTCCTCATGTATAAAGCATGCAGCGCAGAGGTAGAGAATGAACAGTAGTGGCTCCAAAACAGAGCCTTGTGGAACACCAAAGAGCACAGATGTATAATGAATGGTTTGAGGATGTTTATGCGAGCATACTGAGTGCGATTAGAGAGTTGAAGATGTTGCCAGAAATGCCAAAGAAATTTTGCAAGACTTTAAGCAGTATGCAGTAATCAACACAGTCAAAAGCAGCAGAGAAGTCAAGAAGTATTAAACCAATGACCTCTTATAAGTAAGTAAGTAAGTAAGCATGTACTTTATTGAACGGCCTGCAAACGCACTGCGGAAACAATGGACAAGAACACAATAATTACAGCGAGTACAATCACGAAAAATTGAAATATGCAATTCAATAAACATAGTATAGTATACAACTACATAATAGACATGCTATGAACTATAGGCCTACAGGAGAGAAAGGGTAGATAGGGAATAGGCCTGAGTATTGTCACTTGTCCGTGTTATAAAATCACATTTGGTTAATGTGTCTGCATGAGGAATCTCACGGTTGTGAGAGCGAGGACGGAGTGTGTAGGTAACATTCCTAATGGGAGGTAACAGAGGACCAAGGACATGGCTTGGGTTGTAGAGTACCCGTACAGAAGAGAAGAGGGAGGAATCAGCATGAGCACATAGGTCATCGAACGACTTCTGGTAGCAGGAAGAAAGTTGAGCCGCACCACTTTCCGTATAATAATAATTATAATGAATAACAGCAGACGTGGGTATAGGCTACTTATAAGCTTAATTAGACCTACTTTGTAGCATTGGAATCAGTTTTTCCCTGTGGACACTGTTGGCGTTCCTGAATTGCTGACCATGCATGCAGGACATAATAATAGGCGGAAATCGTAACAAATGGTAGGCAAGCCAAGAGAGAACTACTAAACTACCAAAATTGGGATGCCATGACTTGTGGTAATGGTGTTCAACGAACAAAGCTTTTTAGAGATTTGAGTTTGAAATTTGACAGATAGCACTGGAAAGCATAGATTGAGTATTCGTGACTTTAGGGTTTAATATTCGTAAAAATTCGTGAATATTAAGATTTTTTAATATTCGTAAATATTCGTAAATATTCGTTAACGAATTCAGTTGGACGATCGAAACCGCAATGTTACTCGGTATCAAGCAGTTTAAGTTTCTGTAGACTATGTCTCTACGACATTCACTCGCATCCAGGGCCAGACTGAATTAAAATATGCCATGTGCTTAACATGCTGATAGGCCTATCGGGTTAATTTTTCGTGTAATCTGACACTATTATTTCTTTCGTTGGTATTTACATGACATTTACGTGACTCATCCTGCTACACTTCTATAAAATTACTTTTTCAATTTGCAGTTACTATTATAGGCAGTTAAAGTTTATTGCTAATTTTGGCCTACTATTGCTGCTACTTGTCAACTGTCATCTGTAAATAAGATCACAGAATATTGTAACAATTCATGTTTGCTCATATTGAACAATGGTCCATAAGCTGTAACTTGTGTTTCGAACTTTAGATACTATAGTATGTCAGTAAAGTCTTGTGAAATGATCATAACACGTCCCCATTACCGAACTAATGTCACAATTCCAAAACTTGCTGGCAATGAACGGGTCTCCGATCCTAAGATCCCTTGTGTAGTAAGCTTACTCCCTGAAAGGACTGGATTCTCTTTGCATATAAACAACATATTTGTTTATTTCAGACATCTATATAGCGCCCCTTCAAGAGTAGGCTAACTACTCGGAAACGCTCCCAACCCATATATTGAGTAGGCCTATTCGCATATTACGAATATTAAGATTTTCAAATATTCACGAATATTAACGAATATTAAAACTGCCAACGAATATTATATTCGTAAAATATTATGTTATTTAAAGAAATTCTTTATTCTTGGTCTTTCAAGAAATTCTTTGTTCTTAATTCTTATTTAGTTATTTTATGAAAATGTTTAACTTTTACTGAATGAGTTGTACAAAATTGAGTTAGGCAACGCATAGGCCTGTATCAGTAAGTGACAATTACTTTAATATGTTCATTATTAAAAACTTCAAGGTCTCTGTTGGGTCTGGCCAATGTGGCCATGCAGCATTCATATCACATTCGATACTTAATGACAGTTAATGTTGGTCACTTTGTCTGACTTCTGACCATCCTCCCGAACAGAAAAGAGGCAGTTGGCAAGTAGCAGCAATAATAGGCTAAATTAGAAATAAACTTTAGTCTTTAACTGCCTATAATAGTAACTGCAAATTGATAAAGTTGTTTTATATCAGTGTAACAGGATGAGTAGGCCTAGATATAAATGCAAACGCAGGAAATAATATATAGTGCCAGATTACAAGCATAATAAGCGCATCGCATATTTTAATTCAGCCTTGCCCTGAATGCGAGTGAATGTCATGCAGACATACAGAAACTTAAACTGCTTTACCGGGTAACAACGCGGCAGTGGCGGCGCCAGGATTTCAGTTTCGGGGGGCTGAAGCCCTCGCGGTGAAAATTTTTCATTTTCGCCGCCAAAATTTCTGACGACCTTTTTTTTAGTCATCGACCGAAATCTCATGGAAATTTTCCATTTTCGCCGCCAAAATTTCTGACGACCTTTTTTTTTAGTCGTCAGCCGAAAATCGTGGCTATTTCAATGTCAAAAACTTCGGATGGCCCTTTTTCAGGGGGGACTAAGCCTCTTGTAGGGGGAGCTTAGCCCCCAGCCCCTCCCCTAGCGCCGCAACTGCATCGCGGCTTCGATGGTTCACTATAATCCGTTAACGAATATCTAGGCATTACGAATATTTACGAATATTAAAAAATCTTAATATTCACGAATATTTACGAATATTAAACCCAAAAGTCACGAATACTCAATCTATGTCCCAACCTAACCACGGTTAAAGAGAACAGTCTTAAGATCAGAGTAGAACAAAGTCTCAAAGGTTCTAGGCATTATTCATAGTTGCCCATTCGAGGTTGCAGGGCCAACGACAGAAAAGGCACGGCGCTGCGTAAACAACAAGCCCAGCCTCTTCAGAAGAGCGGAGGGAGCCACGGCGCTGGACGCTTAGAGTGGAGCAACAGAGCTCCCGCAAAATAATAGAGGGGCCACACTCGCGAGACAGCGCCAAACCAAGAAAGAGATCCAGTAAGTGATTTGTGTGAGAAAAAAGTGGCATAACTTTTGTTCTGTTTGAAATATTTTTTGAAATCTGGCCATCGTATGTAAATATGAATTGTCTTTAAGACTGCAAAATTTCATTTCGAAATTCTTACTTTTGGTCAAGATATTGGCAAAAAACCTAGGGGCCTACCATGTATATGCATATTATATTATCTATCTAGCGTAGGCTAGTCTGCGTCAAAGCTGCGTTGATTCGTCTAGGCCTATTTATAAAATAATCCAAAAGAGTAGATAAGCGTTAAGGCAGCATTGGCCTTGACTTAAGCCTATTATGTATTGTATGTATGTATGTATGTATGTATGTATGTATGTATGTATGTATGTATGTATGTATGTATGTATGTATGTATGTATGTATGTATGTATGTATGTGCACTTGCTATAGCGCCCCTTCAAGGTAACTGCTCAGAAGAGATCCCGACTACATCGCGGGCACTGAATCATAGTTTCACGCCGAAGCGCCTGAGAAATTGCGAGTGAAGAACTGGCCCAAAGTCTCTAGGAGGCGGCTTTATGTGGATTCGAACCAGCAACTCTCCGTTTATATGGCAACGAACATATCCACTACACCACATTGTATATTAAAATTTTGTAATTTGTAAGCGCCTCTTACAAACTAGCTGTTTAGAGGCGCTCTCAGCGTGACAGCCAGGAGAAAATAAGAAAGACTTCAAGCAGCGAAGGGCTGAAGATGACACATCCTCACTACGGATAACGGGAGGGAGGTCATTCCACATAGAAGGGTCTACAATGGCAAAGGCGGTGTTGTCATGTTGGGCCATGGCAGTCCTTGCATTTGAACGGGAAAAGACTGCGTAGGGTTTTGTGCATCAAGTCACAGAGGTATTTAAGAGCTTGTCCAGTTTTGGTTTCTGATACTTAGAGCAGCTTGGCTACCTTGATTTGGAAACGAGAGGCAAGAGGAAGCCAGTGAAGAGCATCTGTCATGTAAGTAGACATTTTGTAGTAGCGAGGTAGACGAGCAATGGCTGCCGATTTCATAACTGACTGAACGGAGGATAAGCAAACTTTTGGAAGCCCGCAAATAGTGAGTTGGCGTAGTCCATTCGACAACAGATGAATGAATGAACAATGGTTTTAAATACAGAAGAGGAAAACATATTATATTTTGCTCTTTTTCAGCGCCAGTCATTGCTGTATTGATTCGTTTACATAGAATATTGCCCTTTCACGTCACTAATGAGATCGCTTTGAAACTGGACCAATCAGATATTAAAGGGATATCAGTCCATATTGCTTTAGGCCTATTCTCCTGGGATCTGAGAAAATGCGACTTGCATGCATGAAACATGGGCGCCCGCAAATGCCTCCGGAAAGGCGACACCTATTTTGGAACTACATGTAACTTTTGGGTTTTTGACAAGTTTCTTCGCATTGGAAAATTAATTATCTATAGCATAAACGACGTGCAAAGATAATAGAGCAATACTTTATTCAAAATCTCCTGATACAATGCATTGTAATGTATAACTGAATATGGAAACAGAAAACTGCAGTGTCTATCAAATCAGCAAAAGCAGCCAGAAACAAAGAATCAATCAATTTTCATTAATTTTTTTGTGTCAATTGCAAAGCGAAATTGTCTAAACAAGCTACAAAAAGTGTTCGCATCAAATCAAAATAGTCACGTGACACACAAGAATAACGTAAACATCAATTCACTTTTAAAAAGTGTGAGCCAATTACTTACAACATGTACTTCAGCGCCATAATGGCGCTGAAGTACATGTTGTCAATAACCTTGGAATCCAGTTACAGTAGTACACGAATGATACTCAGTTTTAAATAGCCTAGTCACCGGACTGATCTGTCTGTTCTCCCCTAGATTATACCAGTATTTTATGGGTATGTCATATCTTCAAGTCAGAAGACTTCAGTAAATCCTCTGGTTTGAACGTTGCTGTGCATCTACTCATGCTCGTACGTCTCACTTGCAAAAGCTATGCCACAAGCACTCTCATATAATGTACCATCAATCAATTTGACCTCATTGCCTACCTTCCCGCATGCTGTGATCTCGGAGTATGCATGGGTTTCTTTTATTGAGAAACACTGGAACACAGTCGAGGACTCTTTTGCATTGCATATTTAGATAATGGAATCATCTGTCAATGTTTGTCCGAATTAATCTGCTTTCAAGAGATGCCTCAAACTCACTATTTCTTAATTAACTTTCAAATATCAAGATATCTTACTGCATATGATTAAGTGCATAAATATCAGATTCACATATCTGTGGAACTTTGTATGCATACAATATTTTGTAGTCATAAATAAACAAATAAAAATGCAATACTTGCTTGAAAGAAACATTTGACAAAGTTTTCAATCAGAATTTTTTTAAACAATGAAAAAATTCCGTGACAATTAATTAAAGAGACTTTCTACAAAATTAATATCCAATTCTGAATTTCAACAGTAAAATTTGAACATACTCTTTCAATTTTTGGGCCTGATGACAGAAAAATTACCAAGTGGATGAACATATCCAGCGGTTTGTAACCGTTTGTTGATGATATATGGGCAATTTTAATGGTACAAATTTTTTCCCAACATGTCGCACTCTTACAAGTGGCGTAGCCAGAAATTGATGATTTTTTTGCCTGGCCGGATGCGTTTTCTGACACCAACCCAACAGTATTACAGTAAATTAAAAAGGGAATAGAGTAGCAAATGGAAAACAGTAAGAAAAACAATTGTTGCTACAAGCAATTGTTTTGTTTTTCTTATTTAAGTGGATAAATAACATTAAAAACATTTTCCTAGGCCAATGGGGGGATTTTAACCCCCAAAACCACCCCTTGTCTACGCCACTGTCTCTTAAGTAATTTCCAAACAGAAAGAATCCAAAACTGTTTTTCTGAAAGAAAAAATTGCTATTGAAAAGGATATAATTAAACAACCAAAGCTAAAGAGTTTAATCAGCAAGGATTCACAGCATTTTATGCAGCAACTTTGTTCATTCAAACTTCCTATTCTCTGTACATATACACTCCGTCTTTGTACCTATTTCTACCATCAGATTCGATTAGATTTAAATGAATAAAACTCATTAAAATCTTGGAAGATGATTATCTCAGAAGAATGATCTTAACGTGCAACCCGTGACCATCAAACAGAAACATCGAATAGTCATACAATATTTTTAGAATGAATGACATTAATAACTATGGACGAGTTTTAAATTCAATTGTAGAATTTCTGTGGATGAAATTAAACCCATGGACCCCATACGCCATCATGGAGATCCGGGTTACAGAGTGGGTCATCCTCAGGATATCGTACAGGAACTGCAATTGAATCGTAGTATTCCAGACGATTCAAAAGCTGAACTGCAATATCTTGGTTCTCTTCGAAAACGTCCGTGGTTTCCTTGGGATCGCTGGAAAGGTCAAACAACCATATGTTCTTCTGCTTTGGATCTGGGTCTGGGATGGAATCTAATGTAGGATCCTCAGGCGGTGCCACCCAAGTTCCGTTGCCTAGGTAACATAAAAGGTCATGTAGACATAAATATATAACAATTTTCAGTCTTACTAAACACTGTCTTTGCCTAGTCACATAGAAGAAGTGTCACTGAAAGATCATGAATTTTGACAGCATATCTGGGAACTTCCTATAACAATAATCATCCTAATTCTAAGAACACAAGCTACATGAACACTTAATCCTTGTAACAACCAATAGTATAGTGCAGAGGTCTCAAACACGCGGGCCGCATGCGGCCCGCGAACCCGATTAATGCGGCCCGCGAACAGCCTCCTGGTTTAAAAAAAAAAAAATTAGAAATCGGTTTAGAATTTTGCAGTTCCTTTTTCGATTGGAACCGATGTTTAAACTGCTTTCTGCTCATTTTACTGTGGACATTGAGTCCCCAACAGCAGATATAGGCATATATACAGATGGACTTAGTGGACCTTCAGTGCGATGCAACGCCGAAGCAGAAGTATGCTCCAGCGAAGTTTTATGCGGGTGTCGCAAAATAGAGTATCTCCGTAATAATTGTATCTCCCCAGATGATGAGAAGTTTAAAAATGTCACTTCCGCGAGTGTTTAATTTTGCAAATTAACTTCCATTTGCTTGGCTTTGAACAATGACACTGTTAGTGTCATTGTTCAAAACCAAAGCAAATGGAAGTTAGGCCCTATGTTTATTCCTATAATTTTGATGACTTTGGTTTAGAGGACTTAGAACATTTAGAACACTTAAGAACACTCAGAGTCTCTTGGCCTAATTAAATTCGAGTTGAATTACACTGAACATTGCTTAGGATACTTAAAAAATTAGAGTCATTTTAAATTTTGATTACAGCAAAATTTCTTCAATTATAGCGCCCATGCATTTTTCGATAATTGGGATAGAATGTTTTTTCAATTTTGTTTGTAGTACCATTAAAGTTACACTTAAAACATAATATTTATGTGAATTTCACAGGGTCATATCATCATTACAGTATTGTATGCTGCAATGACACATAACTAATTATATAGTATCACGTGCACAAGAATATTTTTATGTTGCGGCCCGCGAGTCATTCAAAATTTCCAAATGCGGCCCACATGCTGACTTGAGTTTGAGACCCCTGGTATAGTGGTATAATTGTAATTGTAATTGAACACCTGAATAGCGCCACTCACAGATTCAGTAGCACTTCCGACCCAAAGTTGGCACTGCCGCTAACGAATATATAGTCTTCAGGCGCTTCCTAAACAGAGGGAGAGAGAGAGGTTGAGAAGCTCAAGACGTAGTTTATGTGGAAGACGGAGGGGCCATGGTATACACTATACACTATACAGGCAAAGCTTCTGAACTGGGCTGTAGCCCCACGCATGCGAGGAACAACAAGGAGGCCATGATGTCATGCTTAATGCCGCACGGTATAATGCCGGACTGGAAGCGCTTCTGAGTAGTTTACATTGAAGGTGCACTATACAAAAACTCAATAATAATAAGAAGAAGAAGAACTCAAACATCAGTTAAGCCAGTAACAGTACCCTCTGAGAGGCAATTAAAGGTAAGCAAATAACTACACACACACGAATACAATACAATCTGGTGTTAAGAAAGAAAGGAAAAGGATATGATGAAGCTGATTACAGTGAAAAAATAGACAGCCAATGAATCAGTGAAAATCTGTGCCAACCTGGATCGCCTGTAATAAGTTTCCAGTTTCCAACTCGAATAGCAGCCGCAATACGATTGTCAAAATTGGAAATGTTCAGGTTCGATCCAACTTTCGGTTTCAGTGGATCAATGTTGTGCAAAAGCTCTTCACGTGGACTAGCGGCTCCTTCACTGATAACGTAAAATAGTCATATATAACTTCAACAGTAAAAACTAATACTAATATTAAAGCAGGTTACAATTATACTTCTTATTTGTGTGCAACCTGTTGCACATACTAATTCTTATTCTTACAATATTTTAATTGTATTTTTAAGCATCACTTAAAATCAAAGTCTTATTCCTTATTTTTAAACTAATTAATCCATTTTCTCCCCAAGTCATAGCAGAAATTACAGAAACTTAGAAAATCATTCTTTTGAAATATTCTTTTAGTCAAATCTTCTTGTAATTCTCAGTATCACTTGAAGTCTGATCTCAATTCATATTCTTTATATTATTGCTTTAATTCATGATTGAGAGTATCAGGTTTGATTCTCCGTTTTCCCAGTCTTCTCATTCGCAAATCACAACAATGACAAGCAAAAGCAAATTTCAACCTGATAGTTTTCCAAACATCAAATCCATCCAACTCAAGTCCAGTAGTGTTGCCACCAGCCAGTGTTAGCAGCGTAGGGAACCAATCTGATACATGGATTAGACCAGTGTTGATTGTTCCAGGTTCCTTGATAAGAGGACTATTGACAAAACCCAATCCTCTCATTCCACCCTCCCAATACGATCCCTTCCAGCCCCTCAGGGGCCAGTTGTTACCACCATAATTCACTGCTCCACCATTATCTGAAAGCACAGATTAGATACTAAATGGTTCAGTAGAAAATAA
Organism: Lumbricus terrestris; assembly: GCA_949752735.1. Classification (NCBI taxonomy): domain Eukaryota; kingdom Metazoa; phylum Annelida; class Clitellata; order Crassiclitellata; family Lumbricidae; genus Lumbricus; species Lumbricus terrestris. The sequence continues at coordinate 37,134,289 of OX457041.1, forward strand.
ACAGATTTATCCTGGAATTGTATAGGCCTAGAGTATCCTAGTTGCATGATTTGCTCGATATAGTGTAGCATTTAGCTTGCCAGACTGAAAATGAAGAGGTCGGGGTTAAAATGCCTTATAAGGCAAATTTTTTGCTCGAGATTTATGCTCAATTGCACCTCCAATACAGCTCACAAATTGCACACAAATATTTCAAACAGAACAACAGTTATATCACTTTTAGTGAACCCACTCACTGTTTTTTACGATTCAAAAACATAAAGCAGCAAGAGTAGCCAAAAACGATTTTATTAAGTCGCATCTCAAATGATTGTTATCAAATCAACGTGTATTTAATGTGTCTAACACCAGCGCCCACACTTGTTATACGAGTCCGTTTAATGAACTTGTACATTGTTCACTACACGTCAGACAAAATGTGTATTGAAACACTTCAAGAACAAGATCTTGGAGAGAAACCAAAATTGCCTATAGGCCTGTAAAATTTAATTCAAAAATTCTTAATCTTGGCTAAGACTTGCGAAAAACCGTACGGGAGTACTTTTTATGGTCCACCTTGCATAGGGAACATAATTGAGGGAAAAACGAGGCGCGGAAGGCCACGTAGGATGTGGGTCGACGACGTGAGTGGACCGGGATCACGATGGAGCAGGCGATTCGAACAACGCAGCAAAGATCTTCTTGGAGACAGATCGTCCTTTGTACCGCCAAAGTTCGGACTTAGAATAAGGCACCGACGACAACGACGTGTAGTTAACAATGTACAAGTTCATTACACGACAACACAACGCCCCCCCATTGTTTAAACCTGTGTTCATTCTGATTCTCAGCCCTCTTTGCTAAACTGAACACACTGCAGGAAGCAGCATTAGGCTACATTATATTTTCCACAGTTTTAGCACTTCAATAATGTCAGTGTATCCTACTAAAAGAAATTTAAGCAGCAGATCATCGTTAAATGTCAAACATAATCTGCCTGCCTTATATATCTCCATCATGAGTTTTAGATCGGACATGGATCAGCCAGTGATGTCAAAGATCAACAGTGCAATCAAATCATAATACTGAGGCTATACTGGATCTCCAATGAAGCCAAAGGGAAAGAAAAACTAGACACCAAATCAGACATAATATACGGTATCTAATTGAACAGAACAGCATAACAACTTCAACTTTGCATCAATAGTTGCCTAACTTGCCCTGAGTAACTGTGAACAAACTGGCAACAATCCCAAAGCAATGTTGGTTGCTTAAAAAAATCACAACTTAAAGTAAAAAGTTATAGATCTGTAGTTATTGCAATTGAAGAGTTAGCATCATTCCATGGTTGATACAGACTACCCACGTGCTTTCCACTGTTCTTCACCTTGACTGCAAGGATAAATGATAAAAACAAGTATAAAACAGACTGATTAGAAACCTGTTGAGAATATTATCACTGTGTTGTTCCAGAGCCCGGAGGTCTCTAAAGCATTGGTGATATTTGCAACAGCTTCATCGATACATGATATCATGCCTAAAAGAAATGTAAGCACTCAACCCATTATTTGAAATCGACCACTGTAAAAAATTTTTTTAGCCATCCCATTATAACTAATCATTACAATTTAGGTCAGCAGTATATGCATATTGTAGTGATTTAATAGTAAAATATGGTTCAGTTGAATAGAATTTCCACCAAGACACGAATACAAGTACTATGATTTTTGTTTCGAATACAAATTTAATCTAGACATTTTAATGGCATTCAAAATAAGAGAAAATCTGCACCGCTTCGAATAAGCTTATCAATACATAAACATATGTCACAGATTGTCTTCGACTCGTCAATAGAACTGATGGTAAAGAGATTCCAAAAATGCAGTTGAATTTAGGAAATAACATGATTCAATGGCTAATTAATTTACAGTACCGCATAAAGTCACAGATTATACTGGAAATGAAAGATGTTTAATTATGATGCAGTGTAGGCTACATGTTCAGATTCTGTTAGACATTAAGGATATGGAATTGTCGCTATGATCTGCAAAGCCAGTGTTTTGTACGTTTAATTTATCAGTAAGATTATGAATTTGTATGTTTGTTTGTATGCGCACTTGTTATAGCGCCTCTTCCAGTCCTCAACCGTTACTCAGAGGCGCTCCCGACTACAGCGCGAACACTGCATCGGAGTTTCACGCCGAAGCGCTGAGCAATTGCGAGTGAATGACTTGCCGAAGGTCCCTACGCGGCGACTTGAGGTGGATTCGAACCTCGAACCTTCCGGCTTCAAGGCAACGACGCCACCACTACACCACCGCGCCCCACAATATTACTAGTACCACTCATGGAGTTAAGTATTTGTCAAACTTTTTAAAGTTAACACTTAGTTCATAAATTAATAGATGTCCAAATATATATGTCGTTACTGCATTTTCGTATTGGCTTAGCCTTTTCATATTATCCATCACGAGAGTTATTCGGCTTATTCCTATTATGCCAACGGAATAGAAGTGATTAGATCAGATTATAATGAATCAGATAAGATAAGGTGCTTTAAAATACAATAGCAAAATCATTAGCTGACCTGCATATTTTCTCCTCTCTACGTCTGTGATATTCTTATATGGTTCTAGGTACTCATCAGGAACATGTTGCGGAGAATGAGCTGCCTGGAAGGGAACGTATAAAAAGAGAGGCTACAAAATAAAAGGTCAAATTTCATATAGAAATGGAACTTTCAGCCAGGAAAAACATTTACATAAATTGACACAAATAATTCAAGGTAAAACATTAAGCTTTCAAACTCAAGATGACAACATAAGAAATGTAAATTACGCGCTTTCTCTTAAGTCTGCAACGTTCTCTTTGTTTTGATTGCTCACACAGTACTGTTGTCCTCGTAGATGAAGCATCCTTCAAAACTCTTTCCATAATTATGACCATGCATCTACGGTAGAGGTCTCGAACAGCTGGTCTGCGGGCCATTTCTACAGTGTGCCCTTGATGTTTTAGGGCCCACAAATACTGTCATATTTGTGACTAATAATAAATATCAAACATTAAGATTTGATAAGCGTCATTTGTCTGTTCTGTGCTCAGCCATCCTCGCTCCTAGGGTCGGCCGCATCATGTACGATGCTCCTCCAACGCATCCTGTCCTCCGCCAGTCTTAGCATTTCTTCCAATGTCACATTTCTTCCAGTCCTTTCCTTTGTGTTACCCAGCCAGGTCGTTCTTGATCTTAATCTTTTCCGGTCTCCTGGCATTGTGCCCTGCATGATATCTTTCTCAATACATGTTTCCTCTCTTCTTATGATGTGTCCAAAATAAATCATTTTTCTTTCTTTTACTGTCTTCAACAGATTCCTGTCCACTCCTGGCGCCTCCAGCACCCATTCATTTGTGCGTTTTTCCGTCCATGATATTTCATGATCAATCTCAGACACTTCATTTCGAACGCTTCTATTCGTCTCTCTTCCTCCTTCCTCGAGTGTCCAACTCTCACAGCCGTATCTTGCCACCGCCATACCAGTGTCCTCCCTAGCTTTATCTATATCTTTATTGACATTTGACTGTAGGCTAAAAATGCAATTGTATAAGATTTGGTTTTGACAAAATTTTCTGGGAATGGGCTCTCTCTAAGCACCTCTCATACCCCTATAGGCCTACTCATTTTGCGCAGTCTCCTTCAATGCCTTGGCCTTCCACTGACTGAACAGAACTGCCACTGACTTCCCTTCAGAAAGGCTTGACAGCCTTGTTCATAACCTTGTTCAACGAATAATACTGCCAAAAGAACCTGACATATAAGCATCAACCTCTACTTATATTCTACTTTAATACTTAAAACTCGTAAGCGCGTGTTGTGCTGCGCGTCCCAATACAAACTAGTTCCTCAGTCCTACTCCATCAGCTGCACTGGCTTCCTGTTCAGTACAGGATAAAATTCAAATTTGCATGTCTGACCTACAAATCTCTCAGCACCAACGCACCTTCCTACCTTCAGTCACTACTAACTCCTTACATTCCTCCTCGTTGCTTGCGTTCATCGGGTACAAGTCTTTTATCTGAACCTCGATGCAAAACAGTTATGGGCTTGCGTGCATTTCATGCTTCTGCACCCAGGGAATGGAATCGGTTTCCGCTCTCTCTTCGAAGCTCAATTTCACTTCCTTCCTTCAAAAATCGGCTAAAAACTTACTACTTCTCCTTGGTTTTCAAGCACACGGATCTCTAACTGCATCTTCCTCTGGCGGCTGACTACCCGCGCCTCAGATTTACATTTCGGTGTGACCTTGCGCGCGTCACAAATTTACTTAATAATAATAATCATAATAATAATAATAATAAATAATAATAATAATAATAATAATAATAGATGTTTTTATTCTGTTCTTAATTAATATTTAAGTCCCTAAGGGATCCTAAATACCTCGGGGCAAAAAAAAAATAATAATAATAATAATAATACTGTCTCTGATTAATTTTCAAAAATAATCGCTTCAATTTTTTGTAGTTTTCTTGAAAACGATTTGATATCAATATTATTATTCTTATTCTTCTTCTTCTTCTTCTTATTATTATTATTATTATTATTATTATTATTATTATTATTATTATTATTATTATTATTATTATTACTATTATTCATTATTATTATTATCATTATTATTATTATTATTATTATTATTATTATTATTATTATTATTATTATTATTATTATTATTATTATTATTATAATTGTCATTACACTGTAGCAAAAGCACCCGCGAAGGCCACCGCGTTAAAGCGCTGTATGGTCACCGAAAGTCTTTGATATAGGAAAGACGTTTCTCTCATTTCGTCAGTCGCCTTCGTTAAGTGACGACCCAAATCTGTAATCAATTCGATGCCTCTTGAGTTGACAGGGCCTAGAGTTTCAAAGGCCAATATTATTATTATTATTATTATTATTATTATTATTATTATTATTATTATTATTATTATTATTATTATTATTATTATTATTATTATTATTATTATTATTATTATACTGCAGCAAAAGATACCGCGAAACCACCGCGTTAAAGCGCTGAATGGTCACCGAAAGTCTCTGGTATAAAAATGTCGTTTCTCTCAATTCGTCAGGGGTTATTTTAACGTGCAGCTGGACACAAAGTGTGTAGTTGAGAAAGAGATTTGTGCAGTTGAAAATCAGATCTTGTGCAGTTACTTTTTGCCTTGTTGCGTGAACCGACGAGAAGTTAGTGGTAAAAAGTTGGACACAAACATGACAGTAACAGCCCAAAGTGAACATCTTTGAGGCGGTTTATTTGGGTGATATTTATGTTCAGGAAAAGAGCACCTGTTGAAATTTGGCGTGAACTATAGAATATGGTGATTATACATGCAGTTTTCAAGTCAAGCATTAGACCGATACGGCGAGGGTCACCCATGTGCATGAAATAAGCGCGCGGAAAAATGGGTGATGTAATCGAAGACAAGGTTCTGCTAAAAAATCACACATAGGCTGCAGACAGAAGAATTTGCAGTAGGCAGTACTGTAGGCTAAATGTATGTGCGGATGCAGATTCAAGGCCTGCTGTAGGTTGATATCCTGATAAAGTTGTAAAGGCCGGGGTTATCCTTCATACCATAATGACAATTTCTTGACCATCGTAGCCTACTCTTTCCTGCTTTTGCCGCTTGCTCTGACAAGCTGAAGCAGAAAGGGACGTAGGGGAGACCGGGGCTGGTTGCAACACCATCGATATTTCGTCGGTACATAATAGCAACTCAAAATTAAGCAAACTATTTGTACAGAATACATTTTAGGCCAATGTGTCCTAATTTCTTAGCATGGAATTGATAATTACTACAGAAAAAATAAAAAAAATCATTTTTGGCAATCGAAAGTAAATTTTTTTTTCGTTATACTGTATAACCGAATGTTTCAAAGAAATATTTTTCGGTTTGGTTTTATAAGTTGGACAAGTAATTAAGCTTGAAAATGCATTTAGTAATTTTATTCATAATCAGTGCCGTCGGAATTTTGTTCCATAACACGGCATTGCTTCGGGGTGGTTGCAACATTTTTTTCGGGGATGGTTGCATACATTTATTTCAACAAGCCGCTTTTATTGTTGGCCTGCTCGTCGCAGTTAGAGCACATTGTATTAAAATATTACAGGCTATATGCATTCTATAAATTGGTAAACTGATTGAATTATATTAAGCCATGTTATTGCTATATGCTCTAATCAATTGACCTTTGTTGGTCAATTTTTAATCTCTAAACTATCCGCGACGATGAGAAATTGTTAGCGAAAACTGATTGCGGTTCTGTTAGTAAAGAAGCAATGATCGGTATAGAAAAAGAAGTCACTGATAGTGGTGCTAGTCTTGGACTGTCAAAGTCACAAATTTACTCATTTAGATAACTAAAATCAATTGCTGACTACACTGGACAACACACAAATTACCTTTTAGATGAAAATAGCAAATCTTAACTAATTTTGACATTTTACAATCTCGATGAAACCGTAGTAACCACTGTTCAACGGATTTTTAAAGTTCTGACAAACAGAAGCCTTATAAAAATTCCTATTAAAGATCAAAATCAATTGTTATGACAATGTTTGGAGGGATTTGAAGCCTCGGGACAGTTTCATCGCGATTGTAAAATGTAAATGTCAATTGCTTGGAAAGTTTAACTGAAGATATTTTATCATGAGTTTATAGCATTTTCATTCAATTGTTCACCACCCTCGAAATTCTTATTTTAAATCCAGCATTTTCACAAGAAACGACTAGACTCCCATATCAAAGATTGATTTCGCAACTTAAATCCCGAGGCTTCAAATCCCTCAAAAAATATGAATTTTTATAAAGTCGGAAAATCTTAGACTAATATTCAAACACCTAAGGCTCCAGTCGAAGGCCAAGCGCAAAGCACCAGCTTATTAACGAGCGCTCACCAAAAGCTGCTTCCGCTTTGGGGGGCAAATCCCTGGTCAAGAACTTTCTTATGTCCAGTCTCAAAATACGTCATTTATGTGCAGTTGAGAAAATTTCTTAAAATAACCTCTGCAATTCGTCTGTCGCCTTCGTCAAGTGACGACCCAAATCTGTAATTAATTCGATGCCTCTTAAGTTGACAGGGCCTAGAGTTTCAATGGCCAATGGAACGAAGTCAGGTGTGACTGAAAGTGACTGGTATTTTTGAGTTTTCCTGTTGTCTTCAATTTCTGCTGCCGCTCCAGCTGTGACAGCCGTTGATTGCAAATACGACGGCGCTAGAGTGTCAACCACAGTTACGTCCCATACGAGGCCCCGGCCCGCTTTCCCCGGTATAAGTGTCGTGCCGTCAGGTCTTCTACCATCTGAGCGCAGCATGTCCCGTGGCTCCTTAATCGCTGGAAATCCGGTTTAATCAGGCTGCGATGGATCAAATCGTTGATCGCTGCGTGTCGGGCCACGCGACCAAATCCCAATGTACATGAAGGACCGTGCGTGCCTCTAGCAGTGACCAGCGAGCCACAAGCTCACCATGCATGGAACCTTGGAAACACATGCATTCCAATAAAACTCTTCTTCATTGTTCCTGCTGCTCACACATTCAGCGCTCCCACTGCTCACCAGAACAACTTTAACGCTTTAACCACTGGTCCAGACCCCGATAAGTGGGTTTACGGCGCCCCCCCCATACCCCCATCGTATGGGGCTTCGTGCCATCGGCAATCGCAGCATCGCGCTTTCCGGGCTTGCATTTATTCTGACACGGAATCTCTGGTAAATCTCCCCTGAACCGTGGTTGCGCCTATGCTTCCAGCACCTGTAAAAGAACTTCCAACACTTCCATCATCATGCTACAATACTCTAAAAAGCCACAAATAACAGCTGGAGTGAATGAGTGAAGAGTAATACTTCTTTTTTGTAGCAGCAATGAGTTCGTGGTATCTGTGTGTGCTACAATACTCTAAAAAGCCACAAATAACAATAATTAGTATCAGACTCAGATAGGAAAACTTTCAAATGAATTACATAAGTTGAGATACAAATACAACGTGAGAATTGTGGAAAATAACTGGGGAGGGGTGGACTATGATCCATTTGAAATTTTGGTGTGAAAAACATACTTTAACATGGGGCTGGAAGAAACACTGGAGGTTGTAATCCCCAATCACCCGTCAATTCTCACCCTAGCTGTACAAATATTATATATAGGCAACTTTCACATAGATATGGGTCATTTCTACCTAATGGCGATGCAGCAATATACTACGTTTATATTATTTAAAAAACTTCTGATTCAGTTAGAGTAGCCTAACCTTCTCGTTGTTTGAAACGGCATGATCTTTAATGATGTCAACAGCCCTTCCGGCGAAAATCTGCGTTGAGTAAAGATCTGTGTAGTTTCTAGCAGGAGAAAGACCGTCCCTCAAGTCAAGGCCACACATTTGCTCTCGATTGTCATTTAGGTTGGCATTATCCTGGTTTTCATCTATGCTGCTATCAAATTCGTAACAATGATTGTGAGTGTAGTGGTTTCCAGCTGCAAGGAATAAACCTGTAAGAACAAGGATGACATGATGCACACACTTGCTAAGCAGTTGTTGCATCAGAGAATGTATCTAAATACGACTGTAGCTTCCTTTATTGTCTAATCTTTCACGAAGTGTAAAATAAAATCACCAAATAATTATTGCTCAGTTTTATAGGTAAGTCATAGTAGAAACAAACTAGAGAAATATGATTTGTTTTTACCCAAATTTCTAATCTATCCTCAAGGTTTTTCAGGCCGTGATAACAGTTGAGAGGACGTAAGCAGCGTCTACTTACAAATCTAATTTTATCAGATTAGTCACCCTTCAAAAATATGCAATCCGTTTCATAGCTAATATTCCTCGCCGAGCCCACACCGCTCTGTAGGCCTATTTCAAGGAATTTGGATTATTAAAGATCGATCAAATTAGGCACTTGCAAATAGGAGAGTTTGTGTACCGTTATAACCATGGCCTATTACCACTTGTATTTAATGATTTCTTTAACCTTACCTCTGATCGCCAATCTTATTCAACTAGAAAATTAACTGTTTATGACCTTCCCTACGCACATACTAATACTCGTCGATTCTCTATACAATATACTGGCTCCCAATGTTGGACTCTCTCCCTACACATCTTCGTTCCCTACCTAACACAAGATTATTTAAGCATAAACTTCGCCTTTATCTACTTAAAACACTTCCTGATATGTAATGGTTAAGGTTTCTGCTCAGTGGTTTCGCCAAGCCCTTAATTAAGTCTTTATATATAGTTAAGTCATTAGTTAAGAGTTGTTTTTCTCGTTATATACAGAAATGTCGATTGCTTAATAATTTTTTTTCTCTCTTCCTCATAATTTTTTCCCCTTCAATTGAATGCTCTGTCATGTTCTTCTGTTATATTTTACATGAATTATGGGTGGCCCTATTAGCGGGATTTTCCATCCCTTCTGGGTCTCCCCTTCTTCACCAAATTTATGTTAATGTATTATTCAATGCCATAATTGTATCATGTTTGTTTGTTGTTTTGGTTGAGGAAAAAAAATTGATTCAGACCATGGTGCACAGTTCACAGTTCGAATGCGCCCAGCTTGGGTTACCAAAATATATACATAATTCATCCTCAAAGTTTTTCATGGGGTGATGTTAATGCAGTAAATTTTTTTGGGATAAATTAAATTGGCACACAATAAAAGCATATGCTCCTGATGCCAAGTATTATGAGTCAATCCTGTCAAGTTGGGATGTTCATAAGTCAAAAGTGTGATGAGCTGTTACAGTAGGCAAGTCATGCTATAAAATTTACATTTGCATCTTGATTCTCCTTTGACAAGATGCCTGTATAAATGAGTTGATTTTGGATTCAGTGAAAGGCCAAAGGATCTTTTATTCGGCAGCTAATAGGAACCAGTGGTGTTCATTATGCAGAGTTTCAGAGATGTATTGTCTATTCGCACCTAGGCATGTGGATTTACAATGTAATTTAAAATGAACTGAAAACTTTCTGAGTTGTGATGTGTCATCTATATAAATAAAGAGAAGATTCTGTGTGTCTGTCTGTTTGACGATGATGCATTTCGACAGTTTCTGATCATTTCACACCAAACATTCACTACTTTCCCCCGAAAACCCAAATTTCACGGGTGGCGTACCGGTGGCGGTCGGTGTGGTTGGGGTGGGGGGAGTGAGGGGTGGGTGTTGGAGGGGAAATTTTCACGAAAACCCAAATTTCACGAGAGGCGTACCAGTGGAGGTCGGTGTGGTTGGGGTGGGGGGAGTGAGGGGTTGGGGGTTGGAGGGAAAATTTTTCACGAAAACCCAAATTTCACGGGTGGCGTACCGGTGGAGGTCGGAGTGTGGTGGGATGTTGTGGGAGGGAGGTGGAGGTGGAGGTGGAGGTGTGGCGTGTGGTGTGGTTGGGTTGTGGCCGGGAGCGTGTCGAATCCTAACTTTCCCGGGCAACGCCGGGTACCCCATCTAGTTTTAAAATAAATTAAAAAAATACGCCACGGCCAACTTGCATAGCTTAACTAGCAATTACAGTGGCGTCGCTACGTCAGGGCAGACGCTAACACTACAACACGGGTTGTCACCTGCACCTGCAGAGGAGAGAGAGGGAGTGTGTGTGTGTGGGGGGGAGAGACAGTGAGAGAGACAGGGACACAGAGAGAGACAGTGAGAGAGAGAAAGAGAGAGAGAGAGAGAGACAGCGACAGAGGCAGAGAGAGACAGTGAGAGAGACAGGGACATAGAGAGAGAGAGAGAGAGGAGAGAGAGAGAGAGACACAGCGACAGAGGCAGAGACAGAGAGAGACAGTGAGAGAGACAGGGACATAGAGAGAGAGAGAGAGAGAGAGAGAGAGAGAGAGAGAGAGAGAGAGAGAGAGAGAGAGAGAGAGAGAGAGAGAGAGAGAGAGAGAGAGAGAGAGAGAGAGAGAGAGAGAGAGAGAGAGAGAAAGAGAAAGAGAAAGAGAAAGAGAGAGAGAGAGAGAGACAAACAGAGACAAAGACAGAGGGAGAGTGTGCGTTTTAAAATCTATATCTATAAGAAAGGAAGTACGTATCTTTGTCAGCTATGCACGCTCACACTTTTGCAACTACTGACCTGAAACATTGTGCATAAATAGACTTTCACTCAGCTTACTCAGGCGCGCTATTTTCACCTCCTTATTCACTTTTGAACTCGAGATATTACACAGTTTAATTTTCGTCGTGTTATTTACGCGATCGCTGCAATTACGACGCCATTATTTGAATCGCTGTGCAGTATCAAATGACGTCATTTTTCGCCAAGGCTTAGCGTGAAACTCGAGCCCTCGCTATGCAGCGAAACCGCCCTGGGAAAGATAAATGCCTTAGGCCAAGGAGCATATACACTAAGAGGGACCCCATGCAACATGACTTTAACCAGCAGAATTTGGGAAGACCTTCTAAGCAGAGGGGCATAAATAACCATTTATAAACCCCAAATTGGCGCGAAGCCGCCGCACATGAGCGGCTGGAGCTGGGTTTGGGGACGAAAAATTGAAATTTCCGTGCAACGCCGGGTACCCCAGTTAGTGTAAAATATATCCATTCAGGGAATTTAACCGAAGTTTAACAAGTTACCAGTCTTCAAAGCTGCTCGCCAGTTACACCAGAGACCTAGAATTGTTGTCATTTTACTGCTATATTGTCGTACGTGAGTCTGAGTCTGAGTCTTCAATGATGAAAGACACTGACGCTCACAGAAATACAGTGCTATCTAAATCGTGACAAAATTTGTATACAGTCTCTTCTGAGATACATTAGAAATGCAGCATAGCTTAAGATGTTTTTGAGACCATAATTAGTAAAACTCCATTACAGTGAAATTGTATTATACGGAGGTCTTTTTCTGTGCAAAAAATTACCTATATTTGTAGTCCATGCATTTAGCCGCGTTATAAAAATTGTAAGTTGTAAAGTAGCATGTTCCAGCGTAGAGAAAAACACTTCATTCTTACCAAAGTATGAATCAAAACCTCGATAGAGTGGAGTCAGCTGCTCTTGATAGTGTCCAAGATGCCACTTTCCAACTATGTGTGTTGAATAACCCTGTTCCTTCAGCTTGTTGGCAATTGTTGGCATTTCAGGAGGTAGCGAGTTTCGCTGACAGGCCTCGATGACACCATGTTGAAGTCCAGTGTGAATCTGGAATATACAACATAAAACCTACTGCAAGGCTCATTAAATGGTACATGGAGAAAGAAAGCACAGATGCAAGTCTCCTCTTAGATTGTTTCCTTGATGAGAAAAACTTAATTATTTTGTGCCTCAGATTAAATTTACAGAACTGTTTCAAATGCAACATGTGCAGCATAACAATATAACAGCAATAACAACTTTGCTGTAGATTTTACATGCCATGCAAAATTAATACCCAATGTCAATACTGACTGACACTTAAAAGACTGCATCTACAGATATGTTCATGCTCGATAAATTGCCTGCTTACTGCTTCAACAACAGTAGCAACAATTCCCACTATACTCTGCATGGCATGCAACCTAAATGCTAAAGGCACTCATCTCCCATCTTGAGACTTGATCATTGCCACACATTTGACCTCACACTGGCATACCATGGTTGGAAAAGTTACTCAAGTCTAAGAGCCACCAAAATACTGAGCAGAAATTTGTAATGTGACTTCTGATTTGCCTGGGTCATTGATTTGGAATGGGCTTATCAATGAATTGTTATGATTCACAATATCCAAATGTCAAAAGCCAATCAGGGCAACAGCCCTAGTATTCATGAGCGCTGTGTCAAGTCGAAGGAAGGATGTAATTGTCCCGGTTGTCAACTAACGGGTCTCATGTAAAATGAACCTTGCATGAAAATGGTTCAAACATTAAATTAGGTCAGAGATTATCTTTAGAAGCAACCAATATTGAGGGAACAAACATCGCATTAACGTGACACAACAAGGGTTTCAATTGGCTCAGAAGACATGTAATTCGAGTCAGTTTCACAGAAATGTTTAACAGTCCATCTCTTCCAACATCCTCTTAGAAGTAATGAGCATGTCCATTGACGCAATACTGTCATCCAAACCATTCAACAAGGTCAAATGAACCTGGATTCAATTGGAAAAATCTTGGATGACAAGTTTCAATCAACTGTTTCAGTTTTCTATGCCATTCTTTGCCCGATTTCAGAACTGAGTCAGACACTTCAGAGTCCAGATCTCAATCTTGTAGATGCGCAGATAGTCTGCAACTGAAGCTGCTCACATCCCAGTTGAATAAACTTCGCTCGGAGTACGAATACAAGAAGCTTCTGGTTAGCACCGTTAGCTCAAATACTTTGTCTTCGTTGTCTGCAGTTTCAAATGGTGGATGCGCTGACGATGTCAAAGTGTAAACGCTGTCTGCCAAACGATTTGAATGAGTGGGTAACTATATGCTTATGCATGTTATGCCCATGTCATCATGTGGTCTTCAAGGAAACGCAATAATCCAACTTTTCAACTTCGCGAGTAGGCCTAGGTCTAATTTGAAGTTCTTGACTTGGTCAAAGAAGACCTGAGATGACATTTCAACAACCCAGCCTTATGCGATCTTTTGGCTCTTCAAAATGGAGAAATGACGGCAGAACTTCGCGAGTTTTGTGTCCCCCTCCCCCAGCAGCAAGATGTAGAAACTGTTGAGAGGCAATAATTTACAGTTTCGATTTACGATATACAGTTACAGGGTTGCGTTCCACTGAGGATTGTGAATCGATATTAACCGAATTGTTTTATACTATAATAGTAACCTGTACAAGCATTCAACCAGGGCCGCATGACTTCTTGGACATGGCCGTTAATACCATACAAGGGTGCATTCGATGCGGTGCACCGAATGCACCATAGTCTTGATCCTCGATTCAATTATTGTCACTCGCTAAATGTCGGATGCAAAATGCAGACTCACTTCAAATTGATGTAAGATTGGCAGGCATAAGAAATTTGGCTCTTAAAGATAAGCAAGGTTATTCAGACTTAGTCTGTTATAGATTAGAATAAGATTAATTGGCTTCAGGTTGTGGTCAGCAGGCTACAGTCCTAGTGCAGGACCTTGTCTAACAACTATTAGGTCCATTCGGTGCGAAGCACCGAATGTCCCTGAGCCAAGAACTTTGTTGCTCATATTTAATTGTCTTATGCGAGTCTCGGTGTTACTTAAACCTTTTGTAAAATCATCAAGTGTAAGAAAACATTAGCCTAATTTCACCAAGTTTACTGACGCTGCATGCTTGCTTACTGACCCGAACGGTACTTTGCCCCTGCTGTGACGCTTTGCACCGACACTCGAAGAACCTCACAAACGGCCTTGTCCGAGTGCACAGAAAATGGACTTCAGAACGGCTTCGGTCAAGACTCAAGAGTACGAATTCACTTTATATCTTATCAGCGAACCATTACTGATGAGCAAACTGTCATAAATCAGGGCATTTTTTAAGCACATGTGCAATCGGTGCGGTGCACCAAAAGTCTCTGAGTCCGTGTAATTATCTTAAAGTAATAATATTTTATCAGTAAGCTTAATAGTTGCGAGACGTGAACGATCTTGTGCTCTGAGTGACTGCAGTTTGAAATAAGTTTATAATAGGCATAGGTGTAGGGGACATTTCAGCAGTGGGGGATGACCTTTATTTAGTCGTCTGCCCAAAATCTTAGGATTTTCTCGTCCGAAAAAATCTGATGACGTTTTTTGGTTAAACTTCTGAAAATATAGCTTTTTGCCCCTGTGTGCCCGAAAACTTTTTCCCGTACCTGTTTGCAAAAAAACTCGAAATTTGGGGGCATTTGTCCCCTTGGACTCCCACCTCCTACTGTAACGGTCGGCCTTTCGGACGCCCCAAACTGCGCCCCACCACCGCTCTGTTGTGTGGCATTCAACCTATGGTCTAGAAGTTCAGAGCAATTGTAGTCGAAAGGGTTTACTCGGCTCAGCAGGGATCCAGCTTGTCCAGAGTTCACTTCTACAGGATATGACCTTTCTCCTCTCTCATCAACCAGGGCCGAGGGAGGACATATGTCCGAGGCGCCTTGTCGGGCAGCAACAACACCGCTTTTCTGGTACTTGTCAGGGTCCACCTCCCACACAACAGAATTACAGGCACATCCTACAGAGAGCTCTGCCACCTGATCCTCTAGCCTTCTTATTTGTCTGGTCTGTCGCTCTATCTCTCTCTGGGTATTTTCTTCTAATTCTGTGTATCGTTTCTGACTTAGCTCAAGAGTATTCAAAAGCTTTTCTAATACCGGGGATGGGGCTACAACATGCTCGCCCTCCGTGCTCACAGAAGTTTCTGGTGTAGGACTCCTATCTTCACCCACGGGGCACCCGATGGTAAAAGGCTCCCTCACCTCTTCAGAATCAGGTGCAGACATTATTTGTACAGGTAATTCACTAGACTGTGCATTTAAAGTATTTAATTGCAGAAACCAACAGTCTTAACTACAGTACAAAATTATCGCTTCAACTGAAATTGCTCTACAGCCTAAGGAGAACAATCTCCTTAATTATCGTTCACTAGTATCGATTTAACTCTGAGTCTTTTCAGTTCTACATTTACTAGCAACTACCTCTGCTATACATTTCTAGCCTATTGTCAAACATTTAGCAATCTTGACACGTAGCATTTATCGCTCGGCAATTATTAACGCAATTTAATAATTTGAGGCCACAAGCTTCGATCCTACTTAGCAAAGTTTATACTTTCCTGCTCCCAAGAAATTCCTGATCCTCCCTGAGATAATTTCTTGTCAGTGATATATCTTTTCGGCCCGTTTTGCCTTCCAGATATCAATTTCACACACGAACATCAAATTTCGCCAGTTTCTCGGACGAAACTGCTCCAGCACTTCAACCGTGAGTTGCGCTGTCTCCGAGGACCCAGTTGCTATGCCAATTTCAATCGGAATACGTTTATTTCTCGATTTATTGCACATTTAACTTCCAAAATGTCGTTTTACTCTCAACAGGCCTCACTCTCTCAGATTTTAGTCGCCAACTGTCAAATTTTAGTTAGAACCGCGGCGAATGCCGCGTCGGTCTATTTTGGACCAATCAGAAGCCCTCAATCCTTCGCTTCTGACTATTCTGCATTTGCATATGCTAATTCGCAGCATAATAATGATCATTAGCGCGTTGCAGCACGAAATGCTATTTTTAGATACAGCACTCGATCCATGGCAGTGTTGCCAAAAATATAGTAAGTAAGCCGGAAATCATATCTATATTAAAATAATTAATAGCGATTTCCTAAATCGCTACACTCTCCCACCCATAATTCAGATTTTCCATTACCTTGGAAAATCTAGCAAGAAGGCTAGGATCGAAGCTGTACAAACTTATCCAAAGTCATAACATCATTCTTAACTATCTGTAAAAATCATCAGCTAGCATCAAGCATCAGTATAAAAATGTCTTTCCAATAATACTAATAGACCTAGCACACCAAGTTACAGAACCTTCTAATCTGTACAACATTAACTAAAACTTTTCAATTCATTCACACAGCATGATCCACAACACTCAATTCACTGTTCACATCATATCAAAGAAATACTTAATATTCTTTATGATCTCCAGTGCAATTCTCATCTGCCCGGCAGGATTTACTTCTCTAGCTATACTCCTATACCGCTCAATCTAGCATCTATCTCTCAACAGGCGAAGGTGATTCCCATGGAGTATCCCTTGATGTAGACATGTAATGAAATATCTCTTTAGTCAGCAAAGCCAGTGAACGCTACTCTAACTAAGATCCAGCAATCCTTTCCCACTCAGGCTACACCACAGGTCTAGGCAATCTAACTCCTTTTAAAAAGGGTGAACCTCTAAAACCCTCTGAGTTACCCCTCGGCTTTCCCTATAGCCGGGCCCCCAGGTTATCTAAGCTCCAAGCTATAACCACTATCTGGTCCCAAAGGCAAACAGTAAGGCTACCAACAACCATTTTCTATTTCCTTGGACATCTGGGCACACCACTAGATCCGATCTAGTACCACGGGCAATAAGTCTGGCTACCAACAACCAATCATATTATTCCCTGGTCATTTGGACGTCTGGACTCCTCTAGTCCACTGGGCAATAAGTTTGGCTAGACCAATCATTTATCCCCTTCAACGTCTGGGTACCTTAAAAGAACTTGCCATGAATCTCCAGTAAAAGCTCAATTCACCAACAGGCCAACACCAGATATCATACATCTACATTTCTATTCATGATATGCAATCATTTCATCAATGCCTTATTTACATTTTATCTGCAATGCAGCACTGACTTTTTAAGCTTAACTCTACTACACCTAGCTTTGCATTTTATTTCTCAATGACAGATGTATAGCAATATCATCTCAGTTAAACAGGATAGTGAACCACAACTCCACCATAACCCAGCAATTCCTTCTCACTATGGCAGCACTTAGTTAGGGTACTAGACTCCTTTTCAAAAGGGTGGACCACTAACCAGCTCCACATCCTTATTGGCTTCTCCTGTAGCCACGCCCAAGGTTATCTATGCTCCAAGCAATAACCAACTAATCTCATCCACCCAGGTAATAGATTTTCTATTCCTATGGACATCCGGGGCCCCTTAAAAGAATCTGCCATGGATTAACACTAAAGCATTAATTCACAATCAAGCTAACTTCAGATATCATGCATCTCTATTTCTATTATTTCTTTTTATATGCAATTACTATCACCATATTTTATTTCAATTAGTTATGCAATTATTAACTAAACATTTTATTCCAACAATTACCTGGAGCTACTAACTCGAAAAAGTCCTTTTGACACACGAAATCATTCTCCAGGACAAACCTTTCAAATTCAAACTTATTCTAGTACATCTATATATGCAAAGGCGCTACACAAATCTCTGCACAAACACTTATCTACACAAAAGCGCTATGGAAGAATCAACAGCGCTCTACAAAGATCCATATACAGTAACTCAAACACAGATACACAATACGAAACTCAAACACAGCTTTACTCAAGCAATTCATCAAAAAGCAACTAAACCAAAGGGTTCTCTCCTTTCATCGCAACCCCGTCGCAATTAAGCGACTTCCTAACTTCTACTGATACCTTCTTTTCATCCTAGGGCGCCCCCCCCTGGGTCGAGGTACCGGACCCAAAATCCCATGGGACAAGGGACCCACTTAACCCTCTTGTCATACCCGACATTCATAGCAGTGGCTTGGCGCTGCATAAATTTTCTGGCAATCACAACTTTATTTGCATCCTTTTCAACTTGAGCCACAACAAAATCATCGGTATTTGACAAGACATTAATAACTTGCACCTCGCCTAAAACTAAATCATTTTGGATGCACAGCTCTCTTGACAAGAGAAGATTTGGAGTGAATTCGTTTCCGTCACTCTCGCTGGCACGGTAGGCGATGATGACAAGCGAAGGACTGACTTCCCCACAAGTGGAACTGGCAGAATCGAAGGGCAGATGCACATCCCGCTGGTTCTGGGCTACCACCTGGTGATCGGTTGGGTTCTTGCGGCGAACAGACAGATCGGTGCTTCGGTCGGCTGACGGGGCTCCAGATTCGACCAGTTTCTGCTGCACTGCATCCAGTTTCATGACGATTTCTGAGCTCGAAAACTCAGTTTGACTTTCAGCGTCCACTTCACTGTTCGTAAAAGATTGATTATCGCAGAAGCTGGTTATTCGGCGACACTGGTTTGGGCTACTCTTTCGCCAAACGTCAATCCGGAAGTTTCGGATGAGGATCCATCCTTTACCGACATGCCACAGGACATCTTCTTTAATCATCCACGACAAACCGAGGATGAGTTCTGTGACCTGTTCGGTTACTAAACAGGGAATGTCAAATGGACGACCTTCAATTCTCAGTCTGAGTACAGTTTCTCCCACAACACGAATCGCAGAACCATTGGCAGCCTGCAGTAACTGTGTGGAGCCTTTAATTTCGGATGGGTCTACCAACGAAGCTGGACACAGTGTCTTTTCGCAACCCGAGTCCAGCAGAGCTAACAGTCTTTTGCCTTTAACTGTTACTGACAGGTACGCATCATTACTTCCCATCACATGTCGAGCGTTACTCATTTCTGGCTCTTCTTCCAGTTCTTCACTTCTCGACGAGGGGTCGTGTTTCCGGTTAGAACAATTTCGAGCGAAATGACCGGGTTCGTTGCATTGGAAGCAGCGTTTATCGTTCGAATAGTATCTCTGGGAATTAGGTCTTGTTCTCCAGTTGTTTTGAAATCTGGCTGGGGCATTTTGTCTCCTCGACGGTGACTGTTGCGGTGATCGCCATGAATTACCCGGTTTAACAGACGATGGATAATTCCCAGGAGAGTTTATTTGTTTTTCGATTTGATCAAGCCGACGAAGAATTTCTCCTTGAAACTGTGAGGGGAAATTTTCTGATGATGATTCTGTTTCCTTTGCAGTTTTTACTTGGCTGGCATTCCGATCAGCACGACGATACCCTTCTAATCTCATTGCAATCTTGTAGGCTTTGTCCAAAGTTTCTGGTTCCCTTTCTCGTACCTTCATTGCTAAGTCAGTGTCTCGCAGCGCATCCAGGAAAGCACGGATAGCTATCGTTTCGCTGTGAACAGAGGTAGGACCTGGAAAAGCGAGGATCATCAGCTTCCGAATGTCTTGGACCAGTACACTAAGGTCTTCACCCGTTTTCTGACGACGAGTGTTTAACTGTGTTTGGTATAAAGCAGCCTGGTCAGTGCTTCCATACCGGGACTTTAATCTAGCGACCAGATCTTGCCATGTGACAAGCGATTCAGAGTCAAACTCATGTAAGATTTGATCGACCGGTTCTGACAATGCACAGGTTAATTGAGCCAACTTTTCTTCATCTGACCACTGATTACTTGTTGAACATACCTGAAATTTCTTCAGAAATACCTCCACAGAAGTTTTCCCATTGTAACAACCCAGCTTCGTATACTGTCTAGGTTTATTCGTCGGTGGCGCAGCACTCAGAGAAAATTTGTCGTAGTCGGAACCAGGAGCAGATGTAGATGGTTGGGACGATGCAGATTTCTTTGGCTGACTCGAAGCACTTGCTGAAATTTTTCCAGTTTCATGTTCTTTTGTACTGAGACATTTACCATCAGAAACTTGAGCAGAAGCGAAAAGCACTTTTTGTGTCGGAAGTTTTTCAGAATTCAGAAATTTCCTTTTCTCTGGAACTGTGAATTCTGACGGCGGGTAGGGGAAGGTGGCAGCCCAGAGTTGGTCACTGGTTGCATGGCTGGGATGTGCATCTCGGATCAGCACGCTGTGATGATCCGACGAAGAAGAACCCACATTTCTTTTCTCTGAAACTAAACAGCTTGAGTTAGTGTTTAATCTAACGTTCCCCTGCCCTAAAGCTAACATTTTAGATTCCCGCTGTAAGCGATGCCTCGGTCGCATATCAGTTACTTCGGATTCATCACTATCTGATTGTTCGCTTCTATTTATCCTATCGATCAATTCAGTATTTTCTTGGCGCAGGTAATTCTCCGATTCATGTTTCTTAATTTTAGTATTTGTATCTTTACTGTTACTAGATTTAGTGTCTTTTTCCAAATTCAAATCCTCTGCACCTTTCATCTTCTGAGATGGGAATTCTTTTGGTCTAGCCCCAAAATTTCCTACTTCTGAATCTTTGGCTATTTCCATGTTACTTCTAGTTCCAATTGTATTTTCTGAACTTCTAACCATTTCCTTACCATTTCTTATGGTATAAAATCTACCCAACTTCTGGTACCATTTGTAACGGTCGGCCTTTCGGACGCCCCAAACTGCGCCCCACCACCGCTCTGTTGTGTGGCATTCAACCTATGGTCTAGAAGTTCAGAGCAATTGTAGTCGAAAGGGTTTACTCGGCTCAGCAGGGATCCAGCTTGTCCAGAGTTCACTTCTACAGGATATGACCTTTCTCCTCTCTCATCAACCAGGGCCGAGGGAGGACATATGTCCGAGGCGCCTTGTCGGGCAGCAACAACACCGCTTTTCTGGTACTTGTCAGGGTCCACCTCCCACACAACAGAATTACAGGCACATCCTACAGAGAGCTCTGCCACCTGATCCTCTAGCCTTCTTATTTGTCTGGTCTGTCGCTCTATCTCTCTCTGGGTATTTTCTTCTAATTCTGTGTATCGTTTCTGACTTAGCTCAAGAGTATTCAAAAGCTTTTCTAATACCGGGGATGGGGCTACAACATGCTCGCCCTCCGTGCTCACAGAAGTTTCTGGTGTAGGACTCCTATCTTCACCCACGGGGCACCCGATGGTAAAAGGCTCCCTCACCTCTTCAGAATCAGGTGCAGACATTATTTGTACAGGTAATTCACTAGACTGTGCATTTAAAGTATTTAATTGCAGAAACCAACAGTCTTAACTACAGTACAAAATTATCGCTTCAACTGAAATTGCTCTACAGCCTAAGGAGAACAATCTCCTTAATTATCGTTCACTAGTATCGATTTAACTCTGAGTCTTTTCAGTTCTACATTTACTAGCAACTACCTCTGCTATACATTTCTAGCCTATTGTCAAACATTTAGCAATCTTGACACGTAGCATTTATCGCTCGGCAATTATTAACGCAATTTAATAATTTGAGGCCACAAGCTTCGATCCTACTTAGCAAAGTTTATACTTTCCTGCTCCCAAGAAATTCCTGATCCTCCCTGAGATAATTTCTTGTCAGTGATATATCTTTTCGGCCCGTTTTGCCTTCCAGATATCAATTTCACACACGAACATCAAATTTCGCCAGTTTCTCGGACGAAACTGCTCCAGCACTTCAACCGTGAGTTGCGCTGTCTCCGAGGACCCAGTTGCTATGCCAATTTCAATCGGAATACGTTTATTTCTCGATTTATTGCACATTTAACTTCCAAAATGTCGTTTTACTCTCAACAGGCCTCACTCTCTCAGATTTTAGTCGCCAACTGTCAAATTTTAGTTAGAACCGCGGCGAATGCCGCGTCGGTCTATTTTGGACCAATCAGAAGCCCTCAATCCTTCGCTTCTGACTATTCTGCATTTGCATATGCTAATTCGCAGCATAATAATGATCATTAGCGCGTTGCAGCACGAAATGCTATTTTTAGATACAGCACTCGATCCATGGCAGTGTTGCCAAAAATATAGTAAGTAAGCCGGAAATCATATCTATATTAAAATAATTAATAGCGATTTCCTAAATCGCTACACTCTCCCACCCATAATTCAGATTTTCCATTACCTTGGAAAATCTAGCAAGAAGGCTAGGATCGAAGCTGTACAAACTTATCCAAAGTCATAACATCATTCTTAACTATCTGTAAAAATCATCAGCTAGCATCAAGCATCAGTATAAAAATGTCTTTCCAATAATACTAATAGACCTAGCACACCAAGTTACAGAACCTTCTAATCTGTACAACATTAACTAAAACTTTTCAATTCATTCACACAGCATGATCCACAACACTCAATTCACTGTTCACATCATATCAAAGAAATACTTAATATTCTTTATGATCTCCAGTGCAATTCTCATCTGCCCGGCAGGATTTACTTCTCTAGCTATACTCCTATACCGCTCAATCTAGCATCTATCTCTCAACAGGCGAAGGTGATTCCCATGGAGTATCCCTTGATGTAGACATGTAATGAAATATCTCTTTAGTCAGCAAAGCCAGTGAACGCTACTCTAACTAAGATCCAGCAATCCTTTCCCACTCAGGCTACACCACAGGTCTAGGCAATCTAACTCCTTTTAAAAAGGGTGAACCTCTAAAACCCTCTGAGTTACCCCTCGGCTTTCCCTATAGCCGGGCCCCCAGGTTATCTAAGCTCCAAGCTATAACCACTATCTGGTCCCAAAGGCAAACAGTAAGGCTACCAACAACCATTTTCTATTTCCTTGGACATCTGGGCACACCACTAGATCCGATCTAGTACCACGGGCAATAAGTCTGGCTACCAACAACCAATCATATTATTCCCTGGTCATTTGGACGTCTGGACTCCTCTAGTCCACTGGGCAATAAGTTTGGCTAGACCAATCATTTATCCCCTTCAACGTCTGGGTACCTTAAAAGAACTTGCCATGAATCTCCAGTAAAAGCTCAATTCACCAACAGGCCAACACCAGATATCATACATCTACATTTCTATTCATGATATGCAATCATTTCATCAATGCCTTATTTACATTTTATCTGCAATGCAGCACTGACTTTTTAAGCTTAACTCTACTACACCTAGCTTTGCATTTTATTTCTCAATGACAGATGTATAGCAATATCATCTCAGTTAAACAGGATAGTGAACCACAACTCCACCATAACCCAGCAATTCCTTCTCACTATGGCAGCACTTAGTTAGGGTACTAGACTCCTTTTCAAAAGGGTGGACCACTAACCAGCTCCACATCCTTATTGGCTTCTCCTGTAGCCACGCCCAAGGTTATCTATGCTCCAAGCAATAACCAACTAATCTCATCCACCCAGGTAATAGATTTTCTATTCCTATGGACATCCGGGGCCCCTTAAAAGAATCTGCCATGGATTAACACTAAAGCATTAATTCACAATCAAGCTAACTTCAGATATCATGCATCTCTATTTCTATTATTTCTTTTTATATGCAATTACTATCACCATATTTTATTTCAATTAGTTATGCAATTATTAACTAAACATTTTATTCCAACAATTACCTGGAGCTACTAACTCGAAAAAGTCCTTTTGACACACGAAATCATTCTCCAGGACAAACCTTTCAAATTCAAACTTATTCTAGTACATCTATATATGCAAAGGCGCTACACAAATCTCTGCACAAACACTTATCTACACAAAAGCGCTATGGAAGAATCAACAGCGCTCTACAAAGATCCATATACAGTAACTCAAACACAGATACACAATACGAAACTCAAACACAGCTTTACTCAAGCAATTCATCAAAAAGCAACTAAACCAAAGGGTTCTCTCCTTTCATCGCAACCCCGTCGCAATTAAGCGACTTCCTAACTTCTACTGATACCTTCTTTTCATCCTAGGGCGCCCCCCCCCTGGGTCGAGGTACCGGACCCAAAATCCCATGGGACAAGGGACCCACTTAACCCTCTTGTCATACCCGACATTCATAGCAGTGGCTTGGCGCTGCATAAATTTTCTGGCAATCACAACTTTATTTGCATCCTTTTCAACTTGAGCCACAACAAAATCATCGGTATTTGACAAGACATTAATAACTTGCACCTCGCCTAAAACTAAATCATTTTGGATGCACAGCTCTCTTGACAAGAGAAGATTTGGAGTGAATTCGTTTCCGTCACTCTCGCTGGCACGGTAGGCGATGATGACAAGCGAAGGACTGACTTCCCCACAAGTGGAACTGGCAGAATCGAAGGGCAGATGCACATCCCGCTGGTTCTGGGCTACCACCTGGTGATCGGTTGGGTTCTTGCGGCGAACAGACAGATCGGTGCTTCGGTCGGCTGACGGGGCTCCAGATTCGACCAGTTTCTGCTGCACTGCATCCAGTTTCATGACGATTTCTGAGCTCGAAAACTCAGTTTGACTTTCAGCGTCCACTTCACTGTTCGTAAAAGATTGATTATCGCAGAAGCTGGTTATTCGGCGACACTGGTTTGGGCTACTCTTTCGCCAAACGTCAATCCGGAAGTTTCGGATGAGGATCCATCCTTTACCGACATGCCACAGGACATCTTCTTTAATCATCCACGACAAACCGAGGATGAGTTCTGTGACCTGTTCGGTTACTAAACAGGGAATGTCAAATGGACGACCTTCAATTCTCAGTCTGAGTACAGTTTCTCCCACAACACGAATCGCAGAACCATTGGCAGCCTGCAGTAACTGTGTGGAGCCTTTAATTTCGGATGGGTCTACCAACGAAGCTGGACACAGTGTCTTTTCGCAACCCGAGTCCAGCAGAGCTAACAGTCTTTTGCCTTTAACTGTTACTGACAGGTACGCATCATTACTTCCCATCACATGTCGAGCGTTACTCATTTCTGGCTCTTCTTCCAGTTCTTCACTTCTCGACGAGGGGTCGTGTT
Source organism: Lumbricus terrestris (assembly GCA_949752735.1). Taxonomy (NCBI): domain Eukaryota; kingdom Metazoa; phylum Annelida; class Clitellata; order Crassiclitellata; family Lumbricidae; genus Lumbricus; species Lumbricus terrestris. The sequence goes on from OX457041.1 coordinate 37,159,384, forward strand.
TCCGGTTAGAACAATTTCGAGCGAAATGACCGGGTTCGTTGCATTGGAAGCAGCGTTTATCGTTCGAATAGTATCTCTGGGAATTAGGTCTTGTTCTCCAGTTGTTTTGAAATCTGGCTGGGGCATTTTGTCTCCTCGACGGTGACTGTTGCGGTGATCGCCATGAATTACCCGGTTTAACAGACGATGGATAATTCCCAGGAGAGTTTATTTGTTTTTCGATTTGATCAAGCCGACGAAGAATTTCTCCTTGAAACTGTGAGGGGAAATTTTCTGATGATGATTCTGTTTCCTTTGCAGTTTTTACTTGGCTGGCATTCCGATCAGCACGACGATACCCTTCTAATCTCATTGCAATCTTGTAGGCTTTGTCCAAAGTTTCTGGTTCCCTTTCTCGTACCTTCATTGCTAAGTCAGTGTCTCGCAGCGCATCCAGGAAAGCACGGATAGCTATCGTTTCGCTGTGAACAGAGGTAGGACCTGGAAAAGCGAGGATCATCAGCTTCCGAATGTCTTGGACCAGTACACTAAGGTCTTCACCCGTTTTCTGACGACGAGTGTTTAACTGTGTTTGGTATAAAGCAGCCTGGTCAGTGCTTCCATACCGGGACTTTAATCTAGCGACCAGATCTTGCCATGTGACAAGCGATTCAGAGTCAAACTCATGTAAGATTTGATCGACCGGTTCTGACAATGCACAGGTTAATTGAGCCAACTTTTCTTCATCTGACCACTGATTACTTGTTGAACATACCTGAAATTTCTTCAGAAATACCTCCACAGAAGTTTTCCCATTGTAACAACCCAGCTTCGTATACTGTCTAGGTTTATTCGTCGGTGGCGCAGCACTCAGAGAAAATTTGTCGTAGTCGGAACCAGGAGCAGATGTAGATGGTTGGGACGATGCAGATTTCTTTGGCTGACTCGAAGCACTTGCTGAAATTTTTCCAGTTTCATGTTCTTTTGTACTGAGACATTTACCATCAGAAACTTGAGCAGAAGCGAAAAGCACTTTTTGTGTCGGAAGTTTTTCAGAATTCAGAAATTTTCTTTTCTCTGGAACTGTGAATTCTGACGGCGGGTAGGGGAAGGTGGCAGCCCAGAGTTGGTCACTGGTTGCATGGCTGGGATGTGCATCTCGGATCAGCACGCTGTGATGATCCGACGAAGAAGAACCCACATTTCTTTTCTCTGAAACTAAACAGCTTGAGTTAGTGTTTAATCTAACCTTCCCCTGCCCTAAAGCTAACATTTTAGATTCCCGCTGTAAGCGATGCCTCGGTCGCATATCAGTTACTTCGGATTCATCACTATCTGATTGTTCGCTTCTATTTATCCTATCGATCAATTCAGTATTTTCTTGGCGCAGGTAATTCTCCGATTCATGTTTCTTAATTTTAGTATTTGTATCTTTACTGTTACTAGATTTAGTGTCTTTTTCCAAATTCAAATCCTCTGCACCTTTCATCTTCTGAGATGGGAATTCTTTTGGTCTAGCCCCAAAATTTCCTACTTCTGAATCTTTGGCTATTTCCATGTTACTTCTAGTTCCAATTGTATTTTCTGAACTTCTAACCATTTCCTTACCATTTCTTATGGTATAAAATCTACCCCACTTCTGGTACCATTTGTAACGGTCGGCCTTTCGGACGCCCCAAACTGCGCCCCACCACCGCTCTGTTGTGTGGCATTCAACCTATGGTCTAGAAGTTCAGAGCAATTGTAGTCGAAAGGGTTTACTCGGCTCAGCAGGGATCCAGCTTGTCCAGAGTTCACTTCTACAGGATATGACCTTTCTCCTCTCTCATCAACCAGGGCCGAGGGAGGACATATGTCCGAGGCGCCTTGTCGGGCAGCAACAACACCGCTTTTCTGGTACTTGTCAGGGTCCACCTCCCACACAACAGAATTACAGGCACATCCTACAGAGAGCTCTGCCACCTGATCCTCTAGCCTTCTTATTTGTCTGGTCTGTCGCTCTATCTCTCTCTGGGTATTTTCTTCTAATTCTGTGTATCGTTTCTGACTTAGCTCAAGAGTATTCAAAAGCTTTTCTAATACCGGGGATGGGGCTACAACATGCTCGCCCTCCGTGCTCACAGAAGTTTCTGGTGTAGGACTCCTATCTTCACCCACGGGGCACCCGATGGTAAAAGGCTCCCTCACCTCTTCAGAATCAGGTGCAGACATTATTTGTACAGGTAATTCACTAGACTGTGCATTTAAAGTATTTAATTGCAGAAACCAACAGTCTTAACTACAGTACAAAATTATCGCTTCAACTGAAATTGCTCTACAGCCTAAGGAGAACAATCTCCTTAATTATCGTTCACTAGTATCGATTTAACTCTGAGTCTTTTCAGTTCTACATTTACTAGCAACTACCTCTGCTATACATTTCTAGCCTATTGTCAAACATTTAGCAATCTTGACACGTAGCATTTATCGCTCGGCAATTATTAACGCAATTTAATAATTTGAGGCCACAAGCTTCGATCCTACTTAGCAAAGTTTATACTTTCCTGCTCCCAAGAAATTCCTGATCCTCCCTGAGATAATTTCTTGTCAGTGATATATCTTTTCGGCCCGTTTTGCCTTCCAGATATCAATTTCACACACGAACATCAAATTTCGCCAGTTTCTCGGACGAAACTGCTCCAGCACTTCAACCGTGAGTTGCGCTGTCTCCGAGGACCCAGTTGCTATGCCAATTTCAATCGGAATACGTTTATTTCTCGATTTATTGCACATTTAACTTCCAAAATGTCGTTTTACTCTCAACAGGCCTCACTCTCTCAGATTTTAGTCGCCAACTGTCAAATTTTAGTTAGAACCGCGGCGAATGCCGCGTCGGTCTATTTTGGACCAATCAGAAGCCCTCAATCCTTCGCTTCTGACTATTCTGCATTTGCATATGCTAATTCGCAGCATAATAATGATCATTAGCGCGTTGCAGCACGAAATGCTATTTTTAGATACAGCACTCGATCCATGGCAGTGTTGCCAAAAATATAGTAAGTAAGCCGGAAATCATATCTATATTAAAATAATTAATAGCGATTTCCTAAATCGCTACACTACGCCTATGATAATAGGGGTCCATAGGTCCCGTTTTTCCGGGACATACATGTATATTATCCCGGTTTTTTGTGGTGTGTCTCGGTGGTCCGAAGACTTGGGCAAAAAGTCACTACGGCCTACTTTAACAGTCTACAATGCAATGACTGCTTAAATAAGAACAATCGAAACATTGGGGAAAATAGGCCTGCTGACTCTGAAGCTTATTTTGCAATTGTGGTGCAATATTTCTGTGTGGCTTTTGATCAAAACATTGAGCACTACCAGCACAAAGCTTGCCCCGATTGTTGTGGGCGACTTCAGCTCACTGACGAAAGTAGTAGAATTATCTTCTGTTGGACATTTGCGCCCTCTTGATTGCGCCATTTGGAATTTCGATTTTCTGATTTTTGCTCTTTTTAAAGTAAATCTTTTGAATTATGTCCCTCTAGGTCTTATTGTTTTATAGTTAAGGAAATAGGCCTACAATTTTAGTCTTCCAAAAATTGTGTTCCAGATTTGGTGCCGAGAAAATGGTCACCCTAATTTATAACCACCTAAACCTTTTTTATGATCGAAACTGGTGATACTTGATAATACTGTGCTATTCAGCCATTTTGGAGTTGTCTTAAAATTTAGTTTAATGTAGTTATTCAGCCTGTGCAAGACGAATGGGTGACCCTATATACTAGAAAGTACATGTTCCTTTTACGGTTTCGTTTAAAATGACACTTTGAATTTGTTATGCTGCTAGCCAGCGTCTGTGGAAAACAACTTCTTGACGTTTTCATGACTTTATAGCATATAAATAGCTGGTAAACACCAAGGAAATGAAGGCAAAATCCAGGAAAACCCAGTTTGTGTGGAGTTATGTGCATTGAAGCGTAATAACAATAATAATAATAATAATAATAATAATAATAATAATAATAATAATAATAATAATAATAATAAAAATAAAAATAATAATAATAATAATAATAATAATAATAATAATAATAATAATAATAATAATAATAATAATAATAATAATAATAATAATAATAATAAGTACTTCATTCCCTAAGTCCCTGGGGGAATGAAGTACCTCAGGGAAAAAAAATATTCTCTTTATTCAACAATCCGGTTGACAGACCGCAACCGGTTACATTGTACAATTATGCAGTTTAATTTAAATTCACAAGAACGGAGATCACAGAATACACACATCTTAACTATAGGTCTACTAACTGAGCAGACAGCATGCAATACATGGCGATAATAACAGCCCACAAAGCAAATCCGCCCAACGGGGTCTCGAACTCGCTACCTCTCGCACTCTACGCTAGCATGTTATCCATTGCGCTTCTCCCCCCCCCGGAGCATCATAGGCGCCTTGCAAATGCTAATCTAGAACATAGCCTATTGTGTTCCATACAGTAATCAAAACGGACGATACGTTAAATCAGATTCATTTTTGTGGAAAAACATTTCCTGGAACTGTTTGGAATAGGCCTAAACTACTTGTGATTAGTGTGTCGTTAGTGAGGACATCAGAAAATAATACTGCCGTGCTAAGCAAAAAGACAGTAACTCAGACTGTTATGGTAAGGAGTTACTGTCTTTTTGCTTAGCACGGCAGAATAGCCTAATTGAAACTGAAACAAAAAGCTATAACTGAAACGGAAATCGGAATGTATTCAACTAACTAACTGAACAATAAAAATTATCTATCAAACTTAAAGTAAATGAAAAACCATCTCTGAAATAATACTCTTTGTGACCCAAAATAAGTTTTGTCGTTAATATTTTCACTTTCTCTAGTGACCCTGCACAACGGACAACTGGAACAGCAGAAATAACGAAAATCGGTGCCACACAAAACCTATAAAAATAGACATGGTAAACTATAATCTACAGATGTCGATGGCGAACCTGATAACGACCGGAAAGTAACTGGCTTCTTGTGGGGGTGCATAACGGCTGTACGTAGTAATTCTCCAGCGTAACCCCTGCCCTCGCAAGTCTATCAAGGGTTGGCGTCCTTATCGAAGAACCACGAAAACTGACGTCTGCATAGCCATAGTCGTCAGCTACAATCAGAACCACATTAGGCCGTTGAGCCGTTGCAAAGTGACAGCATGCTATGATCAATGCAAGAGACAGAAAACCATAAAGTGAGCCTGCGTTGTCGTTAACTCGATGCATAGTCTCGTGTGCTTCAATGTAAGGTCAAAAACAGAATCTGCTTGCGTTTCATGGCAGTTTGTTATTTATACTCCTGGTTTCATCGATGATTACATATTCGAATTGAGTAAAGAGAATATTCAACGCCGCCATGCGAGAAACTGCATCATATTAAGTTAAATCCTTTTTTTAGCTGTGTCTGGGCTGGGAGCGCCTCTGAGTAGGTTTCTTGAAGAGGCACTATATAAATTCTCGAAATGAATGAATGAATGAATGAATGAATGAATGTAAGGTAGGCTACTGGACAACCTTATTCATAGGCGCTTTGTGAAGACAATCAAAATGCGTAACTTTATTTTAAAATTTCACCATAAGTTCTAAGAAGCCATAATAGTGTCAATTGCGCTAATATAAACCTATAACGTTCAGCCTGTTGCGTTTGGAATTAAACGAATGTAGCCTGCATATTTAAATGTAGATTACAAAGAGGAAAGTTTTCAGTTTAGATCGAAAGACAGTCTCGCTAGTTACAAATATAAGGAGGCAGAGAGTTCCAGATGAAGGGACCAGCAAATGTGAAAGAACGCCGGCCAAAAAGAAGATGTGTACCAGGAACTACATACTTTCCAGCGGATGCTGATCGAAGAGAAGAGCGCCCTTTAACAGAGTTACCAGGTGTGATCATAGAAGATAAGTAGGATGGCCAGTGATCAGTGCATGCTTTGTACATGAGGAGTGACAGCTTGAAGCGAATGCGCTCACATACAGGAAGCCAGTGTAGAGAGCGAAGAGCTGGTGTGATGTGGTCTCGGTAAGAGAGTCCACGAAACAGTATTGCATCTTGATGAAGTTTTCTAGTTGTAGGAAGAAGTACGCATTTACCGACACCGTGAAGTATTGAGTTACAGTAGTCAAGTCGCTTCAGAATAAGACAGTGAATCAATGTTTTCAGTGATGCTGAGTCAAGAGTAGAGCGGAGCTGTCTGATTCTCCTTAGATGAAACAAACATGCCCGAGAGATGGCTGCTATCTGAGGTTTAAAGGAAAGTGCCGAGTCAAGGATGACTCCAAGATCCCGCACAGTAGATGAAGGAGAAGGTAGAGAAGAGGAGTAGCGAGAGTTCAGCACACTGTAGAAGCTTAGAAGAATGATAAAACCAAATTAGCTCAGATTTGCCAAGGTTAAGTTTAAGGCGCATAGACAGACTCCATAGTATGCTGTCATCAAATCAATGCCGGCTCGAAGTCTCTTTCTAGCATCTGTAACGTTTTTCATTTAAGCGCAAACGCAGCCTACATGTACATAGAGTTGCGTATCATCAGCATAGAGGTGGATTTCTATACCATGACGAGAGGCAATGGCTGACAGTGCAGAGGTATAGAGAATGAACAGTAGAGGCCCCAGAACAGAGCCTGGTGGAACACCAAAGAGCACAGATGCAATGAATGATATGAGGAGGTTTATGCGAACATACTGAGTGTGGTTAGAGATGTAAGATTGGAACCAATTGAAGATGGTGCAGAGATGCCAAAGGAATTTTGCAAGACTTTAAGCAGTGATCATCACAGTCAAAAGCAGCAGAGAAGTCAAGAAGACTTAGCATTAAACCAATGACCTCTTATAAGTAAGTAAGTAAGTAAGTAAGTAAGTAAGTAAGTAAGTTACAGTATGTATGTACTTTATTGAACCGCCTGCAAACGCACTGCAAGAACAATGGACAAGAACAAAATAATTACAGCGAATAAAATCACGAAAAATTGAAATATGCAATTCAATAAACATAGTATAGTATACAACTACATAATACATAATAGACATGTTCTGAACTATACAGGTGAGGAAGGGTAGATAGGGAATAGGCCTAAGTATTGTCACTTGTCCAGCATCCGGGATGTAAAATCCCATTTGGTTAAGGCGTCTGCATGAGGAATCTCACGGTTGTGAGAACGAAAACGGAGTGAGTAGCAGGGCTGTTTTTAATTAAGGAAGTTTTAGAACTGCACATCCTCTTTTCTCCTTTCTCATCCTCCATGGTAAATTACTCCCAATCTGAGGAAAATGACCTATTTTTAATAGTTTTAACTGCACGGAACGTGACGGAAGTGCTTCTACAACTGCACGAATCCATTTAGAACTGCACATTCTGTGTAGAACTGCACGTTAAAAAAAGCCCTGGTGAGTAGGTAACATTCTTAATGAGATGTAACAGAAGACCAAGGACGTGGCTTGGGTTGTAGAGTACAGAAGAGAAGATGAGCATGAGCACATAGGTCATCGAACGACTTCTGGTCGGCAGAAAGAAAATTGAGCCGCACCATTTTCCGTATAATAATATAATGAATAACTGCAGACGTGGGTATACTTATATAAGCTTAATGAGGCTTACTTTGTAGCATTGGAATCAGTTTTCCCCTGTGGACACTGTTCCCGTTCCTGAATTGCTGACCATGCAGGACATACTAATAGGCAGAAATCATAACAACTGGTAAGCAAGCCAAGAGAGAACTACTAAACTACCAAAATTGGGAAGCCATGTGGCAATGGTGTTGTTTTACTAGGTGTTCAACGAACAAAGCTTTTAGAGATTTGAGTTTGAAATTTGACAGATAGCACTGGAAAGAAGCTGTTAATAGAAGTTATTCCGTTTAAAATAGTATTGACAGTAAATTGTACTCATTGTAATAAATTATGATAGCATAATATATATAAAATAGTAAACAGCAACCTTACAATCATATAATAGTAAATAAGATCACTGTATATTGTAACAATTCATGTTTGCTCATATTGAACAATGGTCCATAAGCTGTAACTTGTGTTTCGAACTTTAGAGACTAGTAAGTCAGTAAGTCTTGTGAAATGATCATAACACGTCCCCATTACCGAACGAATGTCATAATTCCAAAACTTGCTGGCAATGAACGGGTCTCCGATCCTAAGATCCTTGGTGTAGTATACTCTCTGAAAGGACTTGATTCTCTTTGCATATTAACAACATATTAGTTTATTTTAGATATCTATATAGCGCCAGTTCAAGAGTAACTACTCGGAAACGCTCCCAACCTAACCACGGTTAAAGAGAACAGTCTTAAGATCAGAGAACGTAGTCTCAAAGGTTCTAGGCATTATTCATAGTTGCCCATTCGAGGTTACAGGGCCAACGACAGAAAAGGCACGGCGCTGCTTTAACAACAAGCCCAGCCTGTTCAGAAGAGCGGAGGGAGCCACGGCGCTGGACGCTTAGAGTGGAACAACAGAGCTCCCGCAAATAGAGGGGCCACACTCGCGAGACAGCGCCAAACCAAGAAAGAGATTCGGTAAGTGATTTGTGTGAGAAAAAAGTGGCAAAACTTTTGTTCCGTTTGAAATATTTTTTTTAATCTGGCCATCGTGTGTAAATATGAATTGTCTTTAAGCCTGTAACATTTCATTTCGAAATTCTTACTTTTGGTCAAGATATTGGCAAAAAACCTAGGGGCCCACCTTGTATATGCATATTATATTATCTATCCAGCGTAGGCTAGTCTGGGTCAAAGCTGCGTTGATTCGTCTAGGCCTATTTATAAAATAATGCAAAAGAGTGGATAAGCGTTAAGGCAGCATTGGCCTTGACTTAGGCCTATTATGTATTGTATTGTATGTATGTATGCGCACTTGTTATAGCGCCCCTTCAAGGTAACTGCTCAGAAGCGATCCCGACTACATCGCGGGCACTGAATCATAGTTTCACGCCGAAGCGTCTGAGAAATTGCGAGTGATGGACTGGCCCAAAGTCTCTACGAGGCGGCTTGATGTGGATTCGAACCAGCAACTCTCCGTTTATAAGGCAACGAACATATCCACTACACCACATTGTACATTAAAATTTGCAATTTGTAAGCGCCTCTTACAAACTAGCTGTTCAGAGGTGCTCTCAGCGTGACAGCCAGGAGAAAATAAGTAAGACTTCAAGCAGCGAAAGGCTGAATATGACACATCCTTACTACGGATAATGGAATGGAGGTCATGCCACACAGAAGGGTCTACAATGACAAAGGCGCGGTGTTGGGCATGGCAGTCCTTGCATTTGGAGGGGGAGAGACTGCGTGGGGTTTTGTGCATCAAGTCACAGAGGTATTAAGGAGCTTATCCAGTTTTGGTTCTTGAGACTTAGAGCAGCTTGGCTACCTTGATTTGGAAACGAGAGGCAATAGGAAGCCAGTGAAGAACATCTGTCATGTAAGTAGAAATTTTGGAGTAGCGAGGTAGACGAGCAATGGCTGCCGAGCTCATAACTGACTGAACGGAGGATAAGCAAACTTTTCGAAGCCCGCAAATAGTGAGTTGGCGTAGTCCATTCGACAACAGATGAATGATGGAACGATGGTTTTAAATACAGAAGAGGAAAATATATTATATTATATTGCTCTTTTTCAGCGCTAGACATTGCTGTATTGACTCGTTTACATAGAATATTGCCCTTTCACGTCGCTAATGAGATCGCTTTGAAACTGGACCAATCAGATATTAAAGGGATATCAGTCTACATTGCGTTAGGCCTATTCTCCTGGGATCTGAGAAAATGCGACTTGCATGCATGAAACATGGGCGCCCGTAAATGCCCCCGGAAAGGCGACACCTATTTTTGAACTACATGTAACTTTTGGGTTTTTGACAAGTTTCTTCGCATTGGAAAATTAATTATAGGCCCAAATGACGTGCAAAGATAATAGAGCAATACTTTATTCAAAATCTCCTGGTACAATGCACTGTAATGTATAACTGAATAGGGAAAAAGAAAACTGCAGTGTCTTTCAAAATAATCAGCAAAAGCAGCCAGAAAAATCAATCAATTTTCATTAATTTTCTGGTGTCAATTGCAAAGCGAAATTGTCTAAACGAGCAACAAAGAGTGTTCACATCAAATTAAAATAGTCACGTGACACACAAGAATAACGTTAAAAAGGACCGAATTACCAAATGGACCGAATACATCCAAAGGTTTTTTAACCATTTGTTTGTGTTATATGAAAAAATTCAATGCGCTAAATATTTTCTAAAAATGTTCCAAAGATCCTCTCTTACTTAATTTCCAAACAGAAAGAATCCGAAACAGTTTTTCTGAAAGAAAAAATTTTATGAAAGGAAAACAACTATAGCTACATAACATTAACATTGCATTAACATAACATTGTAAGGACTAAAGAGTTTCATCGCCAAGGATTCACAACAATTTAAGCAGCGTTTGTTCATTCAAACTTCCTATTCTATGTACTTACACACTCCGGTTATTGTACCCATTTCTTCCAGCAGATTTTATTAGATTTAAATCCATTAAATTCCTTAAAATTTTGAACATGATTAACTCCGAATAATGAGCTTAGCTTAATCTGCAACCCTTAACCGCCAAACAGAAACATTGAATAATCATACTATTTTTTTGGAATGAATATTAGTAACTATGGACGAGTTTTAAATTCAACTGTAGAATTTCAGGGAATGAAATTAAACCCATGGAGTCCAGACGCCATCATGGAGATCCGGGTCACAGAGTGGGTCATCCTCAGGAAACCGCACAGGAACTGCAATTGACTCGTAGTACGCCAAACGATTCAAAAGCTGAATTGCAATATCTTGGTTCTCTTCGAAAACGTCTGTAGTTTCCTTGGGATCGCTGGAAAGGTCAAACAACCATATGTTCTTCTGTTTTGGATCTGGGTCTAGGATGGAGTCTAATGCAGGATCCTCAGGTGGTGCCACCCAGCTTCCATTGCCTAGGTAACAGAAAAAGTCATGTAGACATTTATGTAGTCGTATCCAGTCTTACAAAATGCTATTTTTGTCTAGTCACATATGAAAATTGTTACTCAAATATCATGAATATCGTCAGTATATCTAGAAAACGTCATAATTATACAACAATCATATTAATTCTAAGAACACAGACTACTTGAACCTCATAGCAACCAGAATTATAATTATAGTGGAATAATTAGGCAATGATTGCATGACTCAAAGCCGTATGGTATAATTTCGGATTGGGAGCGCTTCCGAGAAGTTTACATTGAAAGCGCGACATATAAAAATTCAACAACCACAATAACAATAATAATGATAATAAAAATAGAAGTTGCAGTAGTAGTTGTGGTAGTAGCAGTAATATTAGTAGTGGTAGTAGTAGTAGTATTAGTAGTATCAGTAGTAGCAGCAGCAGCAGCAGTAGTAGTAGTAGTAGCAGTAGTAGTAGTAGTAGTAGTAATAGTAGTAGTAGTAGTAGCAGCAGCAGCAGCAGTAGTAGTAGTAGTAGTAGTAGTAGTAGTAGTAGTAGTAGTAGTAGTAATAGTAGTAGTAGTAGTAGTAGTAGTAGTAGTAGTAGTAGTAGTAGTAGTAGTAGTAGTAGTAGTAGTAGTAGTAGTAGTAGTAGTGGTAGTAGTGGTAGTAGTAGTAGTAGTTGTAGTAGTAGTAGTAGTAGTAGTAGTAGTAGTAGTAGTAGTAGTAGTAGTAGTAGTAGTAGTAGTAGTAGTAGTAGTAGTAGTAGTAGTAGTAGTAGTAGTAGTAGTAGCAGCAGCAGCAGCAGCAGTAGTAGCAGTAGCAGCAGCAGCAGCAGCAGCAGCAGTAGCAGTAGCAGTAGCATTAGTAGTAGCCTACAACTTTCTTTCAACTTGAAACAGTTCCAAAACTCTATATGGTTGACGCAGGTTACGCATCTTCACTCGCTGCATTACATCGCCATTGTGAGCTTCTCTGGCGTGAAGTCTGAACTCATTAATGACGAGCTGCATTGGATCCTCTGTCACTATTGTACAGGCATTTTGATAAAGTGCTAAATGATAATACACCAGCTTTATATTACTGTCTTTGAAACTTCTTTAACTGATTACGTCATGCAGAAGTATATGACAAATATGAGGCTGATCATAATGAAAATAATAGACAGCCAATGAATCAGTGGAAATCTGTGTCAACCTGGTTCGCCTGTAATAAGTTTCCAGTTTCCAACTCGAATAGCAGCTGCAATACGATTGTCAAAATTGGAAATATTCAGGTTCGTTCCAACTTTCGGTTTCAGTGGATCAATGTTGTGCAAAAGCTCTTCACGTGGACTAGCGGCTCCTTCGCTGATAACGTAAAATTGTCATATATAACTTCAACAGTGAAAACTAACACTTTTCTAGGTTACAATTATAGGCCTACATGTACTTCTTATTTGTGTGCAACCTGTTGCAGATACTAATTCTTATTCTTACAATACTCTAATTGTATTTTTAATCATCACTTAAAATCAAATTCTTATTCCTTATTTTTAAACTAATCTATTTTCTCACCAAGTCATAGCAGAAATTGCAGAAGCTTAGAAAATCTTTCTTTTGAAATGCTTTTAGTCAAATCTTCTGGTAATATTCAGTATCACTTAGAAATCTGATGAAATTCTTATCTAAACCTATAAAATACAAGTCGTAACAATATAATGAACCAATTTTCTTCTTATCCACCAGACCGATTTTTCTCAATATTTACAAAAATACTTTTTAGCACCCCTGGACGACACTATCGGGCTTCGCGATCCAAACATCTTACCTCTTTCCGAGATTGAAAATTTTCATTTTCTACCCAATCCTGACGCTGTGTTTAAGCTGGGACTAATATCTATATATAAAGACGCCATTTGCAATCATATTTTCAAAAGTCATTGAAACCATCGATGATATATTGATGATTGAGACCAGTACATTAATGACGTCATGGCCTATTTTAAAATTATAGCACTTTATGCCGTTAATTAATATCTATACCGTATCGTATGTATCACTAGTAGTGTTGTGAGGCGGAAACTTTCCTCGAAGTTTCATATCTTTCCGGAAAGTTTCAGAAACTTTCCGACGAATCTTTCCGGAAACTTTCCGACATATTTTTCCACCAATAAAATATTATTAAATACATACTCAATTCTAAGGAGTCCGAAGTTTTCTTTCAATATAATGTTACTAAATACATCAATCACTATCAGAAGTTAGTGTTGTGAGGTGGAAAAATTGTCCTGAAAGTTTCATATTTTTCCGGAAACTTTCTGACGTATTTTTCCACCAATAAAATATTATTAAATACATACTCAATTCTAAGGAGTCCGAATTTTCTTTCAATGTAATGTTACTAAATACATCCATCACTATAAGCAGTCTTAGGTGGTTATAAGTAATAGTTTATTCAATAGATATGGCACTGCTATTGTTAGTGATAATTGTTCACACAGCCCAAAAATACCCGTACATTTAGGAATTAAATGCAATTAAACTTTGCTGTAAATTTAGAGAAAATATTTTTTATCATTCAGTCACCTTCATATTTGTGAGTTATGAAAATATAAGACAGAAACAGAAAATGATGCTGTATTATTTCATGTTTATATCAGTTTTTTTACCCATTTCCTGCAACGAAGGAAACTAGTTGCTTGCATGTCTGCAGTCGTTGCAGACATGCAAGCAACTAGTTTTCTATAGGCTACTCTAGTCTGAAGTTTTACTGATGAACAGTGTTTATTGCTCATATTAATTATTTTAAAGTTCAACATTGTTTGCATCGACAGAAGTACTGTAAATAAAAGGAGTTTAAACAATAAAAAAATTTATGAGAGCGAAATTCTGATATTTTCTGAGTTTAATGTATTTTCCGGCTCTTCGGAAACTTTCCGGAAATTTTCCGGAAACTTTCCGTCAAAATAAATTTCCGGAAAAGCTACATCACTAATCACTAGCCTATTTAAGACGCAATAATTTTCGCCGATCGGTTTTCAACGAACCAATAGATTTTTAACCTCATTTTTCGCCGAGGGCATATCTTTTGACACGCGGTTTCGCAAAAATTCTGAATATATAGCGTAAACATGAACGGGTGTGAGCTGGGTTGGACCGAAAACCTAAATGTCACGGGCAACGCTGGGCATTCAAAGTGGTTGGACCGGGTTGGGCCCGATGGAAGAAGGCGAGGTGAGAATGGCGACCAGAGTGGGACCGGATTGGGGCTGATGTGAGGCGAGGTGAGAAGGGCGGCGTTGGAGCGGGGTCAGGCGTGGCTGGGAACTAAAAATCGAAATTTGCCCGGGTAGTTCAGCTAGTCCTTTATATTGTTGCTCTAATTCATGACTCATAGTCTCAGTTTGATTCTCAGTTTTCTACTCTGCTCATCCGCACATCATAATCATGGCAAGCAAAAGCAAATTTCAACCTGATAGTTTTCCAAACATCAAATCCATCCAAGTCAAGTCCAGTAGTGTTGCCACCTGCCAGTGTTAGCAGTGTAGGGAACCAGTCTGATACATGGATTAGACCAGTGTTGATTGTTCCAGGTTCCTTGATAAGAGGACTATTGACAAAACCCAATCCTCTCATTCCACCCTCCCAATGCGACGACTTCCAGCCCCTAAGGGGCCAGTTGTTACCACCATTACCCACTGCTCCACCATTATCTAAAAGCACAGATTAAGTACGAAATGATTAAGTAGAAGAAAAAACCAGATTTTTCCTGAACTAGTATCTAGCATTCTAGTTACGTGGTGCGCTCAAAATAGTGAAGCGTTTAGCATGCCAGACTGTGAATCAAAAGGTCGGGGTTCTCTAAGGCGCAATATTGGAATGATATTTCTGCCTCGCCTGCACCTGCCTACAACTCAGCTATAATAAATACAGTGACTGTATACTGCCGGATTAAGGATGTGGTGGCAAATGGGAGAACTGCATCTGCTTTCATTTCCTTCATATGCCAAGGTTAGGAAAGTTAAGTCTCTAACATTTCGTTGCACACCATGGCAATCTCGGGTTAGCTTAAGGGCAGCGTTTCTTTCTTCTTCTAAATGGATTTTACAAATATAATAAACCAATTTTATTCACATTATTAAAATCTGACGAATATCCAACTGCAATTATAAAAATCTAACGCTAATAAATTAATGGCTCATCTGTACACTAGTTTCACTGACTTTGCACCGAGTTTCAGTGCAACATGATCATAACTCATAAGTTTCAAAAAGCCCAGTTACGCCTATAATATTATAGTGAATGTACAAGTCCATACTCTACAACACAACTGCCCCCTCAATTCTTTAAACTTATGCTCATTCTGATTCTCAGTCCTGTTTGCTAAACTGAACACAGAAACAGTATTACAGTATTTCTTCCCACAGTTTTAGCACTTCAATAATGACAGTGTAGAAATTAAAGCAGCAGATAATTGTTAAGTGTTAATCATCATCTGCCTACCCTATAAGTTTTCAGCTCTGACATGATCAGCCAGTAATGTCAAAAATCAACAGTGCAATCAAATCATAATACTGAGGCTATACTGGGTCTCCAATGAAGCCAAGAGGGAAAGAAAAATTGGATACCATGTCAGACATACGGTATCTAATTGAACAGAACAGCATACCAACTTCAACTTTGCATTAATAGTTGCTCTAAGTAACTTTGAACAAACTGGCAACAATCGCACAGCAATGTTGGTTGCTTAAAAAATCCCCACTTAAAGCAAAAGTTATAGATCTGTTAGCAGCTGTAGATATTGCAATTGAAGAGTTAGCATCATTCCATGGTTTCTACAGATAATAATTATCCACGTGCTTTCCACTGTTCTTCACCTTGACTGCTAGGATAAATGATAGAAAATCAAGCATAAAACAGACTGATTAAAAACCTGTTGAGAATATTAGCACCGTGTTATTCCCGAGCCCGGAGTTCTCTAAAGCATTGCTGATATTTGCAACAGCTTCATCGATACATGATATCATGCCTAAAATAAATGTAAGCACTCAAACCATTATTTGAAATCGACCACTGTAACAAAGTTTTATAGACATCCCATCAATGCCATTATAACCAATCATTACAACTTAGCTCAGCAGTAGGCATATTGTAGTGAAACAGTAAAACATTGATCAGTTGAGTAGCAATTTCCACCAAGAAATTGTGGGGCGCGGTGGTGTAGTGGGTATACGTTCGTCGCCTTGCAGCCGAAGGGTTGCAGGTTCGAATCCACCTAAAGTCGCCGCGTCGGGACCTTGGGCATTATGGGCAAGTCCTTCACTCGCAATTGCTCAGCGCTTCGGCGTGAAACTCCGATGCAGTGTCCGCTCTGTAGTCGGGAGCGCCTCTGAGGAGAGCACTTGAAGGGGTGCTATAACAAGTGCACATACAAACAAACAAACAAGACATGAATGCAGGCATTTAGATGTTGTTCCGTATGCAAAGCTCAACATTTTCATGATAAAAATTATTCGAAGTTAGAGAAAATTTATGCCCCTTCGATTCAGCTTATCCTTAACATAAACATAGGTCACAGATTGTCTTTGACTCGTCAATAGAACTGATGGTAAAGAAATTACAAAGAATGCAGCTTAATTTAGCATATAACATGTTTCAGTTGGAATAGCTCATCGAATTTATTTACAGTACCGGTACCGTAAGAAGTTACACGTTATAATGGAAATAAAAAATGTTTATGTCTATAGGTTCAGAGTCTGTTAGACATTAAGGATATAGAATTGCCGCTATGATCTGCAAAGCCAGTGTTTTGTATGCTTAATCTATCATTAAGATTACGAATTTACTACCACCACTCATGGAGCTAAGTATTTGTGAAACTTTTTTGAAGATAACATTTAGTTCATAAAATAATATATGTCCAAAAATATATTTCGTTACTGCATTTACGAATTGGCTTAGTATTTACATAATATCCATCACGAGAGTTATTCCTATTATGTCAGCGGAATACAAGTGATTAGATCAGATCATAATGAATCAGATAAGATAAGATGCTTTAAAAAACAGTAGCAAAATCATTAGCTGACCTGCATATTTTCTCCTCTCTACGTCTGTGATATTCATATATGGTTCTAGGTACTCATCAGGAACATGTAGCGGAGAATGAGCGGCCTGGAAGGGAAGGTATAGAAAGAGAGGCTACAAAATAAAAAGTCAATTTTGTATATTAGATATGAAAATTTCAGTCAGGAAAATCATTTACGCAAATTGACACAAATATAGGGTGACACGAAAGTTCGTTCACCGTTTTCAAAATGCGTTATCTCAGTAACGGCTTCATATTTCTTTATAATATTTTGTCAGTGTATAACTGTATACATATGAAAGATACTGGTACAAATTTGATCATGATCCGGTCCGTTTTCGCGATTATTTATAAGAAAATGTAAAGACGATCCGTTTTTGAGGAAAAAACTGCGTTCATCAAATTTACACAGTAAAGAAAACGTGTATACGCCTAGCCTCGTATACAAGCGTGACAAGACACTGTTGTTACCTATATATATATATGGGACATACACAGACGTAGGCTATTAGCGTACAGTGTCTCCTTTCTACTTAATGACAGCACTGACTCTATCCGGCATAGGAAGAGAACGTTCCGCCTGCTTTACAGATGAAGTTTAGTCCGTCGGTGATGGCTTGGGGTGGGATGGCTGCCAGGGGTCTCACTAAACTTCAATTTGTGCCAATTGGTACCAGACTGAACTCGCAGTACTGCGTACATCACTAACATTCTCGACCAGATCGTGAAGCCAGCGTTCGAGAGAGAAAATTACAACGCCAGTGTCTGTCAGGCAACGAAAGTTGTTTGTTGACAATGACATCGGAGTATTTCAGCAGGATGGCGCGCACGCTGTCATACATCAGCCGTGACAACAAAGTGGCTAGACGTCCGACAACCTCCGGTCACACATAAAGCCGAAGGATTGGCCATCCAACTCTCCGGACCTCTCTGCTATTGAGAACTTGTGGAGTATTTTATCTCTCAGCGTTTATAAAGATCCTGAGCCAAAGAACGCTGATCAGCTCAAGCGTCGCTCAAAACCCTTTCCATATGACCATGCATTCACGGCAGGGGGTGTCAAACAGCTGGTCTGCGGACCATTTCCGCAGTGTGCACTGTGTGCCTTGATGTTTTTGGGCCTTCAAACACTGTCGTATTTTGTGACTGATAATTTTTATTGTCAACGGTTATAACCACGAGTGTAATGGCTCAGAGTGAAATTCTGCAATGGGGAAATTAGAGTAGCAAGCAGCACTAAACCATAGTTGTTTAAAGCGGTTTTTCTTTTTTTATCATCCATATGAAATATTATATTACATATTTTAGTAGTGAGGTTAGTTAACCGTTTATAAGAATTATCAACGCCTAACAAGAGAGCTTTCAGAATGGGCTTACAATATTTCAGGGGCGCCGCCATTTATCGATTACTGATACAGTAGATCGCATCAGGAGGTTTATAAAGAGAGCGATTCAGTAGGTAAACAAATAAATGTAGGCCTAAAATGCTATTGAAAATTCCAAGGACTTTTTCAGGTCATAAGGCAGGTGAAGAGAAAAATGGGAGGTCTGCCCATTTTTCTCTTCAAACATCTCTTCAAACAAACATCATTCGACGACCATGGGTCTCATGGTCGTCGAATGATGTTTGTAGATGCGTGAAGTGCGGGGAAAATCCGGAGCAGACCTACATAAAACGTAGGCTTAATATTGAAGGTTATACTGGTGTAAGCCTACAAACTGCATGTATACCTAGATTGCTAGTTTTCCGAAAAAGCGTCCCGCTTTTTGACGGCCAGAAAATGGTCACCCTAGTTTAACCAGCAGAATTGGGGAAGACCTTCAAAGCAAAGGGGTATAAATTACCATTTATAAACCCCAAATGGGCGGCGAAGCCGCCCAACAGGGGCGAGTGGAGCTGGATTTAGAGACGAAAAATCGAAATTTCCCGCTCAACGCCGGGTACCCCAGCCAGTAAACTAGAATCGAATGTGTTAAAAGAAGCGCAGACGAGCGCGGTTATGATCGTCGACATTATCAACGCGCGCGGTATTAGGATTCCTAATCAGCGCGGTTCTGAGTCTGCGGATTTAATGGTCGTGGTTTTGTGCTCGCGGCGCGGTCTTGATAGAAACCGTTCAAAAGAGAAGGTCTAGCAAATAATCCAGATAAGGCAAGCATCGTTCATCCAGGCAAAAACTACATGCTTAATTTATGGCCAACTCATGATCTCCAGCCATAGGCGCAGCTACCTATGGGACCCTTGGGACGCGTCATTCCCAACTTTCAAGAAGGCTGAGACGGTTCCCCAACTTTTTGCCCCACACTGTTTATAAATTTTCCATTACATAGTAAAATAATGCCTAAATTGTGATTTTCGAATTAGGCCTAGGCCTACTGCTTGGCCTACTGAATCTCAAAAACTTTCCAAATCGCATAAAATTATCTAATTAGGCTACAGTTGAAATTATCTATCTGATTAAGTAGAGACATTGGCGGGGCAAGAGACGTAGCAGGAGGTATTTAAGTCCATAAAATTTAATGTGACTCTCCAAGAAAAGGCGGGATATCTCTGTAAGTGCTTAATAATTCGTACTAAACAAACTAGATAGTGACCAACAGCAACGAAATCAACTGTATTATCAAAGCGTAGAGTGCTAATCATAATTAGAATATACGACCGAAGATATGTCTGCATTACACCAACTTGCGTAAATTCCAGCAGTTTAGCGGACGCAGGCTGCGAGAATTAGTATCATTCTATACTACCTATCCAATACTGTAGGCTACTATATGCAATCTTGGGCGGTCTTGAAATTTAAGCTACCTTGCAGGCTATAGTACAATCTCATGACATACCATACGTTATGTACGGTAACAACCGCCCCAATTAAGCCTGTAATGCATTAGGCCTAGCCTACTGTAATATTCGAAATGGAATATATCTATCATTAGGAAACGGATGTTTTGCGAACCTACAACTGATGACCCGGGAATATTCAGGTGCCCTCTCTGTCTGTCTGCAAGGTAGCTTAAACATCAAGACCGCCCAAGATTGCATATAGTTGCCTACAGTATTGGATAGGTAGTATAGAATGATACTAATTCTCGCAGCCTGCGTCCGCTAAACTGCTGGAATTTACGCAAGTTGGTGTAATGCAGACATAGCCTATCTTCGGTCGTATATTCTAATAATGATTAGCACTCTACGCTTTGATAATACAGTTGATTTCGTTGCGCATTGCTCTAAAAAAAACCAAGAGATCATCGTTTTAAAATGGTTCAAAGAAAAATCTAAAGACAAACTCCCATCAGGCCAAACAATTAGGTCTACTAACTAAGTTACCTCAGAGTCGCAAAAACGACGCTGAATTGTGGAATTTATAGGCCTGATAAAATAATTAGAAACTGGAATGCATTCTATATCAATATTGTCATCCAGTAAAAACGGTAACAATTTTAATGGTCAGAACGGCTGAATAAAATAATTACAGGGTGGCTCAATAAAAATGTCCCACCGGCTAAAATGCGATATCTTCGCAACCCATTGAAAATTTTCTACCACAATTTCCCAATTTGCAGGGGAATGAATTTCCAACAATCCCTGAAAGTCTCACTTTAAACTTTTCATGGTTGCAAAAGTTACAGCTGTTTAAACTTTCAATTCCGTTTTTCCAAATTTCCGCGGAAAAATGGACGTCACTTGTAGATTTCCATGTCAAATAGTATCACTTTCACTACGACCTCAGAACTCCGTTTTACAGTTTATCGTAAAGTATGATGGGAGTGTCCACTCTCTACTTTAGCAAGAGCTCGAATTCTTTTTGTGAAGCTCAATATGGCCCTGTTGATCGAGTCCTGCGAAAACTGACCCCACATTAGCAGCACGACTTCTTTCAGCTTGCCAATGTTCTCCAACTTGGGATGAAATGTCTTGCAGCGTTCCAGCATAGCTCAAGAGACGTGATAATCAAAAGGTTTAAGGCCTGGCGAGATTGTTGGTCATTTATCTTTGCCAGTGAATTTACTGCAGTGATGGCAATAAGGTTGCATGGGTCATCATCCCAGTCTCTGTTCACGCGACGTCCGAGTTTCCATTTTACCATTCGCAGAAACTCTGCTCATGACGTTCAGTAACGAATTCACAAATTGAGACCTTAATATATAAAATATCACCAAATGCTAACAGCTTGCTTCATAAACAGCTTCTTTACGGCTCTTAGTGAGGTCGTATGACATCACTATCATTTTGTATGTTGTAATTTGCAGAAAATCGTAAAGGAATCACATGTATTAAAACGTAATTCTGCGGAAATTTGCAAAAATGGAAAAATGTTTAGAAACAGCGGTAGCTTCTGAAGTAGTGCAAATTCATTGTTCAGATTTTCAGGGATTGTTGCAAAATCTTTCCTCTATAAATCCTGCTATTTTCATAGAAAAATCTCTATTGGTTGCGGAGAAATTACATTTTTACTGGTAGGACATTTTTTATTGAGCCACCCTGTAGTTTTAATTTTTTGTAATGTTAACGATGTTGCATAGTGTGTCGCCAAAATTTTTTGCAAGGTTAGGTATGTCGTGCGCTAAAAAGGTAGGAACCTATGCTTTAAGAGTTTCTATTCCCATATGAATGCATGAGTCAATTTATGATCTTGTTATACTCTAAGACTTGTTGGAAACTTTTAAATTTGATGGTTATGGTTACAACGAAACCTTTTTTTCAAATAAAGCTTCGAAGTTGTTATACTGCTAGTCTGTGACTCTGCAAACCAACTTCTTGTTGAAGTTTTCACGACTTTATTGTTAATAAGCAGTAGGCAAACAAGAGCCTGAAATGCGCTCCAACCTCCAGTCGATGTAAAACAGCTAAAATGCGGTGGTTCCGGGGCTCCTCTTCAGACCCAGGTTTTGGAGCGTTCGACGCTTCCCCCAAACCCTCAATCGATAATCGTGCCTTCGGCACTTGCAGCGTCGCGCCCTCGGTTCTTGCAATATGAGCACCCCAGGAAAATGTTCTACTTGCGCAATGGGAGGAAGGGCCTAGGAAGGAATGTATTCTGAACCTTTGAGCCGAGTACACGCTGCCCCCGGAAAAATCGGTTGAACATATGTGACGACCTTTTAAAAAGTCATCAGATGGTTTTTGCATTATTTTTCGCCAGAAATCCCATTATTACGACGTGAGACGCTCACGTTACATGATTTCTTCTGAATAAATCGCGACTTTCCCTGCGCAGGTCTATGCACACTTGATCTTTGTGAAGTGAGTATACGCTGTATGCCCGCGTATAGCCTACCCTCTTTTTCAGAGGTTAGTATACACAAACAGTCATTTTCCCCGGAGGTGAGAGCAGGGCCTACGCTGCATGCCCTGGCCTTAGGGCATTAGTCAATTTGAGGTTTTTGCCATCGGAAATCGCGGCTTCGCGCTTTCCGCGCTAGCAATTGCTCTGACTCGGAATTTCTTATCTTCTTCTTTACCTTCAGGGTTGAATTAATCCCTCTTTACGGAGGCGTCAGCCACTCGGATCCTCCTCTTCCACTTTCCTCTGTCTTCAGTGTCTTCATTTTTCAATCTGAGGTGTTTCATGTCCTCATGTGTCGCATCCTCCCATCTATTCTTTTGTCGTCCCCGACTGCGTCGTCCATAGACTTTCTTATAAGAAATATTATGCGCTTCAACTTCAGAACCGTGGTTGCGCCTATGCCTCCAGCACCTGTAAAACAACTTCCAGCACTTCCATCATCATGCGGCAATAGCCTACTCGTCATAAACCACAAATAACAATAATAATTATCAGACGCAGAAAAGTAAACTTTCAATTGAATACCATCAGTTGAGATGCAAATATTATACATACTATTAGGTATTATTATTTTCACATAGATATGTGACATTTCAACCGAATGGCGATGCGCCAACAATACTATAGGCTACCGTCTACGGACCTTGAGCAAGAAAACCAAAACGTCACGTACCGGGGTGGGTGGTATGATAT
This sequence comes from Lumbricus terrestris, assembly GCA_949752735.1. NCBI lineage: Eukaryota > Metazoa > Annelida > Clitellata > Crassiclitellata > Lumbricidae > Lumbricus > Lumbricus terrestris. Next base: position 37,182,403 of record OX457041.1, read on the forward strand.
CCACTCCGTAGGTTTTATCCATCTCAAACTTGCTCCGTATAAAATTTAGACATTTTAGGTAGCTGTATAGTGGGTTCATTTTGAGGTAAGCATTGTGATGGTATATTTTCACACCGTTCAAAAGTTATGAATACCATCAGTTGAAATACAAATAATATAATACAGACAGACAATTTTGGCATAGATATGGGTCATTTCTATAGAATGGTGATGCAGTAACAATACTACGTCTATTTTATCTCAAAATACACTTGAAAATACGTTTTCAAACCACTTTCAGCCCTGAATAGTAGGCCATATTATGGTTATTTTATTTTAAAATCCACTTAAGTTAGAATAACCTTCTCGTTGTTTGAAGCGGCATGCTCTTTTATGATGTTAACAGCCCTTTCAGCAAAAATGTGCGTTGAGTAGCGATCAGTGTAGTTTCTAGCAGGAGTAAGATCGTGTCTCAAGTCAAGACCACACACTGTCGGTTCTCGATTGTCGCTTTGTTTGTCATCAACCTTGTCTCCATCTAAGCCGTTATTGAGTTCGTAACATTGACTGTGAGTGTAGTGATTTCCAGCTGCAAGAAATAAACCTGTAAGAACAAGGATGACATGGTGCTTATAGTTAAACAGATATTGCATTAGAAAATGTTTCAAAATATGACAGTAGTTTCCTTTTTTGTCTAATCTTTCATTAAGTGTTAAATAAATCCACTAATTATAGGTTAACTTTATAGATAAGCCATAGTGGAAACAAAATAAAGAAATATGATTTGTTTTTTACTCAAATACATAATCTATCGGATTCCACCCTAAAGGTTTTTCATGAGGTGAAAACAGTTGAGAGGACGTAAGCAGCGTTTTGATTCAGATCATGGCGCACTGTTCACAGTTCGAATGCGTCCAGCATGGGGGGGGGTTACTCACATATATAATCTATCCTCAAGGTTATTCATCGGGATAATGTTAATGGGGTAATTTTTTAGAGATGCAAATTAAATGGGTTCACAATAAAAGCAAAATCTGCCACGTAACCCGTTACTTGGTTCCAGAACCTACGATTATCTTCGCTGAAGATACACTGTCAACGTAAACAGTTTTCCTCATGATCATCAATAATTCTCTCATCGGCAACACTGATGTACAACTTTTAGATCGCCATCAAATATTGATGCGTGCAACTGTAATCACTCCATGGTTCGTATCAAAACGTTGCATACGTCCTCTGAACCGTTTTCAAGCTCGTCACGTCCCAAAACGTCAGACAGTTGATTTTCTCCTTTCCAAAACGTTGTTGATACGTGGGCGTAGCAATACGCCTTTATACTGCATTTTGTAGCTCATGTGAAATTGTCTAATTTCTCATTTTATCTACTCTGGTCCACATTTTAAATTAAATAAAGAAATAAGCCACGGTTAACTTGCATAGCTTATCTAGCAATTACATAAATATATTAAAGTTTTAATTATTAATTTATTTGATAAGAAGTTTAAACGCTACACTACTACACGTTGTCTTCATCTGCACCTGTAGAGAGAGAGAGAGAGAGAGAAAGAGAGAGAGACAGACAGACAGACAGACAGACAGGCAGACAGACAGACACGCAGACACACAGAGACAGTGACAGAGAGAGACAGATAGACAGATAGACAGAGCGAGAGAGAGCAAAAGACAGAGAGAGATATATCACATAATCAAATGCAAACATTTACAAAGATTTAGAATGTAAATATATCCATTTTGGGAATTTAATCAGGGCTTTCAAAGCTGCTAGACAGTTGCACCAAAGACATTTTGACATTTTGCTGTTAGATTGTCGTATTTTAGTCTGAATCTGCAATGAGGAAAGACATTGAGGCTCACACAAATGCAGTGCTATCTAAATCGTAACAAAAATTTTATTCAGTCTCTTCTGCGATACCGGTACAGCAGAAATGCAGCAGAGCTCGTCCTTTTTCAGGCCATATTAAACTCCTTATAGTGAGATTATGTTATAAGGATGTCATTGACTTTACAAAAGGATTAGGCCTATCTTTATTTCTAGTCTATGCATTTAACTGCATAATACAAAAGTTTGTGCTAAAAAGCATGTTCCAGCATATAGAAAAACACTTCAATCTTACCAAAGTATGAATCAAAACCTCGATGGATTGGAGTCAGCCGTTCCTCATAGAATCCAAGATGCCACTTTCCAACTATATGTGTTGAATAACCCTGTTCCTGCAGCTTGTTTGCAATTGTTGGCATCTCGGGAGGTAGCGAGTTTCGCTGACAGGCCCCGATGACACCATGCTGAAGTCCAGTGTGAATCTGGAAAATAAACATATGCTATCTACAAGACTGATTAAAATAATAGTACAGGGAGAAAGTGAGCACAGATGCAGGTCTCCTCTTAGATCGTTTCCGTGCTGAGAAAAAAACCTTAATTATTTTGTGCCTCATATTAAATTTACTGAACTGTAACAAATGCAACATGTGCAGCATAACAGCATAGCAGCAATAACAACTCTACCGCAACGTTCCCTCTAAGCTGCGCTGGCGCGCGGCCGCGCAGTTCATTTGAAAACGCCGCGCAGCAGTTTCAAATTTCCGCGCACACATTTTGGTAGGAAGTGTATATAAGCTAAGGTTTTGTTTAACTTGACGTAAGTCATTGCTTTGTTATCTCATCTTATCCACCGAGTGGTCAATATTTGTGTGCGCGGACGATCACCAGGCTGCCTTTTAGCCATTCGGTAGTCAAGTATCCCCTGGCGAATTCCCCAGCTAATGACTATAACCGCCGCCCCTCCAGAGCTTTGTAAAAACTGGACGCAATCTGGAAGCACGTAGGCTCCCTCCTAGGTTGAATCTGAGGGAAGATCTAGTCACGGCTTTAAAGAGAATAATTAATGCCCAGAGCCTGAGAAGCGAGCTGACCGCACCACTTATTATATTAATCACAAGGGATGATCCAACCTCATCTTCAAATGTGGCAGTCATTAACTGGGACGTCTTAATTGGCGACTCCTGCTTTGACCCGAAACCAGAGGACCGGCTTGGCACAAACCAATTTAGAATTTTAGATGGATGCTTGCTGATACTTATCAGCTGCCTTGCCGTCATAGACGGCTGCTCCGGCTGGCAAGTTAATTAGTTCCAACAGGTGGAGCCAAAGAACCTCCAGTCATCCACTAGGTGAGTGGAAAATCCTAGGACGATACGGTATAATAATTGCAGGCCTGTCTGTCAAACAGATCATCAGATTCCACCTTGGAAGTCGGTTTAATACATCGTAATATTTCTTATTGAATTAAATTTGTAAGCTATGTCGAAACGCAAAGCGAATGAGAGTATATGAAACAGCTTTTTCAAAGAAAAAGTGTTCTTCTAAGTTTGGAACTGATTGGCTTAACGAGATGGTAAAGACGGAGCTTCCAGCGTCAGTAGAACACAGACAACGAGACTGGTAGTCAGTATCGACAGGATTGATTTTATCAACAATGGTCGTCGCAGAAAGATCGGAGGCAGAGAAATTTTAGCGCTGAACATTATTTTCATGCTAGATTAAGAACTAGTTGTAGCCTCCATCATATAGTCTCAGGTAGGTCTAGTAGATTTTATCTGCATGCTATGCCAAATTAATACAAAAATTTAATGTAAATACTGACTGACACTTAAAAGACTGCATCAAATGATATGTTCAAGCTCGAAAAACTGCCTTTAATTTAAAACTGGTTGTAATTTAAATCTCCGAGAATTTCTCTGCGCCCTCAAAAACCACGTATGTGAGACCAGCTTAAACACCGGTGCGATATCAAATCAAGTCGGCAATAGCCAGAGCAGCCCTTTTCGTTCCGGTGCCAGGCGCAGCCTACAGACCCGTCCTCTCTTGAATTCTGCAATCGTTTCCTAGTCTACGGTGCACCAGCTCTCTGGAACGGACTCCCAACAGAACTTCGGCTGTTTTCTCATCTTCCTAGCGCCCCTTCTAACTTAACCTCACCCCCGCTTGCACTCTCCTCTGCAGATTTCCATCCACGACTGAAAACCGAAATCTTCAAGCTGTAGGCCTATCCAATCCGGTTTTAATCAAATTCCGCCGACCACCGCACTATCACCATTATCACCTAGTACTTCCCACATATCGCCATCATCATGTCGTCTCACAACAGCGAAAGATATGCTGGCTGCAAAGGAATCTTGTTACCGACGTCTGGCTGTCTATTAGCGGCAATTGTTTCACAGCCAGAAGAAGAAACTCGGGGAGTATTTTCCATATAAAAAACACCCAACAATGCGATCGGCACTTGCACAGAAGAACCCGGATCCTATTGCTAAAAGCTTGGATGACAAGTTTCAATCAACAGTTTCAGCTTTCTATATCCATTCTCTGCCCGATTTCAGAACTGAATCAGGCTGTGAATTCAGAGTCCAGATACCGGTATTGATCTTGTCGATGCACAGATAGTCTGCCACTGAATCTGCTAACATCCCAGTTGAATAAATTTCGCTCGGAGGACGAACACAAGAAGCTGCTGACCAACGCAAATACTTGGTCTTCGTTGTCTGCTGTTTCAATTTCTGGATACTGTGATGACATGGAAACTGCATCCCGACCAAAGCGTAAACGCTGTCTGCCGAATGATTTGAATGAGTCGGTAACTATTTGCATGTTATGGCCATGACCAGTGGCGTAGGCAAGGGGGGGTTTCGGGGGTCAAACCCCCCCCATTGGCTCCGAAAAAAGGTTTTTTAAGGTTATTTTTCCATTTAAGTAAGAAAAAATAGCAAAAAACAGGGTTTCCGGCCATAAAACCCCCCCACATGAAAAATTCCTGGCTACGCCACTGGCCATGACTGTGGTCTAAAAGGTAACGCAATAATCCAACTTTTCAACTTGCGAGAAGGCCTAGGCCTACTTTGAAATTCTTGACTTGATCAAGAAAGAACTGGTATGTCGTTTCAACAACCTGGCCATAAGGCGATCGTTTTGGCTCTTCATACTGGAGAAATGATTGTAAAACTTCGCGAGTTTCATGTAGGCTATCCCAGGAGCAAGATGCAGAAACTGTTGAGAGGCAACTAGAATTTACAGTTACAGGGTTGCGTTCCACTGAGGATTGTCAATTGAAATTAAACGAATTGTGTTGTCATAGCCTACAGATATTCAGCCAGCGCTGAATTACATCTTGAACAGGGCCGTTAATACCATAGGTGCATTCGGTGCGGTGCACCGAATGCCCCTGAGTCTTGATACTAGCTTTAATTGCTGCCACTTGCTAAATGTCGGATGCAGATTAATCTCAGATTCACTTGAAATTGATGTAAGATTGGCAGGTACAAGAAAGATGGCTCTTAAAGATAATCATGGTCATTCAGACTTACTGTCTGTTAGCCTATTGTCTGTTAGAATGAGGTTAATTGACTTCAGGTTGTAGTCAGTACAGTACGAATGCACTAAAATTGACCAGACTGTCCTCGGTCAGAGTACGAGTTCACTTAATATTTTATAGGCTAATCATTACTGATAAGCAAACTGTGTCATAATTCAGGGCAGTTTTAACCACAGGTGCATTCAGTGCGGTGCACCGAAAGCCTCTGAGTCCTTGTAATTATCTTGCAGACATAATTATATCAGTAATAGTTGAGAGATGTGAATGATCTTGTGCTCTGATTGACCATAGTTTGAGATCAGTTTATAATAGGGGACCATACGTCACGGTTTTCTGGGACATGCCCCAGTTTTTTGTGGTGTGTCTGGTTGTCCTGAAGTCTTAGGGGTGGGGGGAAAGGTCAAAGTTGTCCCGGTTTTAGACAAGAAGGAAAGAATTATCACCGGGGAAACGTCAATTCATTGTAATGACAGATCAAATTATAGTTTGTAACCCAAAGAGTAGTTGTAGCGAAAAGTGCAGTTGTCAATTTATATAGAATCTAAAATAAGTCTTTTGAAGGTTGTACTGTAGTGTAAACATTGTACACAATATATGCTGCTTCAACTGCTGCGTCCCGCTTATTATAGACCTACAGTTATATAAATGTTGTCTACTGCTCTGGCCTGCCGATGCTGTCTAATTCTAAAGGTCTAGCTCTAGCCGTTTCCAGCCGGCCTACTCTAACAGTCTACTCTACAATGTAAAGAATGCTTAAATAAGAAAAATTGAGAAATGGGGGGAATAGGCCTACTGACTCCTATGTTAATTTTGCAATTGCGGTGCAATATTTTTCCGTGGCTTTTGATCAACGTAACTCTTTTGAGTTATGTCCCCGTAGGCCTAGGCCGTATAGTTTTATAGTTAAGGAAATACAATTTTAGTCTCCCAAAAATAGTGTTTCAGATTTTGATGTCGAGAAATTGGTCGCCCTAATTTATAACCACCTCAACCTACTTTTATGATTGAAAGTGGTGATACTTGATAATACTGTGCTGTTTAACTATCTAAGAGTTGTCTTAACATTTAGTATAATGTAGTTATTCAGCCTGTGTAAGACGAATGGTTAGTACTAATTCCATTAAAGGTTTTCTATTCTCCTTTTTTCTCAACCTGCGTATAATGTATTGTATATTCATAAAACTCATTCTTGTTGGAAACAAATTTTTTTTTATGTTTATGGTAAAGAAGACTCCTGTTTCGTTTAAAATGACACTATGAATTTGTTATGCTGCTAGTCAGCCACTATGACGTTATTGTTCATAAACAGCCGGGGAAAAGGGCCTGAGACATGCTTCAATTGATCTCAACGGCTATAAATGCATTGGTTTCAGTGGCTTCGTCCCGAGACTTCGCTGGGGAGGCTTACCACTTTCCCTCAGACCCTCTATAGTCGCTATGGGCTTCGTACCTTCAGAACTCGCAGCTTCGTGCCCACGGCACTTGCAATTTGAGGATGCCGTAATTTTTCTGTTTGCGTCCCTTCAGACCGCAACGGGCTACAGTGTGCAGTACGAACACGTTATGGAATTCAAACAATTCACAAGAAATCAAATCACAGAAGACAAAAATCTTTATCACCAGCCATGCCAGGCAAAAGCTCTATGTACATGAATTACCACTAAGGGAATGGAGGAAGAGCTAAATCCCGGGAAACCCCAGTTTGTGGGGATTTATGTGCATGGAAGCGTAGCATCATCAAAGTCTCTCTGAAAATGCTAATCAGGAATCTCGTGTTTCCGCGCAGTAGACTAAACGGACGATACGTTAAATCAGATTGATTTTTGCGCAAAAACATTTCGTGGAACTGTTTAGAATATGCCTAGTCTACTTGTGATCAATGTGTCGTTAGTCAGGACATCACAGAATAGTCTAATAGGCTAACTATAACTGAAACGGAAATCGTTTGCAGTCAACTACAGGACGACTAACTGAAAAATAAAAATAAGGTTACTAACAGAAACTAAATGAAAAACCATCACTGAAATAATACTCTTATAATAATAATTTTGTGACCCAAAATTAGTTTTGTGTTTATTAAGTTCACTTTCTCTAGTGACTCTGCACCACGGACAACTGGAGCAACCGAAATAACGAAAATCGGCTCCACTCAAACACCTGTAAAAATTCCACATAGTAAACTATAAGCTACAGATGTCGATGACCAACCTGATAACGACCGGAAAGTAAATTGCTTCTTGTGGGCGTGCATAACGGCTGTACGTAGTAATTCTCCAGTGTAACCCCTGCCCTCGCCAGTCTATCAAGGGTTGGCGTCTTTATCGAAGAACCACGAAAACTGACGTCTGCATAGCCATAGTCATCAGCTAAGATCAGAACTACATTAGGGGGTTGTTGCGCGTTACAGCATGCCAGGATCCATGCAAGAGATAGAAAACCATAAAGAAAGCCTGCGTTGTCGTTAACTCTATGCATAGTCTCGTTTATGTTAGGTCAAAAACAACTGTCTAAAATTGTGTTCAGTTCAAGCTCGCGTCCTCCAACATGTCCTGCTTGCGTTTCGTCACAGTTTGTTATTTATACTGTGGTTTCATCCACGATAACATATCCGAATAGAGTAAAGAGAATATACAACGCCACCATGCGAGAAATTGCACCATATTCAGTTAATGTAGGAATACTGGACCATCTTATTCATGGGCGATTATTGAAAACAATCGAAATGCGTATTATGTAATTTTATTTTAAAATTTCACAATTAGTTCTTAGTGGCTATATATACTGTCAACTGTGCTAAGTTAAACCTATAGCGTTCTTTCTGTTGGTTTTGGAATTAAACGGATATATATACGTGGGCCTAAATGTGGAAAATAATGTGCTATATAATTTTCTAGACATTTTAGCTTGAATATTCTTTTAAACATATACACAAACCACATCAATGACGTCATTTTTAACCACTTCATGCACATAAACCCACCGACATGTACATAAACCCAATGACCTCTTATAAACCCATTTTAACAAATCTGACCGTGTGTCCTAATATATGCGCGAGGTCTTCCACTGGCTTCCTTTCCCGCAGCGCATCTCATTTAGGATTGCATCTTTGGTGTGGCGATGCTTATCAGGCTGGGCACCCTCTTATATATCTGTGTGAGCTCTGTCTTCCTCTTTCCACTTGCACAGGCCGCCGCGCACTGCGCGCTGCTGTCCATGGCGACTTAATGGTTCCTTTCACTCGCTCTGTAACAATGCAGAGGCGTTTATTCTCTGTGGTTGGTTCAACAACCTGGAATGGACTTCCCTTGACTATGCGACACCTCCCACGCTGTTCCTAATTTCACAAACTCTTGAAGACTGTTTTTTCGCTTGATCTCGGTCGGGAACTCCTCTGAGTAGATACCTTGAAGTGGCGCTATATAAATTACGATTGATTGATTGATTTAGACTATATGTATTAACAACATTGCAACAGGTATAGTTGACGCCTCCTTTAGTTACGCGCATCAACCCACTGATTCACATCATACGATATACTTGTGCATAAAGCTATAAACCGTCCGTAAGTATTCATTGTATTTACACAGTTATATCCTAAAGCACCTCTAGTAGGGTGAAACGTTCAGAGGCGCTCCCAGTGAGGAAGGCCCCACGGGAAGAAGCAGGTTTTGAGAAGAAACAAAGTAGAGGAGAGACTGCCAGACAGAAGTGTAAAGCGAACAGAAGGAGAAAGAGCATTCCAAATAGACGGGTCAATTGAGGCAAATGATCGAGACTGATCCATAACCGCCTAGCAGTTAGACTATAGACCGAGGAACCAAGAGGTCAAATCTGTTGGATGAACGAAGTGGACGGTGAGAGGATATTTTGGGGCAAGAAACCGTTTCTCCATGTCACTTCAATGGCGATTAGTATTTTAGTTATAGATGAAAATATTGATAACAAACCACGAAACGCGATGACGGATGAAAATCTTCAGACGAAAAGAAGAAGCGGGATCATTTTGCTTATTATTTAGTGCAATACGTGCGATGATTGATGCAAATTACAGTTTTCGGGGGGGGGTAATGTTTAGGGGTAATTTGAAACCTTTGCACGGGTACCAAAATTGGGACACCATCTAGTAATGATGTTGTTTTACTAGGTGTTCAACGATCAAAATATTTAAACATCTGAGAGTTTTAAATTTGAAAGATAGCATCGGAGAGAAGCCATTTGTGTTAAAAATAGCATTAACAGCTAATTATACTCATTTGTTATTCATTAAATTCGTTAAATGCATTTTCATATAGCGCGTCTTCAATGGGGGGATACACGGAGGCGCTCCCAACCTCAGCTGGGTCAAATTAAACTGTCGTAATACGAGAGAGGACCTGTGAAGGATTTTTAGAAAGAGAGCGGAGGGTCAGAGGAAGACCATTCCAGGTTGAGGGTCCTGCCACCGAGAAAGCACGGTTCTGCAGAGTGGAAGCACGAGCAAAAGGGAGTGAGAGCAGACTTTGTTCAGTCGAACGAAGGCAGCGGAAGTGGCGAGAACTAAGAGTAGGGCTACAGAGTTCACAAAGGCAGGCAGGAGCATGGCCTAATAATTATGATAGTATAATAGCCTATATTATTATAGCAAAATTAATAGTAACATTACTGAGAGAAAAATGAACAGAAATTTGAAGATAGGGATGATAAAGTCACTGGTGTGGAGTGTGGTGCTGTATGGTTCAGAAACCTGAACCATGAGGAAAGAGGATATAAAAAGACTGAAGGCTTTTGAAATGTGGACGTGGAGAAGAATGGAAAAGATCAGCTGGACAGAACATAAAACAAACGAAGAAGTGCAGAGAAAAATTTAGAAGAAAGAACACCGATAAGAATGATAAAAGAAAGGCAAAGAACATGGATTGGACACACACTAAGAGGATATTCCTTGCCAAGGATAGTGATTGAGGGAAAAATGGAGGGGAAAGAACAAGAGGAAGACCGAGCCGGATTATGCTGGACTGGGATGATGGAGGACGGCTACCAACGGCTAAAGGCGAAGGCGGAACGGAGGATGGAGTGGCGGCATTTCGCGTTCGAACCTGACTAGGGGCAGAGAACCCGAATTGCAATTATAATAATGGTAAATAAGAACACAGAAAGCCTATGTCGTAAGAGTTCATGCTTGCTCATAATATTGAACAATGGTCCATGTGCTGAACTTACTTTTAAATACTAGTAGGCCTAGGCTACATGTAAGTCTTGTGAAATGATCATAGCACGTCCCCATTACGGTACTGAACTAAATGTCACAATTCCAAAAATTGCTGGCATTGAGCGGTGTTCCAATGTTAAGATCCTTGGTGTAACACTCTATGAAAGAATTGGATTCTCTCTCTGCATATTAATAACGGTTTACTATCAAAACCGTGCACACAAAGCCGCGCACACAACACGTACAACACGGTACATCGCGCACACAAAACCACGCATATCAAAACCGCGCACGATCATAACTGCGCATTTGTTGAAGTTCGATATTGGCAGTTGAATGAATTATGCTCATCAATCCAGCTTCAATGGAGCAACAATTGCGTCTTCATCAATTCATTTAAGCAAGAATTATTTGTCTCATTCCAGCTCCTATATCAATAATCTATTCATTAACCCCACTTCTATTTGAGGAAGAATTATTTTCATTAATCCAACTTCTATTTAACAAAGACGTTTTTCATCATTCCAACTTCCAATTATGGATGAATTTCTTTAATCAAACCCATTCGATTTAGGTAAAAGGTATTCCATCGATCCAGCTTATATTGAAGAAGCAATGACTTAATTTCATCCAGCTTCCATTTATACGGGAACATTTATTTTCACAAATCCAGCTTCTAGCCTACTTGCGCTAAGAATTAGTTTAATCAATCCAACTTCCATTTCGTCAAACATTTATATTGCAGGAATCAAAACTTATTAAACACTTGCATTCAGCATGAAAGTAGACCTAATTAGAAATTTATTAATCACGACTCAGAATTAAAATGCATGGTTGCTGAGCAATTAAATTGATGTGCTGGTAACCATAAGGAGAGCGATTAACAGCTCGTGTCTATCATTACGCGGTCATGATCGTGCGCGGTTTTGAATAAAAAGAAGGACAGAGGCAGAGAGTGAGAGCAAGAGGCAGATACTTATGGAAGAAGGAGACTGAGACATGGACACTGACACAGAGACGGACAGAGAGATACAAAGAGAGACAAAGAGAATGTTTGTATCTGACACAGTTGTCCAGAGCATCACAGACTGGAAAACACATGCAGATGGGTGACTGGTTACAGTGGTAAGGCAACAGAAAAACTGCCTGATTGGCTAAGAGGATGCAGGCAGATCTTTAGAAAGACATGCGGAGAACAGAGATGTGCATTACATGGCCTTCTGTTCATCATCTCTTACTAAAATCTTTTATTAAAATATCCAAAGAAACAATTCAAAACTGTAATTCTGAAGGAAAATAATTGACATAAAAGCAATTAACGATTAAATGACTACAGATACATAACAAGTCATTGTATTGAGATCCTCGGTGGCCGAGTGGGTTGGTAGCCCGCTCGCCGCGCCGGTGTCACGAAATAGAGTATCCCCCGTATTAATTGTATCCCCCAAATTAAAAAAAGTCGAAAAACTCGCTTCCGCCTGTATTTTTGTAGGCAAATTAATTTTCATCTGTTTTGTTTTAAGCAATGGCACTAACATGTATGTTTATTCCTACTAGATAATTTGTTTTGCCCTATTTTTAGAGCACTTAAAACATTTAAAACACTTAAGGACACTCAGAATCACTAAATAAATTCGAGTTGCCTTTATCTGAGCATTGCTTAGGACACTTAAAACAAATAGAGTCACTTTAAAATTTTATTACGACATAATTTTTTTTATTATGCTCATTTTTCAAAAAAGGGGATAGAATGGTTTACCCCCCCGGATAGTATAGACCGGTTAATTCCATCCGGGGGGATGGATTAATTCATCCCCCCGGATAGCTTTCAGGGGGATACTCCGTTTCGTGTCACCGGCGGCCCGGGTTCGATTCCCGGTCGGTCGGTTTATCAGAGATTAATTTCTCGGATCTTTACTGCGGGTGGCTCGGTCGCAATATAAACGTGGAGTAGCGGTGGTGAAGGATCTCACCCTCAGGGTCGAAGCCATAACACAGCCGCTATATAAATATGCGATTACATTTACATTTACATTGTATGGACTAAAGAGTTTCTTCGGTAAGAATTCACAACATTTTAAACAGTGAACCAACTACCATAAATATTGCAATGTATATCAACAACAGAAGTCAAATACACTTACCTGACACATTTCTTAATTTTGTCAACATCAACCCCAATAAATTTGTTCTATACAATGCTCAACTACATGTATATCTATAAGAAAGGATGTGGCTATGTATGTATGTGACTTTGTCCAGAATGCACGCCCACAGTTTCGCAGCTATTGGTCTAAAACTTTGTACCTAGACAGAGGGCAATTAGGATTACAAAGTGGAGGGGTTGACGAATCTCTCCCGCCATGGGGGCCAGTGTGGGGGCGCGAAAACCCTCATTTTTGCTACTTTTTCAGCCGTTTCCACGCATATATTCACACTTATTCACCTGAAACGTTACAACCAGACAGGTGGGTAGAGGTGGGTGGGAGTGGGTTAGAGGTAGTGCTGGGGTGGGGTTGGTGAGGTGGGTAGGGGTAGGGGTGAAATTTTCCCTAAAAAACTAATTTCACGGGTTGCATACCGGTGGAGGTCGGAGCGTGGTGGGGGTGAGCGGGTGGGGTGATGGTGGCGGGGTGGTGGTGGGGTAGGGAGGAAATTTTCCCGGAAACCAAACTTCACGGGTGACGTAACGGTGGAGGTCGGAGTGTTTGGGTGGGATGGGGTGGAGTTTGGGGTGGAGAGTGGGGTGGGTGGGGCTGTGGGGTGGGTGGGAAGGAAATTTGTACGAAAAACGAATCCTAAATTTTCCGGGCAACGCCGTGTACCACAGCTAATAAGCGCATAAGAAAACTAAGCAAATTAATGTCACTCCCAGAAATTTTTTGCATATAAATATTAACACTATAGCAAAGTTCTTCTGTACCAATAAAATTAACTAAAAAAATTTACAGCGAAAATTGTACCTTTTATCAATCTTGCAATATATAAACTGTTAATAGCCAAAACAAATGAGACATTTTGATGTTTCCAAATCAGCAAGAGCAGAAGTTTGGTAGTCTCTGTACATACACAATTCGTCTTTTTTTACATATTTCTCCCAGCAGATTTGTTGATATATAAATCCATAAAATTCCAGAAAAGATATGAACATGATCAACACAGAAGAATGATCTAAATGGCAAACCCTTAACCATCAAACAGACTTTGAATAATTATAATCATACAATAAATTTAGCATGAATGACATTAGTAACTATATGGACCAGTTTTATAGGCCTATGCCACTATGAACTTTTTGGGGAATAAATTAAACCCATGGACTCCAGACGCCATCATGGAGATCCGGGTCACAGAGTGGGTCATCCTCAGGATATCGTACAGGAACTGCAGTTGACTGGTAGTACTCCAAACGATTCAAAAGCTGAACTGCAATATCCTGGTTCTCTTGGAACACGTCCGTACTTTCCGTTGGATCTTTGGAAAGGTCAAACAACCATATATTCTTCTCTTCTGGATCTGGGTCTGGAATGGTCTCTAATGCAGGATCTTCAGGTGGTGCCACCCAGCTTCCGTCTTCTATGTAACAGAAGAAAATAATCATGTAGACATTTATATAGACATGACCATTGTCTAGTGTTACAAAACACTGTCTTCGCCTAGTCAGTAGTCACATATTATCAAAAGAAATGTCACTTAATGATCATGACCATTGTCAGGACCGGTGTAAAGGTTTCAGATGACCCCGGTTTTCAGATTACCCCACTGCACACTAGATTTGCATCATTCATCGCCTCTATTGGGCTAAAAAATAAAAATAAATGATTCCGCTTCGTCGTAGTGACAATATTCTGATAAAACACATTTTCATAAATAATAATTTTTCATTTAAAATCGAAGTTCAAAAATTTGAAACTAAATCACTAAAATAAAATTGTAAAATGTCAAAATGAAAATGTTCTTTTAACGACGATCTGAAGGCCGAGTTTTTATTCTTGTCCAGCGGTGCGACTGATGGTAGTAAGCTTACTGCATTCTGCAATATCTGTAAGTCAACTATTTCGGTTGCTCACGGCGGCAGGTCAGATATCAATGAAGGTGAATATGGAAGAAACATTGTGTTGAATTTTATGACAGAATATTAGCAGACAAAAAACTTTTAAGAAGCATACATTCAAGCGCCAAATATGAGTGATTGATTTGATAAAATTATAATAATTTTCTGATACTTAAAAGCAAGATTTGTTATGATAGAAATGTTCAGGGCTTTTTTAATGTGCAGTTGTACACAAAATGTGCAGTTCTAAATGAATTTGTGCAGTTGTAGAAGCACTTCTTTACAGTTAAAACTTAGTCTAGCCAAAATGGTCATTGTCCTCCGATTGGAAGTAATTTACCATGGAGGATGGGAAGGAAAAGAAGGAGTTGTGCAGTTCTAAAAATTCCTTAAAAACAGCTCTGGAAATGTTAGCAGACAAAAACTTTCAAGAACCATACATTCAGGTGCCAAGTTTGAGTAACTGATTTTACGAAAAAAACAACTTTGAATTCAATTCGATATACGTCGATGGAGTTCACCCATGTCGATTTGAACTTTCACGCATCCGTCCTGCCCATCCTTCGGGCGCGTTTCAAACCCATTCTTCGGGCGCGTTTCAAAACGTGTATCCGGCCGTCTTCTATAGCGCAAATTTATATGTAACTGTCGGTTTTTACAAAATCGTCCATTTGCGGCCGTTTTCCGCGCGTCTTTCTACAGTTTTCACACATCGGTTTGTCCATTTTTCGGGCGCGTTTTAAAACGTGTATCCGGCCGTCTTTCTATAGCGCATATTTATATGTAGGGGAAGGTTGCCAAATACGGACCACGTAAGGATGATCGTCCGTATTCGCCACAAATTATGAGAAAATAAGTATGCAACGGGGTCGTTACATAGATTAGGTTCTGAGACACCATTGGATCCCAAAAAAGTTTCATTTAAATAAATGAAACTTGAAAAAAAACATTTGAAAAAATCGCTTAAGTGGTCCATCTTAGGAGCATGGGCGCCAAAGATTGACCATGGAAAAAATTTAATGTTAAAGGCGGATAAACAGTCTTAATTCATCAACCATTTCTGGTAAAATGAACTTACATTAAACCGTACATATTATGCAATTTTTCTATAAGTAATAAAAAATTTTAAAAAATTTATTGTATTTTTTTATATTTTAGAGACTGAAAAATAATTTTTTTAGATATAAACAAAGAATTTTCTAATTTTTCTCACAGTTCAACATTGTCAACATTACTATCGATAATAAATTACAAATGCTAGCTTAGTAGAATATATTTCAATAAATAATAAAAAAAGAAAAATATTAAATTGTCATTTTTTTATTTAAAAAACTTAAAATTAAAAATCTAAAAATATACACAAAGAATTTTCTAATTTTTCTCACAGTTCAACATCCACCACATAGCTGTCTATAATAAATTACAAATGCTAGCTTAGTAGAATATATTTCAATAAATAATAAAAAATAAAAATATTAAATTGTCATTTTTTTATTTAAAAAACTTTAAAATAAAATTTTTAAAATATAAACTAAGAATTTTCTAATTTTTCTCACAGTTCAACATCGACCACATAGCTGTCTATAGTAAATTACAAATGCTAGCTTAGTAGAATATATAGCAGTTAATTGCATTAGTAATAATGGGCATCAATGTTGATTGTACTGTGTTCATGCATAGTCGCCTAACATGGACCACACATGGTTCATCTTAGGCAACTTGCACCCATTCACTTCCAACTCGTACTATTTTCTAAGCAGTCATGATATTGGATTTGCTTGCAGGGTATTCTGTAAAGAAATGAAAAGCTTAGTTCTAGAACGAATTTCATGTTTTCCAGCAGGTCCATTCTCAGTTTTTTTATTCATTTTCACCTAAAACGATTATCATAACAAACAATGTCAATTGCCTTTTTGTTTTTTTTTTATCTCGATCGTTAAACCGCGTGGCGCCTTCTAACTACTTTTCGTTAGTCATTTTATGACCTGCTAGCTAGGACAAAATGACGTAACGCTCCAATTTGAATCTTTGTGGCCAATCACGCAGTGGTCCATCTTTGGCGCCGGTCCATATTTGGCAACCTTCCCCTAAATGTCGGTTATTACAAAATCGTCCATTTGCGGCCGTTTTCCTCGCGTCTTTCTATAGCGCATATTTCTAGGGATGAAGGAAGGGGAGGAACGGAGGGGAGGGAGGGGAGGAAACGGGAGAGATGCAGGGTTGGAGAGAGTGATGGAGGGATGGACGGAGGGAGGGAGAGAAGGAGGGACGGAGGGTGGGAGGAAGGGAGGGAGAGAAGGAGGGTGGGAGGGGAGGGGAGGGTTAGGGAGGGGAAGGGGGAAGAGGAGGGGAAGCGGAGGGGACGTAGGAAGGGAGGGTTGGACAGTCTTTTCAGCCACAGCAACGCGTGGCCGGGTGCAGCCAGTGACAAATAATTTACTACGCTAAAATACACGTTTACCGATTTGTTCTTGTTCTTGGTTGCCAATTGACTGATTTGATTTTGATTTCATTGTCATATGAGACAAATGCCAATGCTGATAATATTACCGAAAATTTAGGTACTAGAACACTTACTATAGGTTTACTTGAATTAGAACTTCACCAGCCACATGAATATCGTTCGCATACATACAAACCTTGCGTTCTTTCAGAACTCAAAACGTCAAAACTCAATAACAGCATCATCTGAGAGGTAATTAAAAAGTGCTGAACAAATTTCTAGACGCACACATATGCATACCATTTTATAATACAATCTGGTGATGAGCAAGACAGAAAGAGGCAGACTATAATGAAAAAATAGACAGCAAATGAATCAGTTAAAATCTGTGCCAACCTGGATTGCCTGTAATAAGTTTCCAGTTTCCAACTCGAATGGCAGCCGAGATACGATTGTCGAAATTGGAAATGTTCAGGTTCGATCCACGTAACGCTTTCAGTGGATCAATGTTGTGCAAAAGCTCTTCACGTGGACTATCGGCTCCTTCACTAATAACGTAAAATTGTCACATACTACTTTAGCAGGAAAGCTAACAATACTATTAATGCAGATTACAATAATACTTTTTATTTTTTGTGAAACCTGTTGCACTTACCAATTCTTATTCTTCTATTATTCCAAGTGTATTTGTAATCATAATTTAAAACCAAATTTCTATTTTTTTATTTTTAAACAAGTCTGATTCTTCCCCAAGACATAGCAGAAATTACAGAAGTTTAGAATATCATTCCTTTAGAAATATTCTTTAAGTCAAATCTTCTTTTAATTCTCAGTATCACTTGAAATCTGATTTCAATCCGTCTTTTAAATAATTTCTCTGTAATTCATTAGCCTACTCAAATGGTCACGGTTTGATTCTCAGTCCTTTTTCCAACCTAATAATTATTCTCATTCGCAAATCATAATAATGGCCAGCAAAAGCAAATTTCAACCTGATAGTTTTCCAAACATCAAATCCGTCCAAGTCAAGTCCAGTTGTGTTGCCACCAGCCAGATTTAACAGCGTAGGGAACCAGTCTGATACATGGATTAGACCAGTATTGATTGTTCCAGGTTCCTTGATAAGAGGGCTATTGACAAAACCCACTCCTCTCATTCCACCCTCCCATAGCGACGCCTTCCAGCCCCGAAGGGGCCAGTTGTTACCACCCATAAGCGCTTGTCCACCATTATCTAAAAACACAGATGAAATACAAAATGGTTAAGTAGAAAATAAACAAACAGATTTTATCCTGAACTAGCATCCAGTATTCTAACATAACATCGGTTTTAAGGGGCTCAGAAGACGATGGGTCTGTGTTAGAACCACTGCAAATTAACCTGGAACATTTAATAGTCCAATTTTCCTAGATTCCTATTAAACGCTGCAACTGTGTCCACCGACACAGTGCTGTCATCTAAATCATCCCCCGCCCATTGCATATCTCTCTCTCGCGCGCGCTTTCTCTCTCCCTTCCCCTCCCCTCCTTCTCCCCTCCCTCTCCCTGTCCTTCTCCCTCCGCTCTCTCTCTCTCTCTCTCTCTCTCTCTCTCTCTCTCTCTCTCTCTCTCTCTCTCTCTCTCTCTCTCTCTCTCTCTCTCTCGTCAACCGTATGGACTACTGACTGACTCAGTAGTCCATACGGTTGACTAGTACTGAGTGGTCAAAGAAACGATCCAGGCCTATGATTACTGTTAGCCTCAATGAGAGTCATAAAACAATACATAGTTATACAATGATAATCATAATCATCATTGCCGACTGCCCTCTTTCACTACACTATCCTATGTATCTCGATCATAATTTTTAGATCAGACATGATCAGCCAGTGATGCCAACAATCATTAGTGCAATCGAGTCATAATGCCGAAGCTACACTTGGTCTCCAATGAAGCAAAAGTACGGAGATACCAAATTAAGACAAATTTAATTGAACAGAACATTGCACCTTCAGCTTTGCGTTTATAGTTGCCTTGAATAACAGTGTACAAACTGACAACAATCGCCAAGCAATGTTGGTTGGTAAATAAATGCATTGTTTAAAAATGTTTTAGCAGATCTGTAGTTATCCCAATATGCAATTTAAGGGTTCCATGACACTTAATCCCGCGACACTTAATACCGCGACAGTTAGTACCGGACAGTTAATCCCGCGACACTTAATCCCGCGACCAATTAATTCCGCGACAGTTAATCCCGGTGACATTATTTTAATCCCGCGACTCTTAATACCGGGAAAGTAAAATAACATTTTGAAACAGTTAAATTCCACAGAAGCAATATTGTAACAATCGGACCAGGGCTGGGCAAATGACACCAGGAACCGAACCCCGAACCCTAGTCCTCAAGGCGATCGTCCGTCCGTGTAGTCCTGCGTCAACTGAAGATTGACGACTAGCCAGTCAGGCTTGAAACACTTTTATTCGACTTCAAAGAAAAACCTCGCAAAGCAGTCCTCAGCCAACTCTTATAGCGCCAGTGTTCGGGGCAAGTTCGGAGCAAGTTCGGAGCAATGTTCGGAGCTATTCATGTAGCGCCACTGTCCCTAAACCACTGCACCACTGTTCACAGCAATTGTCAATGCAGAACGCCGAATCGTCGTCGTGTAGATCACCGCTGCCTCGCCAGCGCACGCAGAGAATCTGTGTAGCGGGTCGGGTTTCGAACCCGAGTCGGCGTCGTCGAAGACAGGAACTGAACCACTGCGCTCACCCGGTCGGCAGCGTTGGCAGATCCGGCGTTGAATCCTGTTCGTCGCGGCACAGCGACGATCACCAGTCCTTCCGTCGTCTGTAGGCGTCGGATTTCCGAAGAGCACGACCGCGGGTCAAGAATCGAACCCCAGTCGACAGCGTTGCACAGCAAAGGCCTCCAAACCTTTCGTCGTCGAAAGCGTCGGATCCCAATCGAATACGTCGGTAGCAGCGGCGTCGAACTCCAAATCGTCGGCGTTGCACAGCGGAGATCACCAGACCTTCCGTCACGGGTCAGGCTTCGAATCCAAGCGTCGTCGTGGCACAGCAAAGGTCGCCAAACCTTTCGTCGACAGGCGCTGAATTTCGGCAGCGTCGTCAAATCGTCGTCGCGCTCTCCAAAGCGTTTTCCTTCAGACGATCACCTGCTGACCGTGCTGCGATTCGATCCCGCAACAGCCGACCGACGCGTCTTCCCACTGTTCCTCTCGATCAAAGACTGCGGATGACTGTTGTTCGATGACGACTCGATCGATGACTGTCTGCGCCTGCGCACGCACTCGTATTTGTGTGTCACGAGGCCACGCCCACCAGTTAAGGTAGACGGCAATTCGGGTAGACGGCAATTGAGGTAGACGCCAATTGAGGTAGACGTTAAGCCACGCCCACTAAGGTAGGCGCCGATTCGGGTAGACGACAATTCGGGTAGACGTTAGGCCACGCCCACCAATTGAGGTAGACGGCAATTCGGGTAGACGCCAATTCGGGTAGACGGCATACTTAGGCGGACACGAGGACAGACATTCAACAAAAATAAAACGAACTCCAAGACCCGATCTCCAACAATATTCACAGCAATAGGCCTATTCACTATTGTTCAAAAGAGTTAAGCTTTGCAGATAAATATTGGAAAACCAGTAAAATTCGATAAAAGCAATAGGCCTATTTGCGGCAATATACACTGTTTTTCATAAAAAAAAGCTCCGTTGGCATTATAGCGATGTTTAATATATATTCGTAATTTCCATGTATCACAGTTTGTTTGCCTTTGCAGCTGCAGCCGAAATTCGCCTCCATGTAACTGCTCGATCGTAGACTGAACATCGCAAATCCTGTTTAAAATCCTTTATAATGATCGCTTTATGTACAGATGTACAATAGAAAACTGAACAGAGAGGTAGGCCTAGGCTACCTAATTGGCTATGTGGACAACAATAATCGTTCAAAATATTCTTATGCTACTCATGTGCGTGCAGGTATTAAGTGTCGCGGTATCAAATGTCGCGGGATTAAGTGTCGCCGGGATTTAATGTCGCCGGGATTAACTGTCGCGGGATTAACTGACACGGGATTAAATGTCGCCGGGACTAAGTGTCCGGTATTAACTGTCGCGGTATTAAATGTCGCGGGATTAAATGTCGTGCTACCAATTTAAGAGACAACACTATTACAAGGTTTCACAGATTACGCGTTCTCTGACTCCACTGTTCATCACCTTGACTGTTGCAAAACGGAACATAAAACCAGTACAAAACATGCTGATTAAATACCTGTTGAAAATATTAGCACTGTGTTATTCCAGAGCCCGTTTTTTTCTAAAGCATCAGTGATATTTCCAACAGCTTCATCAAGACAAGCTATCATGCCTAAAAGAAATGTTAACACTCGAACCATTATTTGAAATAGACCACATAAACAAAATGTTATGGCGATAATAACACAGCACAACGATTTGCAATAATATTTATTAAATGACGATTCCAATGTGAGCTGAATATCGGAAGGCAAGAAATGTAAATTTAATCGGAGTTTATATAGCGGCCGTCTATGGCCTCGACCCTGTTCATTTTTCAATGAATTTGATCGGGTGATATTCTTCACCACCGCTCTCCCGTTTGAATGGACGCCACGCCTTTTAAGTCCCAGTGGACGGATCGTACTAGCCCGAGATGTTTAATCTCTGAAATAGCCACGTTCCGACTTGGGGGGAGGGACGAAAACCCTAAATTTACCGAGTATCGCCGGGTAGCAGAACAACCTAGTGGAGGGTTGGTGAATCCCTTTCACCACGAGGGCCTGCGTCGGGACGAAAAGCCGAAATTTCGCAATTTCGATATTTTCATATATTCGAGCATTTTCGCAGCTTTGCACCTCAAACCTTGCAGCTAGGGTCACCACCCACAATCAGTACACACACCCGTCCCGCAGGGGCGGGTCATGTTTGGCTTTTTTGGAGGAAGCGGATTGGGCCGAGGGTTGGCAAAAACCCTAAATTTAGCGGTCAAGACCGCGCACCCCATGCAGAGGAGTAGTGTTGAAATTTCCACGGGCAACGCCGGGTAACACATCCAGTATACGCACAAAAGCAGCGGTTGACACCGTTTTGGAGGTGTTTAAGGCTAGCGCTTGTGCCAGTCCAGATTTCACGGGTCGCATACCGGTGGAGATCGGAGTGTGGTGGGGTGTGGGTCAGGGAGAGAGGGAGAGAGGGTATGAGGGAGGAACGGAGGGATGGAGGGAGGAAGGAAGGGAGGGAAGGAGGAAGGTGGGAGGGTGAGAAGGAGGGTGGGAGAAAGGGTAGGAGGGTGAGAGGGAGGGTGGGAGGGAGGGGATGGTGGGAGGGTGAGATGGACGAGGGAGGGTGGGAGGGGGAGGATGGGAGGAAGGGTCGGAGGGTGGGAGGGAGGGTGGGAGGGGATGGTGGGTGGATGGGATTGAGGAAGAGAGAGTGGGAGAGTGGGAGGGTAGAAGGGAGGGGGTGAGAGGGAGGGTGGGAGGGGGTGGATGGAGGGTGGGAGAGTGCGAGGGATGGTGGGATGGAGAGAGGAACGGAGGGAGGGATTGGCGGGGAATGGCCCGAAACCTAAAATTTCCGGGCAACGCCGGGTACCCCAGCTAGTTTAAAATAAAACTTTTACTTTGTTACCATGAGGGTAGAATGGAGGGCGGGTGGGAGAGTGAGAGAGAGGGTGAGAGGGAGGGTGAAAGCCCCTCCTTAACGGAAAAAATGGCCCGGGGAAGGCCGAGGAGAAGATGGGTGGATAACGTGGAAGAATGGGCGGGGATGGCGGACTGTGTGAGGACTGCGAGAAACAGAGAGCGATGGAGGAAGATGGCGTCGTCGACTCTAATCTCCGATCCACAGCAATGAGGATGGTCAAGACGACGACGACGACGACGACGACGACGACCATGTAAGTATATCATACGACTCTTCATAACGACTTCTTCTTGAAATTTTCATGACTTTATCGTTCATAAACAGCTAGTAGGCTAAGCAAGACCCTGCAACGTGCTCTGGTCGATGTCAACAGCAAAAATGCGTTGTTTCAGGGGCTCCGCTGAGGGGAAGTTAAGACGCTCTCTCAGACCCCAGTCGATATGGGCTTCGTGTCACTTTCGTGACTTCGGCACATGCAGCTTCGCGCATTCGCACTCGAAGTCTCACACATTCGGTGGTTGCAATAAGAGCATTCTGGAGAAAAATGTTCTGGTTGCGCCCCTGAAAGAGGAAAGGATAATGTCTTCAACCCCCCCCATCACGAGAGTCACTCCTATTAAGCCAACGGAATAGAAGTGATTAGATCAGATTATAATGACTCAGATAAAATAAGATACTTTAAATACATTGGCAAAATCATTAGCTGACCTGCATATACTCTCCTGTCTCTGTCCGTGATATTACTATATGGTTCTTCGTACTCTCTAGGAGCTTGCATAGGAGAATGAACTGCCTGGAAGGGAACGTATAAAAAGAGAGGCTACAAAATAAAAATAAAAACTTTTATGCACTGTAGTAAATATGGAACTTTGAGTCACGAAAAAACATTTATTTGACACAATTTATTCAAGTTAAAAAGCTAAGGTTTCCAAAACAAAAATAACATCATATAAGAAATGCCTACAGTAAATGTGAGCTTCTGCGAGGTTCTGCTTATTTTGATTGCTCCTGTACCACAGATGTCGTTGTAGAAGAAGATCCCTCATAACGCTTCCCATTTGACCATGCATTCAAGCTATACCCCGCAGTCGATCGAGTTGATCGATCGAGTCGATCATAGCTCGGCCAAGTCGAGTCGATCGAAAAATCGTCGACTCGATCGACTTGCAAGTCGAGTCGATCGTGAGTCTTGCCAAGTCGAGTCGATCGAACAATCGTCGACTCGATCGACTTGCAAGTCGAGTCGATCGTGAGTCTTGCCAAGTCGAGTCGATCGAAAAATCGTCGACTTGCAAGTCGAGTCGATCGTTGTTTCATCTACTCGACCCGACTTAGAAATATTTTACTTAGCCTACTATTTCTTGAAGTCTCAAAGTGACCTATACAGTTTTTGCACACAAGTTCAGCTAACGAACCTTTTGGCAGCTGTCGATTTCGTGTTAGTGGAACTGTGAAAGTTGACTATTATAATAGACGTGCGTTTTCGATTTGGGTTGAACGAATACAGGAGCGAAAGCAGAAATTTTGGAAGGGGTGGACAAAATTTGTGGTCTTGAACCGAAATTTTTTTCCTTGGTCTTCCGCCGAAAGAATCTTTTTTTAGTCTTTCGCTCAAAAAACTTCTAAAAACCCGTGGCGACTCCAGTTTTTAAAAATCTGATGACTTTTTTAGTCATGTGCTAGGCCTACTTTCTCTCTCACCTTCCTGTTCCCGTTGCGCTGATTTACAGCTTAATTCTTGAAACCTGATGGAGGTAGGGACCACGTCATATGCGAATCTCTGAATGGGGTGGGGCATGGCCGGATTGGCCCCTTCCTTGGATCCACTCCTGAATGAGCATGATACAGATCTACTATTATAAGCCTGTATATGCAAGTCATGTAAATGTTAATTCTGAGAATATATAAGGAGACCTTTATGACGTCACTTCGATTATGATACAATTCTACAATTAAATAAGTTCACTGAGAGAACGAAATTAGGCCTATTGTGACGTCACTTCGATTAGGACACAGATCTGCCGTCATATTATTTCCTTAATGTTGAGAATACAGAACTAGGCCTATGCCTATTGTAACGTCACTCTGATTATGATGCAATTTTGCTATTATATTATAATTAAGTTCACATCAAGAATTAAAAAAACAGCACCAATTGTGACGTCACATTGATTATGATACAAATGTACCAGACCTATTATGGAAGTGCATTTTGAGAATATAAACAAGGTCTAGTGTGACGTCACGTCGATTATGAGACAAATGTACTATTATAAAAGTGCATATATTGAGAATATAAACAAGGTCTATTGTGACGTCACTTTGATTATTATACAGATCTACCAGTATATTATGTTCGTTTTGCGAATATAAAACGTGGCCTTTTATGACGTCAGTCACGTCACTTCTATTATAATACAATTCTACTATTAAATAAGTTCAGTGGAAAAAACGAAATTAGGTCTATAATTGTGGCGTCATTTCGATTATGATACAGATCTGCTGTCATATTATTTTATTTTCATAATACAAAACTGGGGCTGTTTAAATGCAACATCGCTCCGATTATTATACAAATCTACTATTATACGTTCAGTTTGAGAATATAAAACTAGGTCCATTGTGACGTCACCTAGATCATGATACAGACCTACTATTAAAGAAGTTCATTTTGAGAATGAAATAGTCCTATTGTGGCTAACCTCGATTAGGATAATGAACTGTTAATATAGAAGTATATTTTGAGAGTATAAACTAGACCTGTTGTGACTAACTTCAATTATTGCACAGATCTACCGTGATAATTATTGAGTTGCATTTACATAACCTAAAACGAGGCCTATTGTGACGTCACTACGATTACAGTGCAAATCTATAAATTCACTGAGAATACGAAATTAGGCATATTGTTACGTCACACAGATCTGTGACACAGATCTACTATCGTATAATTGCATTTTAAGATCATGTAACTGCAGATGGTGAGCAAGAGACAAAACTAGGTCAAGTCGACGCGAAGTCGATCGAGTCGATCGTCGGCCGAGCCAAGTCGATCGAGTCGTAGAAAGGTCGGCGAGTCGACGAAGTCGATCGAGTCGATCGTCGGCCGAGCCAAGTCGATCGAGTCGTAGAAAGGTCGGCGAGTCGACGAAGTCGATCGAGTCGATCGTCGCACGAGCCAAGTCGATCGTAGCCCACGACTCGATCGACTGCGGGGTATAATTCAAGCCCAAAACACACCGCCCCCTAAATACGGCTTTGATCCCCGCACCAGAAAATGAACTTGCTGCACTTCCATCACCATGCGACAATAATCGGAATGAACCACAAATAATAACAATAATAATAAACAGACTCAGAGAAGAAAACTTTCAGATGAGTACCATCAACTGAGATACAAACATCGTACATAGAGATAATTTTGGCATTGACATGAGTCAATTCTACCAAATGACCCAGGGCTTTTTTTAACGTGCAGTTGTACACAAAATTTGCAGTTCTAAATGGATTTGTACAGTTGTAAAAGCACTTCTGTACAGTTAAAACAAGCAAAACAGGTAATTGTCCTCCGATTGGAAGTAGTTTACCATGTAGGATGGAAAAGAAAAGATGGGGTTGTGGAGTTCTAAAAATTCCTTTAAAACAGCCCTGAAATGGTCAAGCAGCAACAGTACCGTAGCCTACTATGCATATTTATTTTTTAAAGCACTTCAGTTAGAATAACCTTCTCGTTGTTTGAAACGGCATGCTCTTTAATGACGTCAACGGACTTTTCCGCGAAAAAGTGCGTTGAGTAGAGACCAGTGTAGTTCCTAGCAGGAGAAAGGCCGTCCCTCAAATCAAGGCCACACATTAGTGTGCCATTTTGATCTGTAGCGCTACCGAATACGGTGCAATGATCGTGAGTGTAGTAGGATGCACCTCCAGTGAAAAATCCTGTATGAACCAGAATTACATGGTGCTAATAATGTGGTTGCTAAACATCTGTTACATCAATGAATGTTTCGAAATACGACAGCAGCTTCCTTATTCTAATCTTTCACGATGTGCAGAATAAAACACTTATTCTTATTTAGATTTATAGATAGTAGCAACAAAATAAAGAAATATGGTTTGGTTTTTAACCAAACATAAAATCTATCCTTATAAGGTCTTTTCATAAGACGTATTAATGCAGTAAAATTTTTTATAGAAATAAATTAAATGTGCACACAATAGAAGTACATGTAGAAGCCTGTGCTTCTGTTTAGGCAGATACTAAGTATTTAGTAGTCAGTCTTGTCAAGCTTTGATGTTCAGAAGCCAAAGTTTTGATGATGACATATACAATACATGTATACCTAAGTCGAGTCATAAAATTAACATTTGCTTCATGATTTTCCTTTGACAAATGTCTGTAAATAAGTTGGTTTTGGATTCAGTAAAAGGCCAAAGAACATTATTTTCAATTCGGTAACTAATAGAATCCATTGGAGTTAGTTATGCAGAGCTTCAGAGATGTATTCACACTTTGGCTTGCGAACGCACAACGTAATTTAAAATGGACTGAAAAAACTTTCTCAGTTGTCAAATGGCATTGAAGTCGCATTTCCTTTTTTTATCAATCTATCTTTAAAAAGTTAACTCATTTCCGTTCAAATGATTCTTGTATGCTGTTTGATCAAGAACATACTTCCAGTTGTTGAGTATCGCAAACATCAATGTTATATTTTGATTAGTCACAACTTCACTCTTATCTTTAAAATATATAGCATAGAAAAGTCTGTTGCCTATAGCCTTTGAAATGTAGAACTATGGGTATTTTACCCAAAGAGAACTCCCAGTGGAGGCGCCAAAGGAGGCGATAGGGGCTAAGCCTCTAAATGTGGCTCAGGCCCCATGCAAAAAAAGCAAAAAGCGGAAACTCTTTATAATTTGCTTTCGTCGTAATTAGAAAACTAGACAGCGACCATCGGAACCGAAATCAACTACAATGCCTACGTTGTCATAGCGTAGGGTGTTGATCCTAATACAATACATGCCGCCGACCAGTGATGATATTATATGCACCATGTGTGGCTCTCCGACCTGCTGAGGGCTATACCGGTAGTCCTATACGAGCACATTAGGAAATGGGGTGTTTAATGAACAGCAGAACTCATGAGCGGAGACTTAGGGGCAAGGGGGACGGTTCCAAAAGTATGTGGTTACGTACTGAGATGGTTATATCCCCCAATATTTCCGTAAAATTTCAGAAATGCAAATTTCTACAGTTTTTCCACTGCTTATCCATAATGAACAATTTTTAAGACGACAGCTTAAAATGCTATCCTTGCAGTTTGAAAATTTAAGCTACTTGAAGGCGACATTTATTAAACTCGCTTAAACCATTTCTTTCAGGAATGAAATTATAAGTAATTTGTTGAGATGACAGCCTAAAATGCTACCAAAAAAGATTTAAAAGTTTAAAAATGTAAACACAGCTATAGGGGACACTATTGAAGTCACAACCACGACTAGGCCTATCAGCACTGAAATGATGAGCAATTTCGCCAAAATGGCCATCTAAAATTGCAACCACTGCGATATGAAATTTTAAAAATCGACAATAGGGAGGGCAAATTCCCCTCTAAAAACCCCTCCCTTTGCTCAGTGGCTCAACACCATCAATGTTCGCAAATTACACAAAGTATAGGCATACACAGAGTTAGGTTTAAAAATTAGGAAATGACACATTTTCGGTGGCTTGGCCCGAAAAACCCTACATTTTTACGACATGCCCTTGCTTTTTCCTGTACCGGAACCCATTCATTCATTCATTCATTCCGAAAACTTATATAGCGCCCCTTCAAGAAGCCTACTCAGAGGCGCTCCCAGTCCAGCCACAGCTAAAAAGATAGGTCTTGAGCAACGTGTAGAAAGCAGGCAAATTATTCCGAGGTAGTAAGCGTAGTGCAAGCGGGAGCCCATTTCCCATGTGTACGGGCCAACAACCGAGAAGGCTCGACGCTGTCTGGTAGCAGGGCGGGTTCGAGGGACCAGCAGCTCCCCATTGGCCGAAGAGCGTAAAGTTCTACGGGAGGCTACGACAGAGACAGGGCGACAGAGATCAGATAAGTAGGAAGAAGCACTGCCAATTAAGGAGCGCCAAACAAGTGCTGCTATCCTGTATGAGGTGCGCTGCGAGACTGGAAGCCAGTGCAGAACATCACGGATGTAGGCAGAAATTGGGGCAAATTTTGGGATATGACCAATAAGCCGAGCAGCAGAGCGCACGACCCGGTCAAGACGCCATATTAAGCTAGATGGGTGGCCAGCAAGGATTGAGCAGCAATGATCAATTCTGCTATATAGTTACGAAAGCGTGGACAAGGACCACAGCGGCATCATGAGATAGGGGCCGCATGACAACACGCAACTGGCGGAGCTGGTAATAGCAGCTTTGCGTTACTAGGTTGACATGCTGTGAGAAACTGAGTTCTTGGTCAAGTGTCACTCCAAGATCGCGGACGGCATGAGAGAATGCAATATGGGGGAATGTCTGAGCCAAAAGATGCATGTCTAGACTAGTCAACTGTCTGCGACCGCCAAGCCAAATGAACTGGGTTTTGAATGGATTCAACAGCAAACGATTCGAAGCCATCCAGCCAGAAAGGGCATCAATGGCAGAGCACATCAGCCCAACAGAGAAAACTGCATATGTTGCACGACAGTGAACATATGCTTGGGTGTCATCAGCATATAGCTGATGCGAAAGTCCACATACCCTCAGCAGGGAGCTAACATCTGACGTGTACAGAATGTAAAGCAAAGGGCCCAGAACCGATCCCTGCGGCACACCAAAAATGGCAGGGACCCACCGAGACCTAGTTGAGCCAGATATGACACAGTTTGTGCGATCCGTAAGGAAAGATCGTAGCCATTCCCATATGACAGTAGAATGTACATGTTAACTTCTTATAGGCCTAAACTTTTAACTTTCATGGTTATGGTAAAGCCTAAACCTGTTACCTTTAATAAAACTTCGACTTTGTATCCTGTAGTCGGAGACTCTCCAAAAATAACTTCACGAACATTTTATAACTTTATCGTTCATAAAGAGCTAGCAAACAAAGGCCCGAAAAGTGCTCATCTGCTAAGAATGCGTGGTTTCTGGGGCTCCGCACCAGACCACAAGGGGGGAGCTTACGACTCTCCCTCAGATCCCGTAGTCGGTATGGGCGTCGTGCCTGGCACTCGCAGCTTCGCGCCTTCGGCGCTTGCAATATGAACACGTTTAAGGAAAATGTTCCAGTTGCATCCCTGGGTGTAAGGAAGGGCTCGGGACTTCAGCCCCCAACCCTGAAATCCTGGCGCCCCCACTGAGAACTCCCATGCCTTGAAAGCAGTATAGGCCTACGCTATAGTGAACTGCTTCACAGTCTTAGAATTAAACAAGATACCAAGGCTTTTATTACACGTTTATCTACGCTGATTTGATTCCAGTGTACCGTTTCAATACACTCAGCATTCTTCTACTACGCATTGTCTTCACCGGCTTAGAGAGATTACCTAATCAAACTTGCATAAAGATTTAGAATATAAATTTATCCAATCGGGGAATTTAACTAGAGTTTAAAAAACCAGTTTTCAAAGCCGACCACCAGTTACACCAAAAACCAAGAATAGCCTATGTGACTTTTACTGTTAGAAAGTCATAATTGAGTCTGAATCCGCAATGAAGAAAGACACTGAGGCTCACAGAAGTGCAGTATGCCTGCTATCTAAATTGTGACAAAAATTCTGCATAGCATCTTCTGAGATACACCAGAAATGCAGCGTAGCTCAAGTCTTTTAAAGTCCATATTAAAACTCCCTCAATCCCATATTATAGTGAGATTGTGGTATAAAAAGGTCATTATCCTTACAAAATTTTACCTGTATTTGTAGACCATGCCTTTAACTGTATTATACAAAAGTCTTTGCTAAAAAGGATGTTCCAGCAATGCCCAGTATAATTATAGAAAAACACTTCAGTCTTACCAAAGAATGAATCAAAGCCTCGATAGAGTGGAGTCGCCTGCTCCTGATAGTTTCCAATATGCCACTTTCCAACTATGTGTGTTGAATAACCCTGTTCCTTCAGCTTGTCGGCAATTGTTGGCATTTCATAAGGTAGCGCATTTCGCTGACAGGCCGTGATGATAAAATGTTGAAGTCCAGTGTGAATCTGGAATATAAGCATCATATAAATTGCTAAGCTCATTAAATGGTTGGCTATAATGAGAAATAGAGCACAGATGCAAGTCTCCTCTTAGATCGTTTCTTTATTGAGTAAAAAGCCGAATTTTTTTTGTGCCTCATTAAATTTACTGAACTGTCACAAATGCAGCATAACATCAAAACAGCAATAACAATTTTACCGTAGATTTTACCTGCAACGTAAAATTAATAGGCCTACCCAATATCACAATATCAATGCTGACTGACAACTGAAAGACTTCATTTACAGATATTTATGCTCCACCTCGATAAACTGCCTGCATGCTGCTTCGACAACTAGCATGAATGCCCACTATACACTGTTTGGCGTACAACCTAAAGACTCAAAAGACACATGAATATGCCATTTTGAATCTCGAGTAGGCCTTTTGTCATAGATTTGACCTGACGTTGGCTCATGATAGCTGGAAAAGTTACTCAGGTCAAGGTGTCACTACCAGATTGAGTAGATATTTGTGATGTGACTTCTGATTTGTCTGAGCCAATAGTTTCCAATCAACCAATTTTTATGGTTCATAATCATAATCTCTAAATTGCAAAAGCCAATGAAGGGCATCAGCCCTAGTATTCATGAGCGCTGTGTCAAGTCAGAGGTGTTGCCGAAGGAAAGAGGCAATTGCATTGGTTGGCATTTAACGGTTTCATGTAAAATGAACCTTGCCTGAAACTGGTGTTAAACATTAAATTAGGTCAGAGATAATTATCTAAGCAACCAAAATCTAGGGTAGGCTACAAACATCACATTCACATTACACAATAGGACAATACACAACAACGGCTTCAAGTGGTACAGAAGACATGTAATCTGTTAGAAACACCAGAGATGCTTAACAGCCATCTCTTGCAGCTTCCTCTTGGTAGTTACGATCATGTCCACTGAGACAATACTATTATCCAAACCACTAAACAAATTAAAGTCACAGTCTCACTCAAATTATTTTGCTCCAATGCTCCTTTTGGGGTGTCTTAAATAATTTATAATTATGCCTGAAGCAAGTCGCCTTGTCTGGTGTTAATTCAGAGGAGGTCTCCACTGGTGATCTGGTAGGTTTAAACTTTAAATTGTGCCACTTCTACTCTTCTTCTCAAAAATTTGTTTGCCCACCATCTTGTCCAATTTTATTCACAAATTCTTGTAACCGGTGATGTTTCTATGAACTGAAATTGCAACTAAAGTAGGACAATAACTGGGAAATGTTTGTCAGTCAACGTAACTGAAATTTTATAAAATTGAATTTTTTATGACGTGAAAAACAATTGGAAACAAAAAACTGTAAAACTAAATAGTTAAGAAGCGTTAACTTAAAAAAAAATTCAAATCAAGACAAATTTCAATCAAAACATGAGAGTTTTCCCCTACATACTTTTTGTATTATAGGATAGTTGCTATAAACATTAAAAAATCGACAACTACGAAAAAATGTTTAAACCAATATGCTGTCAAATCAAGTCGGCAATAGCCAGAGCTGACCTTTTCGTTCCGGTGCCAGGCGCGGCCTCCAGTCTCGTCCTATATCTAAAATTCTGAATTTGGTCCATAGTCTATGCTGCACCAGCTCTCTGGAAAGGACTCCCAAAAGAACTAGGCCTGTTTTCTCATCTTCATAGCGCCCCTTCTAACTTAACCTCACCCCCGCTTGCACTGTCCTCTGCAGATTTCCATTCACGACTGAAAACCAAACTTTTCAAGTTGTAGGCCTAGGCCTAAAATATAGGCCAATGCCTATAATATTTCGATTCTAATCAAGTTTCACCGACCACCGCACGATCACCATCATCACCGACAACCACCATAGCACTATGTTGTCTCACAACCGAGAAAGATAAGCTGGCTGCAAAGAAATCTCGTTGCCGACGTCTACTGTCTATGGGCCTAACGTCTCTGCCTAAGTGGCCCTCGTTTCATAGCCAGAAGAAGAAACTTGCGTAATTTGCTTTTTTAAAAAGTTGCAGCAATCTGATCAGCACTTGCAGAGATGAACCTGGATTCCATTGATGAAACCTTGGTTGACAAATTTCAATCAACAGTTTCAGTTTTCTGTAGCCCAATTTCAGAACTCAGGTACTTCAGAGTCCAGATCTCAGTCCTGTAGATGCACAGATAGTCTACAACTGAAGCTGCTCACATTTCAGTTGAATAAACTTCGCTCGGAGGACCAATAAGAGAAACTGCTGCTGGCCAATGCAAAGACTTTGTCTTCGTAGAGTGCGGCTTCAAGTGCTAGATTATTGAAACTGCAAATGATTTGAATGAGTCGATAACTATAAAATTGTGCAGATTACGCCTATGTGGTCTACAAGGGAAAGCAGTAGGCTAATCCAACTTTACAATTTCCCGAGAAGGTCTTTTCCTACTATGAAATTTTTGACTTGGTAAAAATAAGAACTGGGATGTCGTTTCAACAACACAGTCTTAGGCGCTCTTTTGGCTCTTCAAACTGGAGAAATGATGGTAGAACTTCGAAAGTTTTTGTGTCCCCACCCCCCTGGAGCAAAATGCAGAAACTGTGGAGAGGCAACTAGAATCTACAGCTATAGGGGTTGCGTTCCACTGAGGATTGAGTCTATTGAAATTAAGCGATTTGTTTTGTCACAGCCTACAAACATTCAACCAGCGCTGCATTATATCTTGAACAGGGCAGTTATTACCATGCACCGAATGCCCCTGAGTTTTGAGACCAGCTTTGATTACTGCCATGCACTTGTTAAATAGTGGATGCAAATTTATCTCAGACTCACTTGAAATTGAAGTAAGATTGGCAGGTATAAGAAAGATGGCCTTTAAAGACAATCAATGCTTTTCAGACTTACAGTCTGTTATAGATTAGGATGAGATTAATTGATTTCAGGTCGTTGTCAGTACAGTACGAGTGCACAAAATTTTACTTCAGACTGTTCTTCGTCAAGAGTACGAATTCACTTTATATCTATACAGGCTAATCATTACTGTTAAGTAAACTATGTCACAATTCAGGGCAGTTTTTAGCACAGTGCATTCAGTGCAGTGCACCGAAAGCCTCTGAGTCCTTGTAAATGGTAATTATCTTGCAGACATATTTATATCAGTAATAGTTGCAAGATGTGAACGATCTTGTGCTCTGATTTTGAGATCAGTTTATAATAGAGGGTCGTACGTCTCAGTTTTCTGGGACATGTTCAGGTTTTTGTTGGGTTGTGCAGAGGCGTAGCGACCGCTCTCCGTACCCCCCGACCGAAGGGGGCCCCCGCAAGAAAGGGGGCCCCTTAATGTGCAAAATGTGTAAGGCATAACTGAGTATAAGTGACATTTATTGACGCTATTGTACAATCCATATTGGTTTTACTGACAATGCCGTGAAGTAAATACGAAGTACATGCATACTGCAGGCCTATGTGTGCATAATATTACATGAGCCCTGCAAATTGTAGAAAGTAAATACTGTTTCCAGTTTCTTCATTGTAAGGAGCCCCGCCGCCCCGGACATAGTAATTATGTTCGAAGGGACCATGTTTTTTGTTGCTACAGCCCTGGGGTTGTGTCTCGTTGTCCCGAAGACTTAAAGAAAAGGTTCAAAATTGTCACGGTTTTTGATAAGAAGGAAAGAATTTGTCACGTTGGAAACGTCAAATTATAGTTTGTAACCCAAAGAGTAGTTGTAGCGAAAGTGCAGTTGTCAGTTTATATAGAATAAGTCTATTGAAGGTTGTGCTGTACAGGGATGGGCAAATTGCAGGGCAACATGTAATTGAATTACAAATTACATATTACTTTAAATCAGAGCCTCAAATTAAAAATAACGGAATTTCAATTACATCAATTACAAATTACTCCGGGGCTAAAATCATTGGAATAAAAAAAAACTCAGACAGGAAGTGCATGCCTTTTTTCTTATTTCTATGCATATTATTATTTTTTTGTGCAAGAAAAATTAATGTCTATTAAATGTCTTTAAGAGGCAGCAGCTGTTCAAACAATTATTAAAGCCGTCTGTTTGGCCCTACAATCATGCCTGTAAAAACTATTGCAGACCAAGGCATGGCAACAAGGCATGGCAACATTAAATTGTATAAACAATTTGGCAGCAGTTGGCTAGCAATGAGGCACTACTAGTTCCATTTCTGTCATCTTCTATATGCTGCAAGATTTCTAAATCGTTTTTGTTTCTGCTGGTCGATTTTGTGGTCCCTGCACGCTGCACACTAAAACCATAAAGTTCTTCCTATCCTTCTCTATGACCACTATATTCTCAATATTTTGTTCGCTACTGGTGGCATTTTCAGATATTGTTACCAGCAATTCGTATATATTCTTTTAGTTTGATCTGCAATTTGTGCAGGTGACACGAAACGGAGTATCCCCCCTCAAAGCTATCCGGGGAGATGAATTAATCTATCCCCCCGGATGGAATTAACCGGTCTATACTATCCGGGGGGATAAATCATTCTATCTCCTTTTTTGAAAAATGCGCATAATAAAAAATTATGCTGTAATCAAAATTTTAAGTGACTCGAATTGTTTTAAGTGTCCTAAGCAATGCTCAGATAAAGGCAACTCGAATATATTTTGTGACTCTGAGTATTCTTAAGTGTTTTAAATGTTTTAAGTGCTATAAAAAACAGGGCAAAACAAATTATCTAGTAGGAATAAACATAGCCTACTGTGACGCGCGGGGGCGCCGCCTGTCCTAACGTTTCCGCCCCCAAATTAATGGGCTCTACTGTTGCGCGCCCCCTTAAGCGCGGTTGAGGAAAGCTGGGTCCTAGGTCAAGGGTTTTAGTGTCAATGGTAGCGGGTTCGAATCCTAACCTAGGGTGTGAGCTTCTCTGGTTACCAAATTCCTCAGGATGGGCCGATATTGGACATATGTCAGCGGTGGCTGTTAAGCTCACAACAGCCCCACTAAATGGGTGCTTATCTGGGTTCGATTCCTCAACTTTTCCCCAAGCTCCATCACCCACTTTACCTTCAGCTACCGACTTCACCATTGTTTCACATTCTTTCTGGCGGGAACTTAATTGGGCTTGCTGCATGGAAACTAGATTCAGCTCTTCGGCTAGACCGGTTAAAATGCTACTCTGGCGCTCCATAAACTGTTCTATTGTAGTCATTGGCTTCTGTAATACAGCAGGGTCTAAGTCATCAGTATTGTCTGTAGTCCCCAACTCAAGGGTTTCTCTCGGACATAACTCATCTTCTTCTTGTCCTGTCCCTAAGACACTGTCCGTTTCCCTGTCTGAGTCCATTATAATTCGATAGCAGAAATCACTTCACAGTTCTCTATTTAAGTTTCATTTATTGTAGAATTAATCAAGCGACTGTCTGTCGTTCATTAGCAATTATTTACACAGCCGATAAAATAGAAACAATATTAAAGATTCACTATTAAGGCCTTCCTAAAACGCCTATGTCCCTTGACTAGCTTAAGTTTTATCAGATCAGTTCACAGACTGACTATTTCACACCTATCCGATCAGTTCACAGACTGAATACACCACAACTAATATTTACACCAAAATAGCGATACAAGTTTCATCTAATTACACTTAGTTCAGGTTCGAGCTCTATAGATTAGGTTGCCTATACTTCCCTGTTCCCATTGATATTTTAGGACAGTCGATCCACCGTTTTCCGTCCTGTAGAAAGTTATTGAGTCGTCGGCCGATGCCAGAATTTCTCCGTAGGAAGCGTATTATTAATTTAATCGTTGCCGGAAATCTTCGTAATTACACATCGATTCACAAGACATCGGAAGAACCTCGTCTTCTACCCGAGAAACTTGCCCGAATCAAAAATACCATCAATTTCACCACGATTCACGATTCCCACCAGCATAGGTCCTTCCCGATTCAATTCTGCAGCCCGACTGAAGGCTTGCGCGTTAATTTGCCGCAAGAGAGCGCTTCTTGGCGCCTAAAACATCGCGTGATGTCTAACCAATCAAAAATCGCACGTGGCGGAAAGTTCCATTGAAAAATGCATGGGAAGCTAAATATAGCGATGACCGCATCGATCAGTGCTAAGCATAGCACCCATGAATTCGTAATAGAAATAGCGGCCTTACTTAAGTAAATAAGTAAGGTAGCTTGTAGCAACCTGGTTCGCTACACCACCTGTTAGTGTCATTGTTCAAAACAAAGCAGATGAAAATTAATTTGCAGGAAAAAATACACGCGGCAGCGGTTTTTTCGATTTTTTTAAATTTGGGGGATACAATTAATACGGGGGATACTCTATTTCGTGACACAGGCAGCCAGCATAACTTAAAATATGGGTGAGTCACTGTTGCAAGGATCGCTTGATTCACCAAAGAATCTTAGCATAGTCACATCCAAAGTAGGCTAATTTGATTTTGAGGAATGTAGTTGAAATTAGCCTACAAATTACAGGGAAATGTAATTAAATTACAAATTACAAATTATTTTGATGCAGTGCTGCAAATTACAAATTATCAATTGCAATTGTAATTTGAATTAGGCCTACGTTATTAGGCTACACAATTAAATTACTGCCCATCTCTGGACTACTGTAGTGTAAACATTGTACATGATAATTATATGCTGCTTCAATTGCTGCGCCCGGCTTATTATATGCCTAGTTATATAAATTTTGTCTACTGCTCTGGCCTGCCGATGCTGTATAGTGTATAATTCTAACGGTCTAACTCTAAGAGTTTCCAGCTGGCCTACTCTAACAGTCTACTCTACAAAATAGACTAGGCCTACGATGTAAAGACTTTATTAAATAAGAAAAATTTAGATATTGGAGGAAAATGCTGTCTCCGAAGCTAATTTTACATTTTTATTTCAATTTGTGTGTGTGTGTCTTTTGATACAACACATTGAGCAATCGTAATTGTAAACGTAAACTTGAAATTTCTAAAGCGCCATTCGAAAGCTAAGCGCGGGGCACTAGCTTATTCACGAGCGCTGCGTTGAGTTAGAAGAGTTGTCCGTGAGAGTAGTCCGTGGTGGTCCGGCTCGAGTTACCATAGGATCAGAGGGGCGGAATAGCTACTAAGGCGCAGGGCTTTTTAAACGTGCAGTTGTACACAAAATGTGCAGTTCTAAATGGATTTGTGCAGTTGTAAAAGTACATCTGTACAGTTAAAACTAGCAAAAAGGTCGTTTTCCCCCGATCGGAAGTAATTTACCATGGAAGATGGGAAAGGAAAGAAGTTGTGCAGTTCTGAAAATTCCTTAAAAACAGCCCTGATAAGGCGGTTGTCGTCTGGGCCGGGAATTGGAGGGTGGAGGATCAGATGAGACAGGATAGGAGTTCGTGAAAAGGAGTGTCTTAAGTTTCGAATGAAAAGCAATACCAGCACAAAGCTTGCACCTAATCTTGTGGGCGAAACATTCCAGAAGTAAGAATTGAAGGATTGAAGATTTGAGAAATAAGAGTAGGATTGTGCATAGACCTGGGAGTCGACCCCAATAAGTCGACCCCAGTCGACTTGGTCATCCCAAGTCGGGTCGGGTCGTTTCTGCTCACCGCAACTGACCCCAAGTCGAATTTTGTAGATAGAAGTCACTTGAAATTGTTTTTACCACAAGTCGACTTAAACCGACTTGAGACACAAACATAGTTAAATTTGTCACTTCAAACCAATGATCGTGACAACATTTAAGCAGCTTTTGTTGCCTGTTTGCAAGAATGAATGAGACCTTTGCTAAACAGAGACTTGCTGATTATTTTACCGGTAGGCTATCGTGCAGACTGCCGTCTGCTGATATATTCATATAATTTGTTATTCTATGCTAGAACGTCACGCTTAGGCATGCGCTTAATTACAATGGTGAAACAAAATGTTACTAAAACATTAGCACGTGTGCTTATCAAGCAAATCAGTGAACTTCTGTTGGTCAGTGAATTCGGTGCAAAGAAAGCCTTTAATAAATCGACAGTTTGGCGCTACTTTGGTGCGCTACATCTGCAGTTTTCTGCAGACGGAAAATTATTGTAGGGCCAATTGGACAATGAAAGACTTTACGGTCAGTGAGCAGGCCTAGTAGCTATAATAGTAGCCTAGTAACTGTAGGATGATGCACTTGCAATGCTATTTGCTAAGTTGCGGAGTGACGTTAGTGGCCGAATAATTATGACAACGGACTTACAAATTATCATAATAGGCCTACGCCATTCAGTGCAACCAGTCCGCGGTCCCCATTTTATCTTAGACCTTGCGCGTTTTACAAATTTGTTTAATATTGATATTAATAGTAAAAATAATAATAGTGAGTGTAGCCTAATCTGAATAATCACAGACAATGGACAAGCTAAAATTCACAGGCCTAATAATTTGCCGTCGCATTGTCTAGACTACTAGATGGCCCAAAGCATCACAAAACTATTCAACCTGAAACACAAACGGTCTGAAATGGGCTTAATAACACTTTAACAAATTTATGCATCAATTAAGTGTTGATGCTTCATTACCCGGTACTCATTGGTAGGCCTAAATGAAATTAATGCTTGCAGGAAAATTGGCTTGACCTCTTGCATTAGTAGCCATAGACTACATAGACCTAGGCTAATAGCTAATACCATGTCAGAAGTCGACTTCAAGTCGGAAGTCGGTTGTTTTTCTGCCAAGTCGGGTCAAGTCGTTTTAACGCCGAGAAGTCGACTTCAAGTCGACCTCAAGTCACTTTAGAGTCAAGTGGGGTCAGATTAGCTGACCAAAGTCACTCCCAGGTCTAATTGTGCATATGTAAAGTTGCTGGTGTGGTGTGTACAAATTATGTGAGTAAGTAAGTAAGTAGCCCACATTTTAAAGTTGAGTAGCACCTAGCATTTCTATTCTAGTAATAAAAGGTTCGAAGGTGAAGACTACAAAATGTGACTGAAACCTGTATTCGCATTTTGACAACTCTCTGTTCTGCTTCGTAGTGTTTCCATAAATGAAAAAATTAGTGTTCCCCAAATTTTTACGTTAGTGACGCCTTTCTCTCGCATCAAAGAATGAAAGAATTGATTATGTAGGAATGAAAATGCGCCTAAGTCCTGCATTCGCTTTTCAAGACTGTCTGTTCTTGCTTCCCAAAGTATTCGTATACGTGTAGAATTGGTGTCCCCAGATATTAAAGTGAGTAGCGCCTAGCATTATTGCCCATGTAGTAAAGGATTTGAACGTGAAGGATTGAAATTGAGCCTAAAAACCTGCATTCGCCTTTCAAGGCTGTCTGTTCTTGCTTCCCAAAGTACTCGTATACCTGTAGAATTGGTGTCCCCAGAATTTTACAGTGAGAAGCGCCTAGCATTATTGCCCATGTAGTAAAGGATTTGAACGTGAAGGATTGAAAATGTTCCTAAGACCTGCAGTCGTCTTTGAATGCGAATGATTGAAAATGACACTGAGTTCTCATTCAACGTCACTCTCTTCTTGCTTCCCAGAGTACTCCTATACGTGTAAAATTAGCACCATCATTTTTAAATTATGTAGGTGCTACACTATATGATTTGATCATGGACTGAAGAATATGTACGCGATCGAATGAAAATGACGCTGCGTTCGTCAATTCTTAATTATAATAATATTATGATAACCAATGGTAGGAAGGATAAATCTCAACCATTACAGTTACAGTAAACCAATTTTCTTCAATTCTTAGCGTTTCAGTGTTTTAGAATTACAATAGGCCTAATACAAAATCAATGAAATGAGAAATGCGTGTAGGCCTAGGCTACCGCCGTTTTTAGAGGTGACTACACGCTACCATTTTTTCTCGTAGGTGAGTATACGCTGTATACCCGCGCATACTGCAGAGTACAGCCCTGATCATAGCGCCCCTTGCAAAGCTAATGCGGAACATCGTATTTTCCGGACAGTAGGTTAAACGAACGATACATTAAATCAGATTTGTTTTATGCGGCAAAATATTTCTTGGAACTGTTTGGAATAAACCTAAGTTAGGCCTACTTGTGATCAGTGTGTCGTTGATCAAGACATCAACGAATAATAACCGAGACTGTCACTAAAAACTATGACCGAAACGGAAATCAGAATGCAGTTAACTGTTGGCAGAATGAAATTTAAAAACAATTAAGGTAACAATAACTGAAACTATATGAAAAACCATAACTGAAATAGGCCAATACTGTTTGTGACCCAAAATTAGGTTTGTCACTTCTTTTCAACTTCTCTAGTCATCCTGCTCGGTTGCACAACAGACAACAGGAGCCACCGAAATAACGAGAATCGGCTGCATAAAAAATACAAACATCTATGAAAGGTTCGACAACTATAGGCTACTGTAACAGATGTCGATGACCAACCTGATAGCGACCTGAAAGTAGCTGGCTTCTTGTGGGCGTGCATAACGGCTGTACGTAGTAATTATCCAGTATAACCCCTGTATTGGCAAGTCTATCAAGGTTTGGCGTCTTTATAACAGAACCACGATAACCGACGTCTGCAAAGCCATAGTCGTCAGCTAAAATCAGAACCACATTAGGGGGTTGAGCCGTTGCAAAGTGACAGCATGCTATGATTAATGCAAGAGACAGAAAATCGCGACGTGTGCCTGCGTTGTTTTTAACTCGATGCATGGTCTCGTGCACTTCTATGTTAGGATCAAAAACAACTAGGCTATCTAAAATTGTGCTATGTTCAAGTTCGCGTCCTCAAACATGTCCTGCTTACGTTTCATGACAGTTGCTATTTATACTGTGGTCTAAGCCACGATTAGCCTACATATTTGAATAGATCTAAAAGCGAATATTCAACGCCACCATGCGAGATAAACTAACATGTTCGGTTAATAGACTACACCAGCGGTTCTCAACCTTTTTAGTGTGGCGACCCCTTGGTTACATTTCCAAAGTTGTGACGACCCCCAACAGCAAAATTAATTTTGTTATCCATTGAATGCATTTTCGCGACCATTATCCATTGTTATGCGTGTTCAATTTGTAAATAGGCCTACTGCTATTGGCAATTGTGTGAGAAATAGTTGGAGGTCGTCACAACTTTGGAAATGTTACCAAAGAGTCACCACACAAAAGTATAAAAGTAGATAGCATTTTTTTTTCTGAAGGGCCCAGGCGACCCATGGAAAATTATCAAGCGACCCCCGTTGGGGTCGCGACCCGATCGAAGGTTGAGAACCACTGGACTAAACCAATGACTGCTGACTGCTGAATCCCTGTTCGCTCTCCTGTTCGCAAAATCTCCATCCGCCAGAAAATTGACTTTCTATGGTTTGATGCTGACCGTTCGACTTTAAAACGGAAAACTCGCCACTTGGAACGAAAGCTTAAATAATCTTCAGAAGACACATAGGCTATGCATGGGCTCAATTTATGTAGCACCCATTCAAGAAGTCCACTCAGAGACTATCCCAGTCCAACCACGGCGTAACAAAAAAGTTTTAAGGAGTCTGTGAAACACTGAGGAGTCAACCCTAGGTAACAGGCGCATCTCCAATGGGAGACTGTAATTTCAAACATATGGACCTACTACTGAGAAAGTACAACGCTGACAGGACTTGGTTGAGGTTTCAACATGAGGGACCAAAAGCTTAGGCCTACTGCCAGAGGCAGAGCAAAGGGCTCTGTGAGCCAGGTCAACAGACATTGGAAAGCAGAATTCACATAGATAGGTAGGGCACATACAAGGAGCCAATCGCCAAACCAGTGAAACAATTCTGTATTCGATGCGCTGTAAGGGTTCCATGACACTTAATCCCGCGCCACTTAATACCGCGACAGTTAGTACCGGACACTTAATCCCGCGTCACTTAATCCCGCGACCAATTAATACCGCGACAGTTAATACCGGCGGCATTTAATCCCGGCGACACTTAATCCCGCAACCAATTAATCCCGCGACAGTTAATCCCGGCGACATTTAATCCCGCGACACTTAATGCCGGGAAAGTAAAATAACATTTTAAGAAGTTAAATTCCATAAAAGCAATATTCAAAGCAATATTCACCTCTTCTGAGTGGTTTTCTTGAAGGTGCGCTATATAAATTCTTGAAATGAATGAATGAGTATTGTTCAAAAGAGTTTAGCCTCTGCAGTTAAATATTATAAAACCAGTAAAAATCGATAAAACTGCAGCCGAAATTCGTCTCCATGTCACTGCCCTATCGTAGACTGAACTTAGCAAATCCTGTTTAAAATACTTTATGATGTGGCCTAAGCTTAAAATTTTATGTAGCCTACAGATGTACAACAGAAAACCTGAACACTTTGAACAGTCGTACAATTATTCGTATTCACGTGTGTACAGGTATTAAGTGTCGCGGTATCAAATGTCGCGGGATTAAGTGTCGCGGGATTAACTGACGCGGGATTAAATGTCGCCGGGATTAAGTGTCCGGGATTAACTGTCGCGGTATTAAGTGTCGCGGGATTAAATGTCGTGCAACCGCTGTAAGATAGGGGGCCAGCGTAATGTAAGATGAAGCAGAGGCCTTGGTCCCTCCTTATGAAATTCCCTTCCTTCCACTCTGCGTGGGACTCTACTTTCTGTATCACTATCTACATATCTCTCTCTTCTAAATGCTTATTTTTTCTCTAGCGGTTATCGCACTGGGAACGCTACTGGATGTTCACGTCTGTGAGCGGCGCTATAGAAATAACTACTGTTGCCATAGTCTCAGAGGTCTTATGCCACCTTAACCTTTCTGTAACCGTAGTTCTTCCCACATGTTAATACATGCCTATCATTCTGTGTTTAATCTAGTCACTCTGCTTTTGTGGGGGGGATGGGGGTGGAATCCGGTTTCAGCGGGGGTGGGGATTCAGGTTTTAGCGAGGTGGGGGAGACAAACCACCGTTCGATCGGACAGCAACCGCTGCGGCTGACTGCGACAACACCCTTTCTCCAGCAATTTTTTTCGTCTGACCTTTTATTTATTTATGATGATTTTTTTAAATATAAAATAGCAAACAAACATTTCCTATGACTTATCTCACGTGAGCTGTCACTTAGAAGTTTATGCAAAATCTCCAGTTTTGGAATAGAGGAAACGCTAGTCTGTGTTTTCCCTGACAGCGCGTCATTTGGCTATACCGCTATAGGCCTACTCACCTGTTTTCAGCTATCTCTTTAGAACTAGGCCTATAAATGGAATACCGAAAAAATTAGAAATATATGACTGGCATGGATATAGCCTATAGGGGTCAGCAATAATTGTTTGCCTTCGAGAAAACCATTCTGCAATTGATGTAGGTTTACACACCGTTCATGAAGTGATCGGAGTTGAATAAAAGGGGAAAATG
Source organism: Lumbricus terrestris (assembly GCA_949752735.1). NCBI lineage: Eukaryota > Metazoa > Annelida > Clitellata > Crassiclitellata > Lumbricidae > Lumbricus > Lumbricus terrestris. Next base: position 37,226,582 of record OX457041.1, read on the forward strand.
TACATTAAAATATCTTGTTGTTCATGCACGGCGGCCTTCTGCAGACGACGGGGGGGGGCTCGTCGCCATGGTAAACATGGCAATGATGGCAAACTGGTTAATAAAGCCCTGATGCCATGATTTGGTTATGAAAACATAGATACTAATGTTGCCTATACAATGTCATGTTATACACTTTCACAAGTCCTGCCCAGTTTACCAGACCAAGGAGATGAATTAGGGCCTACTATACTGCTTGTATTTCTTAGACGACCTCTGACCAGTGTTTTGTGTTGGTTGCTAGGAATGCTAGGGTCAACCTTCTGAAAACAGCTGATAATGTGGGAATGCATTGAGGCAAGAGAGTCTAATATTTGTAATGTAATGGCAATTAGTAATTTCTATAGCGCCGCTCACAGACGTGGACATCCAGTAGCGCTCCCAGTGCGATAACCGCTAGAGAAAAATAGGCATTTATAAGAGAGAGAGAGAGAGAGAGAGAGAGAGAGAGAGAGAGAGAGAGAGAGAGAGAGAGAGAGAGAGAGAGAGAGAGAGAGAGAGAGAGAGAGTGAGAGAGAGTGAGAGAGAGAGAGACAGATACAGAGACAGAGACAGATACAGAGACAGAGAGACAGAGAGAGATATAGATAGAGATAGAATAGAGAGAGAGAGAGAAAAAAAGAGACAGACAGACAGACAGAGAGATAGACAGACAGACAGAGAGACAGAGACAGAGACAGAGACAGAGAGATACAGATACAGATAGTGATCCTGAAAGTGGAGTCCCACGCAGAGTGGAGGGAAGGGAATTCCACAAGGAGGGACCAATGATAGCAAAGGATTGAGTTTGAGCAATATTGCTATTATAGTGGTCCTAGATCGTGGAACAAATAAGTCAGCCCTAGAACGGAGAGGTCGATGAGAAGACGCAGAAAGAGGGGAACGAATGAGATATTTCGGTGCAAGACCCATGGGCGGAGTTTATCAGGGGCTAGGGAGAAATAAGCCCCAAAGAAGACCAAGATTCATATTTTTTACCGTGTAAATGGTATCTTTTCCCGGACTTAGCCCCCCCCCTCCAAGAAGGCTTTAGCGCCTCCAACAACGGAAACCAAACTCCGCCCATGGCAAGACCCAGTTTGGACTTGAGTACCAGAGAAAGGACTTTGTATTGAATGGGGACAGAGAGGGGAAGCCAGTGTAGTTGTATGCTTAGTTTCTCAATGCACGTCAATCAGCTGACTACAGGCTGTTACTACCAAATTCGTCAGTTAATTACGGGTCATCTCTCACTCCATATCGCAGGATTCTGCTGCTACTCTTGTTCATGCTTTTTGTCACCAGCCGCTTGGACTACTGTTGCTCTATTTGGTTGGTTTGCCTCTATTATTGATATCCCGACTAGACCATGTTCTTCGGTCTGCAGCCCGGCTAATTGGGCGATTCCCTAAGACCGTATAAAACTGTCAAAACAATTGACATTTTTTGTGTCACTCTTCTAGTCAGATATCTCACATTTCGACCACTAAAAATAAACCTGTTAAAATCTTGTTTTTAGCATACTGGTGCAATTGAATGTGTCACATAGAGTTTGCTCTCACCACAAACATGACAAAGCTTTTGAATAGTTAGCCCTCCCATAGATAATACCTTTTTATTGGTATTTCAGATCTTCATGCTAAAGGCTTCAATACGTCCTCTGGCTTAAATTATGTGTATCTACTCATGCACACTTTAACATTGCTCACACAGCTGCACTGGCTGACTATATTAAATTTCTAAGAATTCAGAATAACTTTTAATCTTGTCGTCTCACTTGCAAAAGCATAACAACAACCACTCTCCTATCGACCATAAATAATTTTTACCTCCTTACCTCTCTTTCCACATTGTTATCTCAGGGTATGTATGGATCTGTTGTTATTCAGCCACACTGCAGAACACCCGAGGGCTCTTATGCATTGCACACTTCTTCTTCTTCTTCAGGTCCTCTGCCCCTAGGCTGGCTGCGCAGGTTCGAATGCAAAATGCCGCCACTTCATCCTCCGTTGTGCCTTCTTGAGTTTTTGGTAGCCGTCCTCCATCATCCAGTCCAGCATCGTCTGTCTCGGTCAGAGTCGGTCTTCTTGTTCTTTTCCATGCCATTTTCCCCTCTATCACTATTCTTAGCAACGAATTTCCTGGTAGTGCCTTTCTTTTCTTTCGCACGCTTAGAGAATGGAATCATCTGCCAACGTTTGTCCGAATTATTCTTCTTTCAAGGGATGCCTCAAACTCACTATTTCTTATTAGCTATCAAATATCAAGATATCTAACTGCGCTTCAAATGGCAAACGATCATGTGCACATCAGATTCACATTTCTGTGTAACTTTGTATTCATACGGTACATTATTTTGTGGACATAGATAAACAAATAAAAAATTTAATACTTGCCTAAAAAACATTTGAGAAAATGATCAATGAGAATATAAAAGCAAAGAACAAATAATTGGTAATACTTTCTACAAATATCCAATTCTAAATTTCAACAGTAAAATTTGAACATACTCCGTAATATTTTGAACCTGATAACAGAACAATTACCTAATGGACTGAATTTATCTGGAGGTTTGTAACTGTATGATGATGCTCTTAGGATCATCCAAAGATCATCTCTCATTCAATATCTAAACAAAAAGAATCCAAAACTATGATTCTGAAATAAAGCAATTGATATGAAAAGCAGATAATTAGATAACCACAGCTGCAAGTCATTGTAAGGACTAAAGAGTTTCGTTGATAAGAATTCACAACATTTATACTGCAAACCAACTACTGCAACATGCAACTATTGCAACATGTATCAACAGAGGTCAAACAAACCACAAACATATCTTCATTTTTTCAACATCAACACATATAAACATCTTTTTCTACACAATGCTCAAAAGCACATAAGAAAACTAAACAAATTAGTTTTACTTTTTTTAAAAATGTTGCATATAATTATCACTATATAGCAAAGTTTTTCTGTACAAATAAAATTTACAAAAAAAATAACAGCGAAAAATAGTACCTTTTATCAATCTTGCAATATATAAGCTTATATAAGTGTCAATAGCCAAAAATAATGAGACATTCTGATGTTTCCAAATCAGAAAAGCACAATTTTGGTAGTCTCTATACATACACAATCCGGTTTTTATACCTATTTCTTCCAGCAGATTTGATTTGATTTAAATCCATAAAATTTCTTAAAAGCTTTGAACATGATTAACTCAAAAGAATGATCTTAATCTGCAACCCTTAACCACCAAACAGGAACTTTGAATAATCATACAATAAGTTTAGCATGAATGACATTACTAACTATGGACCAGTTTTATAGACCTATACAACTGTGAACTTTTCGGGGGTGAAATTAAACCCATGGACTCCAGACGCCATCATGGAGCGCCGGGTCACAGAGTGGGTCATCCTCAGGATATCGTGCAGGAACTGCAATTGACTCGTAGTAGTCCAGACGATTCAAAAGCTGAACTGCAATATCTTGGTTCTCTTCGAAAACGTCCGTGGTTTCCTTGGGATCGCTGGAAAGGTCAAACAACCATATATTCTTCTCTCTTGGATCTGGGTCTGGGATGGAATCTAATGCAGGATCCTCAGGTGGTGCCACCCAGCTTCCGTCTCCTAGGTAACAGAAGAAATCATGCAGACATTTACATACCCTTGTCCAATGTCCAGTCTTACAAAACTGTGACTTTTCCCTATAGTCACACATAAGAAGTGCTTAGTTCTGGAATTATCGGTCCTCATCACCGAACAACTGAGTGAATGTAACTGCGAAATGCAACTGCGTTGTATCCTTGAGCACAAATTGAGAGGCTTTGGAAAAGGTGCGTGTTTTCAAGTGGGCTTCCAGTTACAACTGACAAACGTCGGCCTAGTTCAGTTAAAAATTAAGTGCCTGATTTGTTAATGGGACCAAGTGTTTCAAGAGCAATTGGGATAAAATAAAATATAAAAAAATTGTAAAATATGAAATAAAATATAATAAAATATAATAACATAATAAAAAATAAATTTTTATTATTATTATCATTATTATTATTATTATTATTATAATTATTATTGCGTTTTTATATATTGCACTTTCAAGGTAAACTACTTAGAAGCGCTCCCAGTCCGACATTAATTGTACCATGCAGCATTATATCATGCCATCATTGCCTAATTATGCCCCTATAATTTTGGTTGTTTTAAATAATTATGATGTTTAAGCATGCAGTTAATTTGTTTTCTTAGAATTACGGCGATTATTGTATATGAAGTTTTCCAGGGATACCTGTCCTGACAATAATCACACTGTGGAGACAACTATCAGCATTGGCGCCATTGCGATGTTATTCATGAATATGTTAGAGTCAAATATTTTCTTGTTTAAAAAATTGTCGGACCAAAAAGGGGTGGTGACTATCACCACCACTTTTAAAAGTGGTAGTGACTGGACACCATCGTCACAATAGAACGGTACGCCAATGTTCAGGATATATGTAAGATCATGTGTTTTCAGCTGCTGGGCTTCTGTTATTTGGAATCACCTGAAACCATCCACCTAGCTCACTTGCACTCATCATTTGAATCGTCAAAACTATCATGCCTGACATGAATATGTTACTGAAACCAGAGTATAGGTCAAAAGCACAAAAGGCAAAGACTGCAAGAGATCATTGCTAAGTGCAGCAGAACCAGTTTAAAAGGTAAATCCTACATCAGCCCCTATATTGTTATATGCGATTAATGCCAATGATACCGCTACTAGAATACCAACTATAGCTGGAATTGGAACTTCACCAGCCACACGAATATCAGTTGCATACATACATAAGCCTGTCATTCCTTTAGAACTCAAAACCAATAACAATAACTAATAACAGTCCCATCTGAGAGATAATTAAAGGCGGTGAGAAAATACTAGACACACACATATGCATAGCGTTTTATGTTACAATCTGGTACCAAGAAAGACAGAAAGAAGCAGATTATAGTGAAAAAATAAACAGCCAATGAACAGTGGAAATCTGTGTCAACCTGGATCGCCTGTAATAAGTTTCCAGTTTCCAACTCGAATAGCAGCTCTAATACGATTGTCGAAATCGGAAATGTTTAGGTCAGATCCACGCATCAGTCTCAGTGGATCAATGTTGTGCAAAAGCTCATCACGTGGACTCTCGGCTCCTTCACTGATAACGTAAAATTGTCACATAGGCCTACCAATTTAGCAGTAAAACTAGCAATAATATTATTTCAGATTACAATTATACTTCCTATTTGTGTGAACCAGTTGCATATACTAATACTTACTATATTATTCCAATTGTATTTGTAATCATAACTTAAATTCGAATTCTTGTTTCTAATTTTCAATTAGTCCATTTCCTCCACAAAGCATAGCAGAAATAACAGAAGTTCAGAATAGCATCTTTTATATATAATATTCTATTAAGCGAATCTTCCTTTAATCTCTGTGTCACTTGAAATCTGATCCAGATTCCGCTTTTTATTAATTGCTCTATAATGGTCTCGGTTTGATTCTCAGTTTTACCAGCGTCACAATTGTTCTCATTTACAAATCACAATCACGGCATGTATAAGCAAATTTCAACCTGATAGTTTCCCAAACATCAAATCCATCCAAGTCAAGTCCAGTAGTGTTGCCACCAGCCAGATTTAGCAGCGTGGGGAACCAGTCTGACACATGGATGAGACCAGTATTGATTGTTCCAGGTTCCTTGATAAGAGGACTATTGACAAAACCCACTCCTCTCATTCCACCCTCCCATAGCGTCGCCTTATAGCCCCTAAGGGGCCAGTTGTTACCACCCACAGTCACTTGTCCACCATTATCTAAAAACACAGATGAAATACAAAATAGTTAAGTAGTAAATAAACAAACAGATTTTATCCTGAACTAGTATTCGAGTTACTTGGTGTGCTCAGAACTGTATAGCGATTAGCCTGTCAGACTGTGAATCAAGAGGTTGGTGGCAACAACTGTGTGGCAGAGCTGTACTTGTGTGGCAGAGCTGTATTGCTATCGCACGCGTCCACAGGTGGCGGATTGTGGAACTACCTCTAGATATAGAGACCCTCGTTGTTGATGGGGCCCATTGTTCCATGGCTAACTGGACGAAAAGGTGTGTCCTTCGGAGGTTCAAATATTTCATAAGTTTCCTTGTGGCAGCTTTCTCCGCCGCACTCCCGGCTTCGGTCGCATTTTCGGCTACCGTGTCCACCACGGTCACGTCCCAAATCAACGCACGCCCGTTACTCCAGGGGATTAGAGTCTGGTCGTCCAGTCTTTTCCCATCCAACCTGGCGAGGCCCGACGGCTCCTTTATCATATATACCATTATCTAAAAACACAGATGAAATACAAAATAGTATGGCGTGTGATGCCATTGGGTCTTTTCCCGTCAGATCGTAGTAGTCCTTGCCGTTCTTTGACTGTTGGGAAGCCCGCTTTCGACAGAGATCAGTAGATCAGGTCGTTGATGACCCCGTGGCGTGATATTCGGCCGAAGCCCAGCGGACAGGACAAGCCTGTTCGCCCAAGGCGGTGACTGGCGCGTCACAAGCGCGTGTGTGGCTCGCAGAATTTTGACCCCAACCGCAGGCCCACCGCCACCCCGACCGCCTCGTCGCCCAGTTTCAACCCGCAAGATGTAATGGGCTGACTGTACAGCCAGTCACCAGCGTTTTCGGCGTTCACAGCCCTCCCAGCTTTGTCGTGTTTCTCGGTAAATCGGGTGGAAAGATCTAAGAAAGGCCGTTGGAGGAGGGGTTGGTATAACTTGGACTGTTAGTGAGTTGGAAACGTTTCTGTAGAACTGAGCCCAAACTCTGCCTTACATCTGGCCAGGGCCGGATTAACCAGTATGCCATGTCTGCCATGGCGGCGGGCCCCCCGTCGTCAGAGGGCCCCCCGCGTCTGAACAACAATAATTTTTAATGTACAATTTCCCATTTATTCAAGGACAGTGCGTAAAATTACGTCAATTTCTGGTTGCTTTTTTGAAGGCGAACAATGATATTTTATGTTGGCCTTAAATCTATGCCATCTGATTTATGATTTTGTCGGTATTCAATTTGGCCTACTTTTTAAGAGATATGCCAGAGTGGCAGACATATACCCTATACCTATTCTTAGGTGGCAGACAGGCAGACAGAGAAAGAGAGAGAGAGACAGGGAGAGAGATCGGTCCATTAATAGTCAGACATGTAGGCAGACAGACAGAGTGACGGCGATAGAGATAGCCTAGAGAGATTCGGTTAAACTAATTTGAACAGTTGAACTCTGTAATGGGTCGACCTGCAACTTCATACGCTTGCAAGGTGTAACATATTATCTTTGGCTCTGTCTTACAAAGCAATCTATAATAATTATGTCGTAGAGGAATGCTGCTACATGGATGTGTGGATGCAGTGTGTGGGTGGCGTCCAGCCTGCAATGCAGCTGCGCTGGCTTAATAAGTAAGCATGAAGGTATAGATACATATGTATATAATATACTGAATATTATGCGATGTCATTTTTACGACATGCATGTGTATATTTATATGTATAGGCTATAGGAAACTGTTCACCGAACTCTGATAAACTTCCCACATGCCTACGTATTACCTATAGGCCTAGCTGTTTGAGTAGGTCTTATTTCGTCTTCACTTCAAGAAATTAGCAACCGTGAATGCCGGATAGTAGGCCTAAAGCCTATAAATAATACTGAATTGACGAAAGTGACCGATACCGAAGAATAAAATTTTTCAAGTCCTTTCCGGTGCTCAAAAAAGGCGAGTAGCGAAAGAACGCACTGACAGAGAAAGAAATAGCGGCCTATAGCCTAACCCAAAACTGGATAGATTTTTCATGAACTCCACTGCAGTGACAGCTAGCCACATCAAATGAGTCAGAGCAGAGGCAGATTAGAAATGTTGGTGGTAGTTATGTGCCATGCACTGAAGTTACATCTGCAGAGCCTGAAATTTGCGAGTCTGGTGTCATAGAGATCACAACACAAATTTCTGCATGCGGCAGATGTTCGTGCTATTCATTATGTTGAAGACATACAATACGGTAAGGGTCTGTAGGCCTACAGGCTATTTAATCAAGAACCTTACTTATATTATAAATGTAAAATGATTTCAGTCGTATAAATATATATATATTGCCTATATAGCCTATATATATGTATATCGTTGAACTCTACTTCAATCATTCATTCGCTCCATGGAATTAGGCCTACCGGTATATATAATATATGATTATATATTCATTCATTCATTCATGTCAAGAGAACAATTCAGGATCCATGCACTGCCAGCCCATGCAACACTGCAAAGAAAAAGGACTTGAGAGTTGAGAGATTTATGAAACAAAGTTTAATTAGTCAGATACAGGTCAAATAAACGCAGCCTTGGATGGCGCTCATTAGAGGCCTAATAGAGCGACGGTTTCCTAGCTTGTACCGGTATCTAGCCTAGTTGTAAATCCAGCATAGTATGAAAAGTAGGCCTATGGACTATGGTGTCGGAAGGTAATGGTGAATTAAGGGGCCCCCCTGAGAATATGGCGGCGGGCCCCCCGAGGGCTTAATCCGGGCCTGCATCTGGCCCCCAGAGCACTCACATACGGGTCCAGGTTGCCCTCCAGCTGACTTAGGATTTCTGACTGTAGAACGAGGGTGCCCGCGGCCGATGCCAGAAAGGCGGTAAACGCCAGCGACGACACCCTGCGTATTCCCAGTCCACTCATACCAATGAGGAGACTTAAATGGCCTCCAATCAAGTTAAGCCCCAGTAAAAGAAAATCTGGTCACCAAGTTGGATAAATCTATTTGAACAGAACAGCATTACAACTTCAACTTTGTGTTAATAGTTGCGATGAGTAACGGTGAACAAACTGGCAACAATCACCAAGCAATGTTTGTTGGTAAATTCATGCACTGTTTAAAAGTGTGTTAGCAGATCTGTAATCCCAATATGCAATTGAAGAGTTAGCACCATCCGCTTTTTAAAGATTACCTCTGCACCTGCTTTCCACTGTTCTTCACCTTAATTGACTGTTGGAAAGACGGTACATAAAACCAGTACAAAACATAGGCCTACTGATTAAAATACCTGTTGAGAATATTAGCACTGTGTTATTCCAGAGCCCGTAGTTCTCTAAAGCAGCAGAGATATTTCCAACAGCTTCATCAAGACAAGATATCATGCCTAACAGAAATGTTAACACTCGAACATTATTTGGAATCGACCACATAAATAAATTGTCATAGACTTTTATTTTTTAACCAATTTATTGCAACTTAGCTTAGCAGCAAATGCTCTCCTCATAGGCGGAGACTTGATCCAGAAGTTGGAGGGACGAACGAGCGGCCGAAGGATAATCGCCGAGGCGCGACATTTTGGGTGGACGACAATTTCCATTTTCATCGACTAAATTTTCTGACGACCGTTTTTAGTCATTTGGTCGCAATCTCATGAAAATATACCGTTTTCCTGCCAAAATAGCTCATGACCTTTTTAGTCTTTACTACTATTTTACGAGAATTTAGCAATATAACTATGGAAATTTACGATGATATTTATGAATATCTTTAAAATGCTGTGGCGATATGAGCACGTGAGTTTGTGTGAGCGGCGGTCGCTCCCACAAACATTAGGGACCGTCCCCCGTTCCCCGAGGCTCCTCCCATGGGCCATGGCTACCCTAATTGCAGTGTGGAAATTAAAATATTTTAACTATTGGAGGGATAATTTATTGAACTTTTAAGCCATGTCTTTCAGCTATGAAATTATGAGAATTTTTAGATTCGCAGATTAAAATGTTAAAATTACAGTTTGGAAATTTAAACGGAATAAATTGAATAAATTCAGCTTCCATTTAGACACGCGTTCATTTAATCGTTCTAGCATCTATTTGAGCAATAAGTGCCAACTATTCTTCGTAGAGCCAACTTCTATTTCGGCAAGAATACGTTTTTAAGGAATTTAGCCAATGGCAAGACATAAACCACGACTACTGATATCAAAAGCTAAATTGCGCTTGTTTCTAGAGGCCCCCCTGAAATGGAGGATGGGCAAAGACTTCACACCCCCAAACCTGAAATCCTGGTCCTACCACGGCCAACACATCTACTATTATCTGCAACAGATGTGGAACTGCATTTTGTACTTAACTCTGCCACTTCTGATTCTTTCGCAGGCATAACCGGACTGCGGACTAAGCCGACTTCGGACAACCCTTCTTACTAGACACAGCGCTCCTTAGTAAGCTGTGCCCTGCGCTTGACTTTCAAGTGGCAATCTAGAAATCTGGAGATTACGATTACGATTCGCTACACTGAATGAAATATATGTGGCTGCATGAGTCCGATCGAGGGTCTGTGACGTCAGAAATACCCCACCCCGAGTTAATGAGCAGCTGCCAAAAGTCAGCAGGCTAACCTGTGTATTCAAAGAACCTTACCACAATACAGCGATGATTACGCTCAGTAATTGCATGAATTAAATTAACTCTGTACTTATCTCACAGTAAAGAAACCCGGGAAGAATCCGATCTCAACATATATCTGCATACAGAACCATCAGCCGTCATTTCATTAAAGTTTTGAACATGGTAATGTTCGCACATTGCTTGAATATCGAAGGCATTGATGACGAATATTTTGAATGTGGTTCTACATAATATCCATCACGAGAGTCACTCCTATTATGTCAACGCAATAGAAATGATTAGATCAAAATCATAATGAATCAGATAAAATAAGATACTAAGAGAGTAGCAAAATCATTAGCCGACCTGCATATGCTCTCCTGGATCTGTCTGTGATATTCCTATATGGTTCTTCGTACTCTTCAGGAACCAGCAGAGGAGTATGAGCTGCCTGGAAGGGAAGATATAAAAAGAGAGGCTGCAAAATAAAAAAAATCACTTTTATTTACCGTAGTAGGCTAGATATGGAGATTTGAGTCACGAAAAACATTTATTTGACGCAATTTATTCAAGTTAAAAATTAAGCTTTCCAAAACAAAATAACAACATAAGAAATGTCTACTGTAAGCTTAAATGTGAGGTTCTGCGAGGTTCTACTAATTTTGATTGCTCATGTACCATAGTTGTCCTTGTAGAAGAAACATCTTTCAAAACGCTTCCCATATGACCATGTATTCAAGACCAATACACTCCACCCCCTCCCCCAATACGGTTTTGTCCCAGCACCAGATAAAGAACTTGCTGCACTTCCATCACCATGCGATAATACTCGTCATGAACCACAAAATAGGCCTAACACCAATAATAATCATATTCAGAAACAGAGAACTTTCAAATGAGTAGGCCTATCATCAGTTGAGACACAAACATTGTACATAGCCCACAGACAATTTTCGCATTGATAATAACGGGTCATTTCTACCGATTGGCGGTGCAGCAACAATATACTGCGTCTATTTTATTTCACAATACACTTCTGTTAGAGTAACCTCCTCGTTGTTTGAAACGGCATGCTCTTTAATGATGTCAACAGCCTTTTCAGTGAAAATGTGAGTTGAGTAGAGACCAGTGTAGTTCCTAGCAGGAGAAAGGCCGTCCCTCAAATCAAGGCCACACATTGTTGTGCTGCTGTCGAATACGTAACAATGACTGTGATTATAGTGGTTTCCCATTCCATTGAAAAAACCTGTAAGAACAAGGATTATATGTGCTAATGGCTGCTAAGCAACTGTTACATCAAAGAATGGCTGGAAATACGACAGCAGTTTCCTTAATCGAATCTTTCACGAAGTTTAAAATGAAACCAGTACCAATTGCCAGCTTCATGAATATAGCCGTAGTGGAAAGCATTTTAAAATATGGTTGTTGAACAAGAATAAAATCTATCCTAAAGGCATTTTTCACAGGGTGATGGTAATGAAAAAATGTATAGATCTAAATTAAATGGGCACACAATAAAAGTATAGCCCTATGCTTCCGTATAGGCTGATGCCAAGGATTTAGCAGTCAGTCTTGTCAAGTTTTGATGTTCAGAAGCCAAGGTATTGATGACCTATATCAATCTTTTTATTGGTCCGTTTGTAACAACAATAAGCACACCAAGGCAAGAATAAAAATTACACAAAGCATATAGACCTATGCAAGTCGAGTCGTAAAATAAACATTTGCTTCATGATGTTTCTTTGACAAGATGCCTGTAAATATGTTTCAGTCAAAGGCAAAAGGACATTTTAGTTCGGTAGCTGTACTGGTACCCATATGACAGTATAGCCCATGCATACTAACTTCTTATAGGCCTAAACTTTTAACTTGTTTGGTTATGGTAAAGACGAAATCTGTTTCTTTTAAAATAAAACTTTGACTATGCATCCTGTTGTCTGCGACTCTCCTAAACGACTTCTTGAAATTTGGTTCGTGATATATGTAGGCCTACAAGAATAAAGAACTGGATGTATTATAGTCGTTGGTCGTTGGCAAAATGGCCGACGATTTTTGGCCTCTGAGTCGCTACGGCAGATTATGGTGTCTGTAACACAAATGAGGCGATGAGACGAGAGAAGAATTTTATGCTTCATTTACTGTCTTTAAGCGAGGATTGTACAGTTGCGGTGCTGCGTGTTTTACGATAGTTCTGCTCGTTGCTGTTCTTTGCTTCGACCACCAAGCAGTGACTCTAATATTTCTGTGGCGGACAGGCCACAAGACAAGTACACGTAAAATATAACTTGTTGGGTAAATAGCGGGAGTAACCCTGACTCTCGTTAGGTAGCCATTTGGCTTAGTAGAAAAGAAACTGAAACCGGTTTCGTTAAAATTTAGGTTTCGGTCATTGTATACGGAAGACCGATGTCCACGTTTAAGCCAAAGCATAGAGTTGCCGGTGGAATAAAGCCTGCCACACGGTGCGTTGCTTATAACGTGGAGTAGTTGCCGACTACTCCATACGTACTGTGTTCGTGAATTCGTTCATAGTTAAATCGGTTGTGTTCGACTGTCTCTACAGGATTGGCATTGGCCATTCGAACATGATTGGGCGATCCTGATATACGCAGTTGTGAGAGCTCAGGTGGACGATCTGTCGGGGTTCGTTACTCTGTCATCGATCTCTAGGGGTTCAATCTTCTGTTTCAGGGGTACGGGTTACTGGCCGGAGACGCCGCAGCTCCGTTGGTCTGCGGAAGTGTTACATTGTATAGGGTGAAATCCCCTGGTGAAGTATCCGGTTACTGTTTGGCTACACGTGTTGGTGATTCTGCAGGACTTGGGTTGGGCTCCTACCTGCCAGGGAATCTACGTGTTGCATTCACGATCCTGCCGTCTTGGCGATCGTCGAGAGTCTTTTGAGCGTAACGTGAGGTTACGGGTTTTCTGGAGTGGAGAGGGTGACTCCACGGGTGCGCATGAAGCCGAAGTGTCGGTGAAATACGTTCGATTTAGTAAAGCAGGGGCACCAAGTTCTTCGGGTAATATATATTGGTACAGTAGAGAGTTATCGCTCCCCTCGGGTAGAGGAGCAAGGGAAGCAGATTAAAGCTTGAGAGTAAAGACCAAGTTTGGATATCAGGGTTTTTTACCTGAGGTCCGTAACTGCTGAGGTAGGGCGAACGGCGCCAGTAGAATATAGCGACAATAAATAAGTCTCTACGGAGACGGGGCTACCCGATACCTGTTCCCCCAAGACCGCCAGGTCTTTTATTTTTTTCCTCTGTTTCCCGTGAACAGGCCAGCATCCACCACGACGCTCTTCCGAGCGTCCGAGAACGCTAAGTCTCGGTGAGGCGCCGGTTGTTGCCGTTGGACGTGGGGCGAGTGAGGCGAGCACTCGGGAAGCGCACCGCGTACTTGGTACACGGCGGCGGTGCGTGTTCCGTGGACAGGCTAAGTGTCAAAGTCGGGAGTTCGGCCGCTGCCGGTCTCGATTGCTGCCGGGCTTCAGCTCGACTCTGCCCGGTAGCGTGTGAGCAGCGTGAGCCGTCTCTCCGTGGAATTCACTGTTACCGAAATGAGAACACGGTCGTGGCGCATCCTCGGCCTGGGGCCGTTGGATTGGTCCTGGTTTCAGGCACTTTGGTTGCCGGGAAAGGGCATGCGCTCAGTAGTCCCCGTCGGTGGCGAGGGCTCGGTGGCTGCCCGGTGCAGCATGGTACGCAAGAGTAAAGACGAACAGGGCAAGAAGACAAAGACCGAAGGCGCGACGGGTGGCGCACGGCGAGGCCGCTCTGCCGGTGGGACAACAGACCCTGTGTTGGGAGTCGGCCATCCTCCATCTCAGGACGTCGCCTACTCGGCGACCGCGGGCTCGGCAGAGAGCGAGTCAGACGATACGGCGCTGCACACCCGGTCGCAGGAGTCGGTGTCAGGGGCTTCTTCGACCGTCAGTGAAAGCGACAACGGCGCGCACGGCGCAGACAGCGACTCGGGAGATCCAGGCAATCCTGGTAAGAGCGCGGGTCTCTCGGGTCTTGGGCTGTCAGAGACTCTTGATGGTGCAGGGGCCACCGAGGAAGACCGACCCGGTCAGGCAGAGGCGTTTGCGGCCGACGGCAAGAGGGAAGCGGCGCAGGCGTTGTCTGCTGAGGGTCGGACGCCACAAAGTGGTACCAGAAGTGAGGTTCAAACTTCTGAGGTACGCACTGTCCCTTTTCTGCCTTTGAATGTTGACTTTTCAACCGGGAATCTTTCCATGGATGTTTCTCGACCTGATCGTGAGTACTTTGGCGCTCGTCCAAAAATTTGTTGGCCTGATTTGAACGTAGCTGGTGGATTTGCTCAATTCGATGTGGCTGCGCCGGTTGATTTGGTTACGGTTGACCCAGTGGGACGTACTGATCAAGAAGCTGAATTGGTTCGCGACCGTTTTAAGACTTCTTCTTCTGTAGCTGGTGTTGAAAATTGGCTGCGTTCTGTTCCACGAGTTTCGGAAGCTGTTCGGGACAGCAGACCCATGTTTTCTGAGCGTGTAGTCCCATCTGGTCCTGACAGGGATGTGTACCGGTTACCCGAGCGATGTGTGGAGGTACTCTCCGTGCGAGAACGGTCGAGTAGAAGTGCTGGTGCATCTCGCAGGCATGTTCCTCGACTTGAGACGATTGAGAGCGTCTCAGGAAATGATGTAGCTGTCGACGTAAAGAATGAATTGTCAATTCTCCGACAATGTGTGGTGCTGCTCACTCAGAGGGTGGAAGCCTTGTCAGTTCCTGGTGAACGGAGGCAGGAGTTATCGCCTAAGCATATGGTGAGACCTCCGGATAAAGCACACAGAAAAAAGGTCAGTAAAGAAACGGTTCGACAGAGTGATTTACCGGAGCAACGAGTGTCACAATCACGGCATTGTGATTCTCCGAAAGTCAGACGACTGGTACAGCAGGATGTCAGGGTGAAAGGAAAAGTGGTGTCATCAGACGATGCATCCACACAGACGGACCGGGATGAGCGAGGAACCAGGACGAATGACGGGAGTCATCATCGTCGGTCAAAGCGAAAAGTGAACATCACGGTGCCGACACAGCGTACTCAACCGTCGTCAAGTCGGTCTATTTTCAAGAAGAAAGACCAAGGACAACGACGTGTGGCAGTGGTGTCTAGCGACGATAGCAATTCGTCGGGTGAAAGTATTCGGTCTCCCGTAAAGGCAAGAGGACACAGGGACAGAGGAGTTGCCAAAGACCAGGTTAACACTCGTGTGAAGCAACGAGTCGGATCAAGGACCGGGGAGGACGACGAATCAAGTGATAACAGTGATTCGCCTCGACGGAGTTCCGCTGAGGACAGAACACGTCAACGGTCTGCCAGTCAGACGAGAACCAGAGTTCCAGTGGACCGTGGGATCCGGATCAAACTTGAAAAGTATGACGGGAAGACAGCGATCGCTGCTTTTCTGGCCAAGTTTGAAGTCTGCGCCAGATGCAACAATTGGAGCGACAGGGAAAAATCTGACCAGCTCATGTGTGCTCTCACAGGGCCGGCGTCACAATTGTTGTGGGACATAGGTGCGCAGAAGAACGTGTCTTGGCAGGGTCTGGTGGAAAAGTTGAAGGCGAGGTATGGTTCAGAGAATCAAACGAATCTCTTCCGAACCAAGCTACGGACATACCGACAGGGTCAGTCTGAGACACTGAGCAATGTTGTGCAGGAGATCAGGCGATTGATGGTCCTAGCATATCCTGGACCGACAAATGACGTTGTCGAGTCGATCGCTTGTGATGCCTTCATTGACGCTTTGACGAATCAAGACTTGGCTCAGAAAGTACGCGAAAGAGAACCGGTTGATCTTGAGACCGCGTACAAACATGCTGTCCGATTGGAAGCATACGGTCGTCAGTCAACGTCTGGTGGTAACTTGGAGCAGAGACATGGTAGAGTGAAAGCTGCCAAGTTCGATAAAACGACTCCGGAAGTCGGGGATCCACAAGATCAGCGAATGGTCGACCTGGAACGTCAAATTGAGACTCTGACCAAGGAACTCGGTCAGCTCAAGCCGAAGTCAGAGTCGGGGTTTGTTGCAAATAAACTTTACGAACGATGGAATCGTTCGGACCGGACAAACAACGGACCGTTTCAGAGGCAAGGATTTCAACCAGGTGGTTGGAGGAACGATAACATCGTATGTTTCCAGTGCCGCAAAAGAGGACATATCCGCAGGAATTGTCCGCAGCTGAGGACAACAGCTGAGGAAGACCCAGTGGGCGGTGAAACTTTCCCGGAACCGTCACAAAGTCGACTGGTAAAAGGAAGCAGCATGGCGTACATCGTCGCACGCTTGAATGGAGTACGACGTCAATGTCTTCTTGACTCAGGCAGTGAGATGTCGCTGGTGCCTAAATGCTTCGTGCCAGGGAGTAAAGTAGTACCGTCAGAGCAACGACTGCTAGCTGCGAACGGGAGCGAGATCCGAGTGGAGGGTGAAGCCATGTTGACCATTCACATTGGCAGGAAATCCTTTCCGCTACCTTGTCTGGTGACGGACCAAGTGACGGAAGTCATTTTGGGGCTGTCGTGGCTCGAAGCCAATCAGGCAAGTTGGAACTTCGCTGGTCACTGTGTTCGCCTGGGTGAACTGAACGTGCCGCTGAAAACTACATCTGCAGAACTCAGGTGTAGGAAAATCGTGATCCGAAACGACACTGTAATACCGGCCAGATGTGAAATGGATGTACTGGTGTCGGTGGTGTATCCGCATCTGCGTGTCGATACAGAGAACTGGGTCACTACTCCCAAGGAACTGTCCAAAGGACTTGTAGTTGGGCGAACCCTGATTCCGGGGAAGGAGTCAGTGGTCTGGGTCAGGATGATGAACGTGGGAAACGAGGACACCACGGTGAGGCAAAGTACTGAATGCCTGTTGGAACGAGAGACCGTATTACAAGTCACTAAGAATCTGATGACACAGAAGTCAGGGTACGGTCGACAGATTCCGTCAAGAATAGGAACGACACGGCAACCCACGGTGCTGCCAGAGGAATTGGTGCTACGGAGATTGTGGGAGGAGGTACCGGCAACGGTCTCTCCAGCTGAAAAAGAACGGTTACGGAAGCTGATATTGACTTATCGCGCGACATTTTCGCTGAATGAAAAAGACTTGGGTTTTACTGAGGTCATTCGACATGAGATTGATACTCAGCAGGAAAAACCTGGGCGACAGCCGCTGAGACGGCAACCGTTAACGATGTTGCCAGAAATTGATCGACAAGTCGAAGAAATGTTGACGCAAGGAGTAATCGAACCCTCCATGTCGGAGTGGGCGTCAAATGTTGTGATGGTAAAGAAAAAAGATGGGAGCATGAGATTCTGCATTGACTATCGTCAGTTGAACCTTAAGACGCGGAAAGATGCCCATCCGTTGCCATTGATTCGTGAAAGTTTGGACACCCTCGGAGGTGCTCGATGGTATAGCACCTTCGACCTGAGGTCAGGCTATCACCAGATGGCCTTGCACCCCCGCGATAAGCACAAAACTGGTTTTATAACCAGAAGGGGCAGTTTTCAATTCAAGGTTCTACCCTTTGGGTTGTGCAACAGTCCGGCTTCGTTCAGCCGACTCATGAATCTGGTACTAACGGGACTCAATTACGACATCTGTCTGGTATATCTCGATGATATAATTGTGTTCTCTCGCGATGTTGAGACACATCTGAAACGATTGGAATTGGTGTTTAAGCGACTGCAAGAGTACAACCTGAAGTTAAAGCCTTCCAAGTGTCATCTGATGCAGGAAGAAGTGCTTTTCCTTGGGCATGTGCTGAGTGAAAAAAGTGTAGCGACTGATCCGAGCAAGATCAAAGCTGTGCAGGATTGGAGTGCTCCTCGGAATCTACGAGAAGTACGATCCTTCATTGGACTCTGCTCATACTATCGTCGGTTCATACACGACTTTGCGGTAGTGGCTCAACCGCTGCATTTCCTGACCAGGAAAAATGTTCCGTTTCGGTGGACCGAGGAATGTCAGACGGCGTTTGATGAACTCCAGCGACGATTGGTGTCATCGCCGATATTGGCATTGCCGGCGGATGAGGGTCAATATCTACTCGATACAGATGCCTTTGCCTATGCAATTGGGGCAGTCTTGTCGCAGATACAAGATGGGGAGGAACGCGTCATCTGTTACGCAAGTCGGTTGTTGTCGACCGCAGAGAGAAATTATAATGTTACCCGACGGGAGTTGCTAGCCGTCATCTATTTCCTCAAGGAGTTCCGACAGTATCTGTTGGGAAGAAGGTTTACCCTTCGGACAGACCACTCTGCACTCCAGTGGTTACGTCGGACACCAGAACCAATTGGACAGCAGGCTCGGTGGTTGGAAACTATCGAAGAATTCGATTTCGAGATAGTCCATCGAGCTGGGACAAAACACGGGAACGCTGATGCCATGTCGCGTAGTCCTTCAGCGGAGACTGGTTCGGGTGAAACCAGGGACGAGTGTGGTGGCGACACCGCATGGGTACGTCCTGTTACGGGAAGTTAGACCCGCCGGCTCGCGGGATATGAACGTCAATCCGGACGACGGTTGGACAAAAGAAATACTCCGTCAGAAGCAACAAGCGGATGACAAGATTGGTCCTGTTCTGGAGTGGGTGGAGGCTAATCATCGACCCACGGATTCAGAGATTATGCCAAAGAGTGACGAGACGAAAGTCTTGGTGAGTCAATGGGACGTGCTAGAGGTACGTCAAGGCGTCTTGTACAGACGTTGGATAAAGGGGAGCACAAGTGACACTGAATATTACCAGCTGGTTGTGCCCCTTTCATTACGAAAAGAGATATTCGGGTTGACTCATGCGAGCTTCGCTGGTGGACATGTGGGCATCAGAAAGAGCTTGGAAAAGCTGCAGCGTCGCGCATACTGGCCAAGTTGGAAGGATGACGTACGTCGCATGTGCCAGCATTGCGATGCCTGTGCTCGATACCGACGAGAGAAACCGCCGCGACAAGGTCCCATGCAATGTCCTATTGTCGGGGAACCTATGGAGCGGTTGGGAATCGACATTACGGGACCTCATCCTGTGTCTAACGACGGGAACAAGTATATCCTCACCGCTATCGATTACTTCTCAAGAAGGGCCGAGGCTCTTCCCATCAGGAACCAGGAGTCGGTTACCGTTGCTGAAACGTTAATGATCCATGTGTTCTCACGGTTCGGCATGCCGCGTCAGATCTTGACAGATCAGGGCCCATGTTTCGAAGCAGAATTGTTCCAGGAGTTGTGTCAGCGTATGGAAATCGACAAGTTACGCACCACTCCTATTCGACCATCTGGGAATGGAATCATTGAGAGGTTCCATCGAACATTGAATTCCCTGATTGGGAAGGTTGTATCGGAACGTCAAAAAGATTGGGACATTCACCTACCGTATGTGATGGCAGCTTACCGGTCAACGGAGCATGAGGCCACACAAAGAACGCCTAACTTCTTGTTCCTTGGGCGTGAGAGTCATACGCCTTTGGATCTGATCCTGTCGCAGCTGGTGGACTGCGAACGACCGACGTACTCGAATCTACAGGAGTACGCTGATAAGCAGTCAGAGACAATGGAGACGGCTTATCGGTTAGTTCGGACCCAGTTACAGAGGGTAGCCGAACGGAGGAAAAAATCCTATGACCTCCGGGTGTAACCACAGAAGTTCGCTCAAGGCGATTGGGTCTACTACTACTACCCAAGACTTCGGTGTGGGAGGAAAATCAAGTGGACTAAGGTCTATACCGGTCCTTTCTTGATTATACAAGTGGTCAGTCCCGTTTTGTACCGCATACAGAGGAGTTCGCGAGCTACGCCAATGGTAGTGCATGTGGACAAGCTTAAGGCTTTCCATGGCGACCATCCGGACAGCTGGTTGAAGGATGAAGAGGAGGACAGTGACTCCTCTCTCGACCTCGATCTTGAGAGGGTGTGTCGACGTTTTCCGTCGATAAGGGAACACCTTGGAGGTTTTCCTATGTCCAGGATGGACAATACCGTCGAAAGTCCCAGTCGACGAAGTGGTAGTCAGTCCCCAGAGAATGACTAGCCAAATTCGTCGCGTAATGGCGATGTGTTTCTGGCTGGGGTTGAGCAAGATTTCTGTTTACATTTGACAGCTCTTTTGTTTGACGCCACAGTGGTACTTGTGGGTTGCGAGACTTGAACTGGGTCTCGACACCGCTTAAGGTGGTGGGTTTTAGATCTGTCGGTAGACAGTGTTCCTTTTGATGTAACCTTTTTCAGTGCAGGGTAAAGTGGTACCTGATCGTATTGTGAACGCGCCCTGCGTTTTCTTGTACTCGCGTGATGGCGATTGTTTCTTGATACTGGTCAAGTTCCTTTGAATTTCGTTTGATTTGCTGACCGCTTAATTGTGGTGGGACTGTCCACGCAATTCGCGAATAACTCTTGTTGAGTAGAATCACTATCAGACGGTGATGTGAGGGAACAACGGATATTCCCAGGACAGTGGACAGAGTTGGTAACTTTTCTCTCCTTAAGGTCCCTCAGCTTCGGTTGAGTGGAGCTCGGGTAAGAGACAGAGTGCGTATGAGGTTGGTGGTCTTGCACGGTGGCAGGATACCAGTAGAGTGGTGGTAGGAATTACTCGCACCTGGCAGGCTGACGTTGTAGGTAACGTTCGGGCGGGGTGGCGTAAGTCGGGTCTCCTCGAGGACGTTAGTCGCACCTGTTCGAGCTATCACTACCAGTTAGTGCATGGGCGGGGTTCCTTTAAGTCGAAGTCCTGTCTCTGGTCCAATGATCGAGTCGAGGAGTGGTGTACCCGCACCTGAGCTAGCTATCGCTACGAGTTAGCGTATGGGCGGGGTGAAATAAGCCGAGGTTCCTGGGGACGCTAGTCGCACCTGTTCTAGCTATCACTACGAGTTAGTGATGGGCGGGGTTCCTTTAAGTCGAAGTCCTGGTTTAAAAGACAGTGGGAGGACGCTAGTCGCACCTGTTCCAGCTATCGCTACAAGTTAGCGATGGGCGGGGTTCCTTAAGTCGAAGTCCTGGTTGTAAAATGACTGTCTGGATCGCTCTATAACTGTGGTGGTTTCCGGTTCCTTGCACTCTAATCGAGCTCGGGTTGGAGATGTTCCTGTTACGTTTATGTTTCCCTGATCTTGCAGCCGATGTTTACATCGATGAACGGCACGTGAAGTATATGTTGGGCTAAGGAAAGACTGTTCGTGAATCTGCGGCGGATTCTTGGATTTTTGCCGGAGAGCAAACTTCCGATTTTTGGTTATTACAATAATATGTCTGTTCTATTCTGTGGTTACTAGCACCAGCTAGTTGCGGAGGTTCGATTTGCTGTCGTAGGGTCGATCCTTGACTGCAAAGTCTACTCCGATGTGCCTATGTATTTGTGTTAGTTGTTGTTATTTTCAGAGTTGGTGGGAACTGGCCAACAAACGACGCTGCTGGACGTCGTGTTCTGGACAACGAGATTCAGACAGAGAATCTTTGACACTGTGATGATGGTGGTTGAGTATGACTGGTGCAAATGGAACAATAAAGAGCGTATCTGGTGTGTGAATGGGTTATGAGTGACACTCATTTTTGTGATCGGGAGACAGAGGGGGTAGTGCTGTCTCCCAAGAACCTAAGTAGGTAGGTTAGAGGACGGGCCCATAAAAATGGGAGGGTCCTGATAAATACGTTCCATGTTTCCTAACGATGCTCCGCATCAAAGAAAGGTGGGGAGAGTGTGGCGGACAGGCCACAAGACAAGTACACGTAAAATATAACTTGTTGGGTAAATAGCGGGAGTAACCCTGACTCTCGTTAGGTAGCCATTTGGCTTAGTAGAAAAGAAACTGAAACCGGTTTCGTTAAAATTTAGGTTTCGGTCATTGTATACGGAAGACCGATGTCCACGTTTAAGCCAAAGCATAGTGTTGCCGGTGGAATAAAGCCTGCCACACGGTGCGTTGCTTATAACGTGGAGTAGTTGCCGACTACTCCATACGTACTGTGTTCGTGAATTCGTTCATAGTTAAATCGGTTGTGTTCGACTGTCTCTACAGGATTGGCATTGGCCATTCGAACATGATTGGGCGATCCTGATATACGCAGTTGTGAGAGCTCAGGTGGACGATCTGTCGGGGTTCGTTACTCTGTCATCGATCTCTAGGGGTTCAATCTTCTGTTTCAGGGGTACGGGTTACTGGCCGGAGACGCCGCAGCTCCGTTGGTCTGCGGAAGTGTTACATTGTATAGGGTGAAATCCCCTGGTGAAGTATCCGGTTACTGTTTGGCTACACGTGTTGGTGATTCTGCAGGACTTGGGTTGGGCTCCTACCTGCCAGGGAATCTACGTGTTGCATTCACGATCCTGCCGTCTTGGCGATCGTCGAGAGTCTTTTGAGCGTAACGTGAGGTTACGGGTTTTCTGGAGTGGAGAGGGTGACTCCACGGGTGCGCATGAAGCCGAAGTGTCGGTGAAATACGTTCGATTTAGTAAAGCAGGGGCACCAAGTTCTTCGGGTAATATATATTGGTACAGTAGAGAGTTATCGCTCCCCTCGGGTAGAGGAGCAAGGGAAGCAGATTAAAGCTTGAGAGTAAAGACCAAGTTTGGATATCAGGGTTTTTTACCTGAGGTCCGTAACTGCTGACATAGGGCGAACGGCGCCAGTAGAATATAGCGACAATAAATAAGTCTCTTCGGAGACGGGGCTACCCGATACCTGTTCCCCCAAGACCGCCAGGTCTTTTATTTTTTTCCTCTGTTTCCCGTGAACAGGCCAGCATCCACCACGACGCTCTTCCGAGCGCCCGAGAACGCTAAGTCTCGGTGAGGCGCCGGTTGTTGCCGTTGGACGTGGGGCGAGTGAGGCGAGCACTCGGGAAGCGCACCGCGTACTTGGTACACGGCGGCGGTGCGTGTTCCGTGGACAGGCTAAGTGTCAAAGTCGGGAGTTCGGCCGCTGCCGGTCTCGATTGCTGCCGGGCTTCAGCTCGACTCTGCCCGGTAGCGTGTGAGCAGCGTGAGCCGTCTCTCCGTGGAATTCACTGTTACCGAAATGAGAACACGGTCGTGGCGCATCCTCGGCCTGGGGCCGTTGGATTGGTCCTGGTTTCAGGCACTTTGGTTGCCGGGAAAGGGCATGCGCTCAGTAGTCCCCGTCGGTGGCGAGGGCTCGGTGGCTGCCCGGTGCAGCATGGTACGCAAGAGTAAAGACGAACAGGGCAAGAAGACAAAGACCGAAGGCGCGACGGGTGGCGCACGGCGAGGCCGCTCTGCCGGTGGGACAACGGACCCTGTGTTGGGAGTCGGCCATCCTCCATCTCAGGACGTCGCCTACTCGGCGACCGCGGGCTCGGCAGAGAGCGGGTCAGACGATACGGCGCTGCACACCCGGTCGCAGGCGTCGGTGTCAGGGGCTTCTTCGACCGTCAGTGAAAGCGACAACGGCGCGCACGGCGCAGACAGCGACTCCGGAGATCCAGGCAATCCTGGTAAGAGCGCGGGTCTCTCGGGTCTTGGGCTGTCAGAGACTCTTGATGGTGCAGGGGCCACCGAGGAAGACCGACCCGGTCAGGCAGAGGCGTTTGCGGCCGACGGCAAGAGGGAAGCGGCGCAGGCGTTGTCTGCTGAGGGTCGGACGCCACATTTCGATCCTAAACTCAACTTAACATCGTACGAGAAACTTTTCGGCTGTACTCTTATGTCTTCATCGGAGTTCATTCGCTTGTGACTCGTGTTTGTCTTTTGGCTGCGTTATTACTTTCGGATGACTTTGTTTGCTGTAGCGACTCAGGGCCGGATTAAGGCATATTCGACATGTTCGGTCGAACAGAGGCCCCACACTTTAGTGGGCCTCCACACATGCAATAGATTTTTTCATCATTGCTAATTATTATAGCAAAAATGAGTTTAAAATCTATGAAAAAAATTATCAAACTATTCAAAAACTAATGACTTTAACATTATGCAACTTTTGCACATGTGTGGGGCCCTTATTGCAGTTTTCATTGCCAGGCAGATTGATCTTAAAATCAGTCAAAATGCTATTAAGAGTTGTGCGTTTTATTACTTATTTAAACACTTAATATAGGCTATCACCTGATCGGAACTCAAGTGCTATAGGCCTACTACGCATTATGAGACGGCGTGACAATATTATTGAGTAGGTATACATCAGGGGTTCTCACACTTTATTTGTATTGTACCCCCAAGTAAAAATTGGAATGACGGCGTATTCCCAGCAAAGTCAGATCAGAAACAAAATACTATTGCGAGGTCCCCTTGCAGTGACAACTGAAAGTCCATTTAACCATTGGTGACATCGTTTGTTAGAGTCGTATATAGTGAGTAAAATCTAGTTTGAATCATAATTATAATCTTATCAACAAATTTTTAAAGGGAAATGGTTTATAACCTCTCTAAGAAAGAGCCAACCTGTAGTGCTGAGGGTTTGTTTAGACTAGCACAGATTTTAAATATCTGGTTCAATATTTGTCAATTTCAAACACAAATTTACCCCATGTTTTGTTTTTGATAGCAAGCATAGTTTTAAAACCAGTTTAACCTAGACATGGCGTGCTGAAACGAATCGCAAAATTTAAAGCTCGACCAGAAATTAATCCTTAGGCCAATTCAGCTCTCCGCTATTTGAGCTCTACTTAGGCTCCAAAGAGTTCAGCTCACTTTTTTATATATATTACAAAAGTCTTTGCGACAAAAGGAGGTTCCAGCAATACCCAGTGTATAGAAAAACACTTCAGTCTTACCAAAGAATGAATCAAAGCCTCGATAGAGTGGAGTCACCTGCTCCTCATAGTGTCCAAGATGCCACTTTCCAACTATGTGTGTTGAATAACCCTGCTCCTTCAGCTTGTTGGCAATTGTTGGAAATTCAGGAGGTAGCGCGTTTCGCTGACAGGCCTGGAGCACACCATGTTGAAGTCCAGTGTGAATCTGGAATATACAACAAATCAACTACAAGACTCAATAAATGGTACAGGGAGAAAGAGAGCACAGAAATGTCCATCTCTTCCAGCATCCTCTTATCAGTTACGATTACGTCCATTGAGACAATGCTAGGCCTATCAATCATCCAAAGCATTCAACAAGAATCACATCAACCAGGATGCTATTGATAAAATCTTGGATGACAAGTTTCAATCAACTGCTTCAGTTGTTCTAGATATGCCAATCTCTGCCCGATTTCAGAACTGAGTCAGGCACTTCAGAGTTCAGATCTCAATCTTGTAGATGCACAGATAGTCTACAACTGAAGCTGCTCACATCCCAGTGGAATAAACTTCGCTTGGAGGACGAATACAAGGAGCTGCTGACCAACGTAAATACTTTGTCCTAGTTGTCTACAGTTTCGATGCTGGATGCTCTGATTATATTGAAACGGCATCACGACCAAAGCGTAAACGCAATCTGCCGAATGATTTGAATGAGTCGGTAACTATATGCATGTTATGCCCAAGTGGTAAACAAGGGAACGAAATAATCAAACTTTCAACGTAGCGAGAAGGTCTAGGCTTAATTTGATGCCCTTGACTTGTTCAAAGAAGAACTGGGATGTAGTTTCAACAACCCAGCCTTAGCCGCTCTTTTGGCTCTTCAACCTGGAGAAATGACGGTAGAACTTCGCGAGTTTTGTGTCGCCAGAAGCAAGATGAAGAAACTAGATAGGCAACAATTGACAGTTAGGCTACAATTTATAGTTACAGGGTTGCGTTCCACTGACGATTGCCAATCGATATTTAGCTAATTGTTTTTGTCATAGCGTATACAAACATTCAACCAGCGCTGCATCTTGGACAGGGCTGTTAATACCATAGGTGCATTCGGTGCCGTGCACCGAATGCCCATGAGACTCCTGAGTCTTGATACGAGCCTTAATTATTGCTAAATGTCGGATAAAAAAATAATCTCAGACTCACTTGAAATTGTTGTAAGATTGGCAGGTATAAGAAAGATGACTCTTAAGATAATCTTTACTTGGTCAAAGATGAACAGTGGGATGTCATTTCAACAACCCAGCCTTAGGTGCTCTTTTGGCTCTTCAAAATGGTTAAATGACGGTAGAACTTCGAGAGTTTTGTGCCCCCCAGCACCAAGATGCAGAAATTATGGAGATGCAACTAGAATTTACAGTAGCAGGGTTGCGTTTCTCTGAGGATTGCCGACTAAAATTAATTGAGTTGTTTTGTCATAGCCTAGGCCTACACACATTCAACCAGCGCTGCATTACATCTTCGACAGGACCGATTCACCGGGAACAGGACATTAACCACATATGATTACCTCTCCGCCATTACCCCGGTCTGTTTACATTTATATGCAGTGTATGTATGTATGTATGTATGTATGTATGTATGTACGTACGTATGTATGTATGTATGTGTGTATGTGTGTATGTATGTATGTATGTATGTATGTGTATGTGTGTATGTGTGTATGTGTGTATGTGTGTATGTATGTATGTATGTATGTATGTATGTATGTATGTATGTATGTATGTATGTATGTATGTATGTATGTATGTATGTATGTACATGTATGTATGTATGTATGTATGTATGTATGTATGTATGTATGTATGTATGTATGTATGTATGTATGTATGTATGTATGTATGTATGTATGTATGTATATGTGTGTGTATGTATGTATGTACGTATGTATATTTATGCATACATACATACATGCATACACACACTGGACCTAAATGTAAACAGACGAGGGGTAATGGTGAGAGTTAATGCTCTGGGGGTAATTGCAATGGGTAATTGGCCGGAGACCCGATTTAACCATAGGTGCATTCGGTGTGTTTCACGGAACGGCCCTGAGTTTTGAAACGAGCTTTATTGTCACACGATAAATTGTCGGATACAAAATTAATCTCAGTCTGACTTGAAATTGATGTAAGATTAGGAGGTCTAAGAAAGATGACTCTTAAAGATAATCAAGGTCACTCAGACTTACAATCTGTCATAGATTGGAATGAGATCAATTGACTTGAGGTTGTATAGTACGAGCTAGCGCTCTAAAATTGACTTAAGACTATCCTTGATCATAGTACGAATTCACTTGTATATCTGGGTTAATCATTAGGCCTATTGATAGGCAAACTGTGTGTCATTGAGGTTGCAAGGTCGGTTCATATCACGCCGCACGCAACTATTAAAGATGTGTCTAGTTTTATTTTTGGGGTCAACATCCATTTCAATTGTTTTCCAGTCATTGTAAAAATTAATGACCGCGCAATCTGCACGGTGGTCTAGCCAATGTTTTCACCTTGTAAGCAGATATTCGTAGTACACTTTTCTGCTTTGCAAACGTTCGGCAGACACAGGCCTAGTTGCACTCAAATGACTTTTTGAGACAATAAACCTAAGTCTGGAAAATGCAAATGTGACTGGTAGGGCAAGCAAATCCAAGATCAGTGCCGCTTTTAAAATTATGCGAACGTCGGTGCAAATGCGGAGGAAACTAAAACAATGATAATAGGAAAACAACACAAGGAGATGGAAGTGACTTTGGATGGCAGAATACTGGAACAGGTCTCGAAGTCTGTATATTTAGGAGGACTAATAATTAACAGAAGATGGAAAATGTACGGAGTACATCAAGAGAAGGATCGGCCTATAGCATGCGCGGTATTTGGCACACTTGGCAAAATGTGGAAGACAAAGAGCATCTCAATCACAACCAAGATGAAACTCTATGGAACCTTGGTACTGCTGTACGGTTCAGAGTGTCTTTCGCAGAGAAGACGAGAAAAGATTGCTGGTGGCCGAAATGGGCTGGCTGAGGAGAATCAGAGGCAGGAGCAGAATGGAGAGAATCAGGAACGAGAAGACAAGAGACGCAAAGGAAACGGTTGTGTATAAAATCAGGGAAAGAAGGCTCAGATGGTTCGGTCATGTGGAGCGAATGGATGGAAAAGACTACTACTTGCGGCCCTGCACGGGCATATAGAAGGAGAGAGAAGCAGAGGAAGACAACCAAAGACCTGGATGGACAACGTCAGAGAGGATCTGAAGGAGATGGATATTAGTATGTCAAGAGCAAAGGATTTCATCAGAAATAGACAAGTCTGGAGAAGTCACGTGGGAGCCTCATCGTCGTCGCATGACTGACGGAAGATAGCAAAGAAGAAAGAGAACGTCAGAGCAAAAGGTTACCATGCAGAGGAGTCCGTGTCGGTTGAGTGGCCGTATTTTGTCAATACTATTAAATTTTTATACTACATACGTGGTAATGCGGCGTGTCGGCCTATTAGACCTATGTGCATCATTAAGAAATTTCTATATAACACTGGTCTAGTATGTTCTTCACTATAACATTATTGCCCATCAGTAGGCTAGGCCTAGGCCTAATTGTTACAAGATGTGAACTGGATATGTAATCTCGATCAAATGTTGCCTATCTGTAAGCATTGTAATAGATCGAATTCAATTCGTACTCCTGCTGATAGTTTGCCCATCTGTTATGGTTACTAGATGTGAACTGAACCTTTGCTCACCGGTTACCATTCAATATTTGTTATGAGATGTGAATTGAGCCCATGGCGGCTATGGTGACCATAGTCCCGGTTTTCAGGGACGATTTCCGGAGTTTTGTGGTGTGTCCATAAACAGCTGGTAAACAAGAGCCTAAGGCAGTGCTGTCCAACGTGCGGCCCGCGGGCCGCATGCGGCCCGCGAGAGGATTTCAAGTGGCCCGCCCAGGCTCACTAAATTTATGCACTTTGTGTAAAATAAAGTACAGGAATTATTGGTCGACTTGAACCTATATATTTTTGTTTTCTGACCGTCGCCGATTTGGAATGCTACCATGCAGGAACTTGCAGGAAGGCCAGTTAGACTATAAGCCATCTCTTCTTTCTTTTCCTGGGATTAGGTTCCTGTAGTCTATCTGGAGAATGAAATACGACTTCTGGTTTTAACAACTCTTATTACTCTACTCAACTAAACGGACCTCGCAAACCCTCCCAACCGTTCACTTCTAGTCAGTCCCTGAGATGTGTAGGCTACAGAGTTAGGCTACAAAAACGTCTGCAAGTGACTGCGACCCATCCTTCGAGAGGTAGGTCTATAGCCTATTCAAGATCTATAGTTATAGGCTTAAGGATTAGAAAGAAGCAATCGATAAGGGACCCAGGGCCGACGAATGGTGATGTCTTTGCTCTTTCTGGTCCGATTACTATGATTGCTAGCTCTTTAGACCGAGACTCTGGCACCGACGATTTTTTATGAAAGCCAGAGCAGTAGGATGGAAATTCGCCCCAGTCATAAAGTGGATCTTAGCCAAAGAAATTGACTGGGAGACGTAATGAAGAGCTGAGCTGGCCAAACTGTGTATGTGCGACGAAACCGAATGCAAGGCCACCTTGCACATTTTGGTGCTCAACTATTATGAAGCAAACCAATCGTGGTTTGTGTAGTCTACATGCAATTGTTCAACATTATTATTCCTGTGGAACTTGTCAAACTCTTTCCGAAAACTGCTCTATGGCCATTTCTGGGTCGGGAGCATAATTTTATCTGAATAGTCATCTTGAGCCGGCGGTATATAAATTTCATATCTGATATATCGATAGCTAGATTGATATATAGATTTTAATCATTCCATATTAAATTTCAGTACTCGTTTAAATATTAATATAACAGGTCCTGTATTATCAATAAATGATAGCTAGCCTACTCCTTCTAAGTTTACTGTTGCGGCCCTCGGCTTCAAGAATCTTGCTTATGCGGCCCGTGGTACCAAAAAGGTTGGACAGCACTGGCCTAAGGCATGCTTCAGACCACCACGGACTATTCTCATGGACAACCCTTCTAACGCAACGCAGCGCTCGTGAATAAGCTGGTGCCCTGCGCTTGGCTTTCGAGTGGCGCTTTAGAAATCTCGAGTTTACGATTACGATTACGATTCAGGTGATGTCTATGACTAAAAGGCGTTGGTTTCGGAACTACGTGGCGGCGCCAGGATTTCAGGTTGGGGGGGGACTGAAAACTTGAGCCCTCCTTTCCTCTCCGGGATGCACCTAGAACATTACCCTTGCGTGCGCTCATTTTGCAAGCGTCTATTGCGCGAAACTGAGTGCCGAGGGCACGAGGCCCATACAGACGTATTTTTAGTTGGTGGCATCGAGTACAGCAAGTTTCAGGGTCTTGTTTGTTAGCTGTTTATGAACAATAAAGTCATGAATTTTTCTAATTTCGACATTGCAATAGCAGCATTTTAGACTGTCATTTTAACGAAGTGGTTCGTCATTTTCAGTGCTGGCAGTCGTGGTTTATGACACCATGTTGAAGTCCAGTGTGAATCTGACTTTAAAAATGCCCCCTTTTTTTTATTAAATTCTGAAGTATTCACCCTGTAATGGTAGCATTATAAACTGTCACCTCAACACCTCAACACATTTCTCATAATTTTATTGCTGAATAACATGGCTTAAGAATTCAATAAATGCTTACTGCACCTTGTTTAAATATTTGAATTTCCACATTGCAATGGTAGCTGTCGTCTTGACAAAATTGCTCATTATGTAGGTATTTAGGAGCTTGTCCAGTTTGAGTTTTTGAAACTAAGAGCAGTACCTTGAATTGGATACGAGAGGTAACAGAAAGCCAGTGAAGAACATCAGTCATGTAGGTAGAAATGTGGGGGTAGCGGGGTAGACGAGCAATGAGCCTGTCTGCCGAGATCATAACTGACTGAAAGGAGGATAAGTGAACTTTGGGAAGCCCAGCAAATAGTGAGTTGCAGTAATCAATTCGACAGCAAATAAAAGCATGAACAATGGTTTTAAATACAGAAGACGAAACAGATCTTCTGATTGCTCTCAGATGTCTAGCTAAATAAATATAAGCTATAGGCTACAGTTATCGATCACCAACCTGATAACGACCTGAAAGTAGCTGGCTTCTTGTAGGAGTGCATACCGGTTGTACGTAGTAATTATCCAGTATAACCCCTGTCTTGGCAAGTCTGTCAAGGTTTGGCGTCCTTATCGCAGAGCCACGGAAACCAGCGTCTGCAAAGCCTTGGTCGTCAGTTAGGATCAGAACCACATTAGGCCGTTGAGCGGTTGCAATGTGACAGCATGTTATGATCGATGCAAGACACAAAAAACCATAAAGTGAGCTTGCGCTATCGTTAACTCGATGCATAGTCTCGTGTGCTTTTGTATTCGGTCTAAAACAACTCTAAAATTGTGTTAAGTTCAAGCTCGCCTCCTCCAATATGTCCTGCTTGCGTTTCATCACAAAATTATCTGTTATTTATACTGTGGTCATAGTCACGATTAGGCTACACATTCGAATAGTTCTCTAAAGAGAATATTTAACGCCACCATGCGAGATAAAATGTGTCATGTTTAGTTAATGTGCAACCAATAAAATGTGTCATGTTTAGTTAATGTGCAACCGACTACACCAGTGACTTTTGGTCATAGTCACGATTAGGCTACACATTCGAATAGTTCTCTAAAGAGAATATTTAACGCCACCATGTGAGATAAAATGTGTCATGTTTAGTTAATGTGCAACCGACTACACCAGTGACCGCTGAATCCCTGTTCGCTCTCTACAAGTAGACTACAACCACACGCAGGAAGAGCTGATGAACGTTCATGCTTCTGTTCGCATGGGTGGAGTTTATCAGGAGCTAGGGGGGCTAAGCCCCCCAAGTAGTCCCAGATTCATCTTTTTTACCGTGTAAATGGTATAGATCTATCTTTTCCGGGCCTAGACCCCCTCGCAAAAACTTTCAACCAATTGACTAAAAAAAGAAAAGATCATCAACTTTTTCAACATAAGCGTTCATCTATTTCCTACGACAACCCATTGAAGAGGCAGAGAATGACGGCAGGGCTCTTTGGAAATCCCCGAACTCCATCTTATCTCCGCCATCCCCTCTTTTGACAACTCACTGACATTCGCAGCACATGTAACAAATATTACACGCTCCTCTTACTTTCACCTCCGTCGTCTCATGGCCATTCGCAGATCTGTCTCCCTTTCCGCCACGACATCCATAGTAATGTTCATGCAATTGTTTGTTCCAGAGTGATTATGTAGGCTACTGTAGGCCTAATTCCCTTCATATTGGTATTTCTAAGGTTCGTTCATCTCCAGTTCAATCTGTCATTATAATGCTGCTGCTCGATTGATTGCTCGTCTTCCAAAATACTCTCATATCGTCTTTTATGCATGGTCATTCATTCATTCATTTCAAGAATTTATATAGCGCTCCTTCAAGAATTCCACTCAGAGTCCAACGACTGAAAAAGGAAAAAGTTTCAAGAAGCCTGTAAAACACTGAGGAATCAACCCTAGGTAACAGACGCATCTCCAACGGGAGACTATTCCAGACAGATTGACCTACAGCTGAGAAAGCACGACGCTGACAGGTTGAGGTTTCAACAAGCGGGATCAAAAGCTTACTGCTAGAGGCAGAGCGAAGGGTTCTGTGAGCCAGGACAACAGATATTGGATACCACAGTTCACATAGATAGGTAGGGGCACAGCCAAGGAGACAACGCCAAACCAGTGCCGCAATTCTGTATTCAATGCGCTGTAAGATGGGGGCCAGCGTAATCATGCATGTAAGATGAAACAGAGGCATATTAAGGGATTCGCCCAATTAGCCGGGCTGCAGACCGAAGAACACGGTCTAGTCGGGCTATCAATAATAGAGGCAAACCAACCAGAATAGAGCAACAGAAGTCCAAGCGGCTGGTGACAAAAGCATGGACAAAGGTAACAGCAGCATCCTGCGATAGGGAACGAGAGATGACCCGTAATTAACTGACGAATTTTGTAGTAACAGCCTGTAGTCAGCTCATTGACGTGCATTCAGAAACTAAGCAACCAACTTCACTGGCTTCCCCTCTCTGTCCCCATTGAATATAAAGTCCTTTCTCTGGTACTCAAGTCCAAACTGGGTCTTGCACCGAAATATCTCATTCGTTCTCCTCTTTTTGCGTCTTCACATCGACCTCTCCGTTCTAGGGACAGGGCCGACTTATTTGTTCCACGATCTAGGACTACTATTGCTCAAACTCAATCCTTTGCTATCATTGGTCCCTCCTTATGGAATTCCTTTCCCTCCACTCTGCGTGGGGCTCTTCTCTCTCTCTCTCTCTCTCTCTCTCTCTCTCTCTCTCTCTCTCTCTCTCTCTCTCTCTCTCTCTCTCTCTCTCTCCTAAATACTTTTTCTCTCTAACGGTTATTGCACTGGTAGCGCTACTGAATGTCCACGGCTGTCGGCAGCACTATATAAAATAATGACTAATTACATTACATTACACATATATTATTCTCTCTTGCCTAAATGCATTCCAACATTTGACATTTCCTCTCTTTTCACAAGGTTGACCCCAGAGCCCTGCGCCGGCCGCGCCGCGCCGCGCCGCCGCCGCCGACACTTTGTGGGCGCCGCCGCCGCCGATTTGTTTGAGTCGGCGCGCCGGCGCCGCCGCCGCCGAAAATTTGTCGGCGCGCCGCCGATGCCACGTGGATTCCGTTATTTCTTTTCGTTGCATTTTTCATCTCTTGCATGAAAAATTGCTGCGTCAATGAAATAGAATCTTTCTCTTATATACTTCGATTTCTTTCCTGGCAACACCGTTTTTGCATCAAACCTATGAAGCCTATGATGCGTTTAAACTTTTTAGGATTTTGTGATTTGATTTGAATTATGGCATCAACAAAGGTAAAAAGAACTCCTGGTATGCCTAAGTGAATGCTATGCCGTGTGTGCGTTCCTGCCTGATAGTCCGCTAGGATGGAATGGAACCGTCTGCCCTCTAGTATTAGGATACACGTTACTATTACGTTGCAAAGACGTGGCGCACTGCAAGTTTATGCAGGCGATTGGTCGTGTCTACAGGCTTGCCATTCTCCATTGCCGGCCAGTTACTACCTAATTCCAATTTTTCTCACCAGTATCAAACTCCTACGCTGTACGTGACCTACGTGAAATTGGTGATTAATTAAGCTTTCGAACATTAATAGGCTTGTCTATATGCACAGTGGAGTAATGTTAGGCAATTGGACAGTAGATCCTATTTTGTCAACAATTTGAGGAACGTCTCATAAATGGGATCAGATTAGGAAAATAAAAACATTTTCCGCATAAAACAAGTGTAACTTAGGCTTACTTGGCCTTCTTAGATCGAAAGACTTGTACATAGCAATTGGATTTAAAGAAGATGCTAAGAGTTTCGCGTGGAAGTCGTTCGCATGAATGTATTGGCCGATAAATCAAAAGGGTGGTGAATTCTGATCAAGTTTACTACTCAGTGTGCTTTGACAAGGAAAAATTAAAAAAACTGCATGCATCCTCATCTGTTGATAAGATTGCATGATAACTCCCACTTTGTGGCAGACAAAAATTTCTACGCAAACACAGTACATGTAGGTATAAATGTATGCGTGTACGTACGTACGCACGTACGTGCGTGCGTACGTACGTATGTATTATGTATGTATGTATGTATGTATGTATGTATGTATGTATGTATGTATGTATGTATGTATGTATGTATGTATGTATGTATGTATGTATGCATGCATGCATGCATGCATGCATGTATGTATGTATGTATGTATGTATGTATGTATGTATGTATGTATGTATGTATGTATGTATGTAGGTAACTAGGTATGTATGTATGTATGTATGTAGGTATGTAGGTATGTATGTATGTATGTATGTATGTATGCATGTATGCATGTATGCATATAATCTATGTATGTAAGTATGCATGTATGTGTGTATGTATGTATGCATGCAGATATACAATTTCAGCAGGTCGCGTCAAGAAAAATGGGCCTCTAGAATTTCTGACGGGTCATAAGGCAGGTCAAGAACAAAATAAGCAGGTAGCGCCGCCACTGCGCAAACAGCCCTTTAAGTGTTATTAGTAGGTTACGTAAGCTGGAGGCCTGAATTTGAAAACGTTGTCATATGTTTTTCTTAATCAAGCCTTTGCAGAAATTTGTAATTGAACGTTAATTCAGAGAATAATTGTTTCTAATCAATGCTGACTAAAGACAAGATAATTGCCAAAATAATGGCTGAACATGCTTATCTTGATAAAATAGGGTTCTTGTGTAACAACATTCAAAATAATTATGCGACGCTGAAGCAGTAATTCCACGACGCTGCGCTGCGCCGCCGACGCTGACATTTTGAGGGCGCCGCCGCCGCCGATTTTTCTTTGCCGGCGCGCCGTCGCCGCCGACCAAAAATGACCGGCGCGCCGCCGCCGACACTCTTATGTCGGCGCAGGGCTCTGGTTGACCCTAGCAACCAACACAAAACACTGGTCAGGGGTCGTCTAAGAAATACAAGCAGCAGTAGGCCCTAATTCATCTCCTTGGTCTGGTATACTGAACAGGACTTGTGAGAGTGTATGACATGTATAGCCGACCCTGACATTAGTATCTTTGTTTTCATAAGCAAATGCAGGCATCAGGATCAGGTCCATATAAAAAACGAAACATTCCGAATCTGTATGCGTTTCATACGAGGAAATGTTTCTATGAGCCACAGCAATGTATAGGCCATTGCATTACATCTTCTAAGACTATATACGGCAGTGTAATCCTAGTATATGTACAAGTGTTGGAAGTAGGATAAAGTTGAAACACCTTTTACTGAGTGTTTAGAAAGTCAGACTGCATCTTAGTTTCATGCTAAAAGCAACATCTCTGTCTCAGTTTGTAAACTATATGTTTTACCTCTTCTCGTAAATACATTTGTAACTGTAATAGCAATTTACAACTTCTATTATACCACTCTCTGGCATGAAGGTATTAGCCGATTTTGCACTAAAACCAAGCCATAACCGTTCAATATTCAGATAAATCAATAAGTCAGAGAGGCAGAATACGGATAGTAAGTAATCTGGATAAGCAAATTATTAAGCTGAAAATGAAATGACAAAAGCAACCGAGCAGAGTTCCAGATCCAGGTCCTGCAACCAAAAAACTTGTTCACCACCAAGAACACTTCTTGCAGATAAAGAGAACCTGATGAACCCGTTGAATGAAGATAATAATTATAAGAGTGAAACAAACCCCTTATGATCATAAAGCCGTGTAATGTGCACCTCTGTTATAAGCATGGCCTTCTAAACATCTGCCTGCATTTATAGCCAATCAGGCAGTTATGCTGTTGTCGATCCTGTCACGCATCTGCATGTGTTTTCCAGTCATCGGTATGACAGATATAAACATTCTCTTTATGAGCGCGTGTATGTGTGTGTGTCTCCGTCTCGCATCTCTCTCACACACATCTTTCTTTCGCTCTGTCGCTCTCTTTCTCTCTTTCTCTACTCTCTCTTTCTCTCCCTGTCTCTCTCTCGTGCGCGCGCGCTCACTCTATCCTTCTCTTGGTCGTTTTACTTGT
The DNA here is from genome assembly GCA_949752735.1 of Lumbricus terrestris. Taxonomy (NCBI): domain Eukaryota; kingdom Metazoa; phylum Annelida; class Clitellata; order Crassiclitellata; family Lumbricidae; genus Lumbricus; species Lumbricus terrestris. The sequence continues at coordinate 37,263,453 of OX457041.1, forward strand.
CTGTATGTATTTGGGACTTCTCATAGCAGTGCTTACATATTAGCAGGGGCTTCTAGCCCTATACATGGTGGTCGCAGCTTAGCCCGGTGAAAACAGGGGGAATAAGAAAAGAGCCAAAACTCACGTCGTTTGAATATAATTTTTTTTAGTACAATACGAAAGTTTTGTGTGCCAACAAAATTATTTTTAAAAATAATAGCGAAAAAAGAGTACTTTTGATCAGTCTTGCCATACAAAAAAATTTTAATAACCAAAAACAATGAGACATTTTGATATCTCTAAATCAGCAAAACAGTTTTTCTATTCAAATTTGATATTCCCTGTACAGACACCCTGGTTTTTGTTCCTATTTCTCCAAGCAGATTTGACTGGATTTGAATCCATAAAGTTCCTTAAAAGTTTTGAACATGATTAACACAGAAGAACGATCTTAATTTGCAACCCTTAGACACCAAACAGGAACTTTGAATGATCATACAATATTTTTAGAATGAATAACATTAATGAATGACTATGGATTAGTTTTATTGGCCTATACAACTATGGAATTTCTGGGGATGAAATTAAACCCATGGACCCCAGACGCCATCATGGAGATCCGGGTCACAGAGTGGGTCATCCTCAGGAAACCGTGCAGGAACTGCAATTGAGTCGTAGTACTCCAAACGATTCAAAAGCTGAACTGCAATATCCTGGTTCTCTTGGAACACGTCCGTAGTTTCCTTTGGATCTTTGGAAAGATCAAACAACCATATATTCTTCTCTTCTGGATCTGGGTCTGGGATGGTCTCTAATGCAGGATCTTCAGGTGGTGCCACCCAGCTTCCGTCTCCTAGGAAGCAAAAGAAATCATGTAGTCATTTAGAGAGCCATGTCCAGTCTTACAAAACATTGTCTTTGTATAGTCACACATAAGAAGTGTCACTTAAAGATCATGAATATTGTCAGGATCGGTATCTCCGGAAAACTTCACACACAATAATCACCGTATTTCTAAGAAAACAAACTACTTAAACATCATATATACACTATTATACAGCAACCAAAATTATAGTGGCATAATTAGGCAATAATGGCATGACATAATGCCGTATAATGTCGGACTGGGAGCGCTTCTGAGCAGCTTACCATGAAGGTGCGATAAATAAAAACTCAGTAATAATTGCAACAACAACAACAACAACAACAACAACAACAACAACAACAATAATAATATATAAAAAAATAATAATAATAATAATAATAGTAATAATAATAATAATAATAATAATAATAATAATAATAATAATAATAATAATAATAATAATAATAATAATAATAAGCTTTTACGGGCACCTTCATCAGACCCACGTCCGATATGAATGAAGCGTAATCGTTCTAGAATACATTGCTTTTATAAATTATAAGTCCCTGAGGAAACGAAGTACCTCAGGGCAAAAAAAATAATGATTACGGGCAACTTTTGAGCACTACATCGGAGACGAGCACCTATAAGTTAATTTTAATCTTTTACAGCCTGATGAATCTTTACTAGCTCGGGCGACAACATCAAAATAATAATGATAGCCTACTATATAAATTTCTTTCGATCAAAAACAGTTTCATGTCATTCAAAATTCTTTATCCTTCTTTCTCACGGGTATACTAAAAGGAGGTATATACAGGGTCCAATTCACATGATTTTAAATTAGCATAATTATGAAAAACGAAAGTAGATCCGACTCCAAAATGGGTCGGAAGCCATCGAAAACAGACGTCGTTGATGAGAACGTGGGAGAAGGAGCGTTGGCAGTAGACGCGCGAAGACGGTCGGTCTTGGTGGCGAGCACGTCAAGGAAGTCGTTGGCAGAAAAAGCAGTCGAAGAATATCATATTTCACATATATAAACCTGACGTTCTATCAGAACTCAAAATATCAGTCAGGTCATAACAGTCCCATATGAGAGGTAATCAAAGGCGCTCAGCAAATTACTAGACACATAGGCCTACACACAAGCATTGCGTTTTATGATACAACCTGGTGCTAAGAAAGAAAGAAAGAAAGAAAGAAAGAAAGAAAGAAAGAAAGAAGCAGATAATAGTGAAAAACAGCCAACGAATCAGTGTAAATCTGTGCCAACCTGGATAGCCTGTAATAAGTTTCCAGTTTCCAACTCGAATAGCAGCTGCAATACGATTGTCGAAGTTGGAAATGTTCAGGTTGGATCCATGTAATGGTTCCAGTGGATCAATGTTGTGCAAAAGCTCATCACGTGGACTATCGGCTCCTTCGCTGATAACGTAAAATTGTCACACACTATTTTAGCAATAAAACTAACAATAATATTAATGCACATTACAATAATACTTCTTATTTGTGTGCAACCTGTTGCACTTGCACTTTTGCACATACTGATACTTATTCTATTATTCCAAGTGTATTAATTTTTGTAATCATAACTTAAAATCAATTTCTTATTTCTAATTCTTAAATTACTCCATTTCCAACCCAAGACATAACAGAAATTGCAGAAGTTTAGAATAACATTCTTTTATAAATACTGTTTTAGGCAAATCTTTTTATAATTCTCAGTATACTTGGAATCTGATCTCAATTCTTCTTTTTAATAGTTGCTCTACAATTCATGACTCGTATGCTCAGTTTGATTCTCAGTCTTTTTTCCAGACTCATAATTATACTTATTTGCAAATCTTAATGATGGCAAACAAAAGCAAATTTCAACCTGATAGTTTCCCAAACATCAAATCCATCCAAGTCAAGTCCAGTTGTGTTGCCACCGGCCAGATTTAGCAGCGTGGGGAACCAGTCTGATACATGGATTAGGCCAGTGTTGATTGTTCCAGGTTGCTTGATAAGAGGACTATTGACAAAACCCACTCCTCTCATTCCACCCTCCCATAGCGAAGACTTCCAGCCCCTAAGGGGCCAGTTGTTACCACCCACAGTCACTTGTCCACCATTATCTAAAAACACAGATGAAATACAGAATGTTTAAGTAGAAAATAAACAAACAGATTTTATCCTGAACTAGTCTTCAAGTTAGATGGTGTGCTCAATATAGTGTAGCGGTTAGCTTGCTGGACTGTGAGTCAAGAGGTCGGGGTTCAATTCCCTTCAAAGATAAAAATTTGGAACCTGATTTCTGCCCTACCTGCACCTCCCATACAACTCAGCTATGCGAATACACTGACCTATTCTGCCAGTGGAAAGATTGGGTTGAAGAGGAGAGAACTACCCTCATATGCCCAGGCTAAGAAAATTAAGTTGCTAACATTTCATACCATGGCAGCCTCAGAGATAGCGTACGAGGCAGCTTTTCTTTCTTTATAACAATAACAAACTAATTTGATTCACATTAACTAAAATCTCACTTACAGCCAACTGCAATTACTAAAAATTGAACGCTTATAACTTAATGGTTTTAAATTCAGCATTCATTCATTCATGACTGAACAACTTCACTGGCTTACACTCTCTGCTCGTATACAATTTAAAGTCCTGATTGTGGTCCTTAAGTAGGCCTATTAATTGGGTCTTGCTCCGAAGTATCTGTGTGATCTGATGTCCGGTGGAAGTTAATATATTGGTCCCCTTCTGCCACTTCGCTGCGTCCTCTTAGGTCCTGTGATCGTCTCAACCTCTTTGTCCCCCGAGTCAGGACCACCATGGCTCAATCCAGATCATTCGCCTGTATCGGTCACTCCCTATAGAATGGTCTTTCCCCCATCAATTCGCTCTGTCATTTTCTGGTATACTCCTTCCTCGTCTTTCTCTCGTCTGAAAACCTGCCTTTTCTCTCAGGGTTGAACGCACTGGGAGCGATTCTGAAAGGCTATTACTGCGAGTAGCGCTTTACAAATGGTCAGATACAATGCGATACATAGGCATACACTAGTTTCACTGACTTTTCACCGAGCCTTAGTGCAATGTGAACAAAACTCATAGGATTGAAGAAGTCCATGATGCCTATATAGTGAACAATGTACAATTCTAAACAGTACTAGTCTAAAGTCTAAACTCTAAACACAATTTTCCCCCCAATTCTTTAAATCCAAAGTTTCATTCTGAATCTCAGTCCCATGTGTCAACAGAAACAGTATTACCTACATCATTTCTTCCTACAGTTTTAAAAGTTCAATGCTGCGGCAAGGCTCATTTGTAATAGGAAGAAATACAATCACGTTTCATCACTCCTATAGCGATGTCCTGCATTGGCTGCCTGTTCCGTTCCGAATTGAGTTCAAGCTCAGCATGCTGGTTCTCAAATCGCTTCTCGGGATAGCGCCTGAATACATTCGCGACTACTGTTCTGAGACCCATTCCTTTGCTTCTGGGCTGCGACTTAGGTGGCATGGGAAGACCGACCTCCGTGTACGGAAGATGACGACACGTTTCGGCGACCGTTCATTCTCGTTTGCTGGTCCCATATATTGGAACAGTCTTCCACCAGCCATCAGATTGGCCGCCTCAGTGTACTCCTTCAAATTAAAGATTATATCTGATCTGTTTGCCAAGGGTTATCCCGCAGTTAGCCGTTTATGAGGCGCCCTTTTAGAGGTATGACCGCGTTGCGGGGCCATATAAATTGTTACTATTATTGTTATGATTATTTATTTTTCTAGTTTTTCTAGTCTACACAACTTCAATCTCCAAGGTTTAAAAGATGTTTATATACCACAACGCTAAAACTTCTTTAACCTCTTACTATTATTATTTTTTTTTTTTCAACAAAAACTTCAAACAGATAAACAGAACAAAAGCTGTGTGAATTTAGCGAGTCCAACCACCCTCATTATTATTGCTGTTATTATTATTAATCATTTATTTCCAATTCAAACTGTGCAACACTAACTGGCTGTGCCTGATGAACAGTGAACACCTTGCAAACCGCTAGCATAATGTGCTAATTGTTTTCCCACAATAGAAAACTAAAACTAATTTACTGCTAATATGGTTGGTCGTCCTCGACCCCGATTGGTTGTGTGAACGTGCCCGTGAATGCTATGGCGTTGAATCTTTGAGTGCATTGAGACAAGAGCAAAGTCTCACGAGGTTCTCCAGAAACGGCGGTCATGCGGCACCCCAACTCCGTCAAAAATTCGCGTCCTGTCCGATTGACGGGGCCCAGCGATTCGATGGCGACGGGGACGAAGTCGTGGGTGGCCGGAAGTGTTGAATATTTGGCGCACTTCCGGCTTGCGGCGTGTTCGGCTGCCCCTCCAGGCATTGCTGCCATAGGCCTACTGTTGAGGTAGGATCGAGGTAGCGCAAGTATGGATGGATGTTGCATCCCGTGCGACATACTTGCCCCTCGCCCAGGGGACCAGTGTAGGACCGTCCGGTCTCTTGCCATCAGTGCGGATCAGGCCCGTTGGTTCCTTCGAGCTTGGAATGTCAGCTTTTACAAGTGCTCTCCAGACAGTGTCATTCATGGCGAAGTGGCGTGCAGCTCTACCCGTAGATCGTCTGCAGCATGCATACAAACCCGTGGTTGTCTCCGGGATCGGCGATCTAACCGCACTGGCATTGATGCGGTGCACAGAGGTCGAGTCCTAGTCGGAGACCAACCGCGACTCGCACGGCCTCGTTGCTGAGACCCAATCCGCAGGAGACCACGGGAACAGTCGAGAGCCAGTCTCCAGCGTGGGGCGATGTCACTGCGCCCAACCTTGCCCGGTTTAGTGGATCGATGTTGGCAGACCACACTGCAGCTTTGTCAGCGTCAATCAAAGGCCTGTCCCAGATCTTCTGGCTGGTAAGCGCTGGCTCCTCTCCTCCCGGACGCGCTGATTTATTATTATTTTTTATATTTGTTATTTATTTATTTTTATTATAATTATTATTATTATCATTTTTTATTACTTCAAAATTTATTAAAAAGACCATTCAAGCTAAGGGGCCGTCCATAAAGTACGTCACGCTATTTTTGACCATTTTTGACCCCCTCTCCTCTATCACAAACTGTCACAAATCTCGGACCTCCCCTAAAGTACGTCATACTTTCGATTTTTTTAAAAAAACATAGCCATTTACCTAACCCTCTAAACCCTAGGATACTATCCCTAATCCCTCTGATAATGACTTGTGTCCCTAAACGCTTTGATAGTGACGGGAAATCAACTTTTATCCCGCCAGGCCGGGTTTTAGACACGCCTGGCCGGGCCGGGTCGGATTTTGGTACTAAGAACAAAAAATAAAAAAGAATTTAAAAAATAAATGTGTGACGTCACACATGGCCTGACCCGACCTCCCCCCTGTCACAAACTGTCACACTTTCTTACACCCCCTCCCCTGGAGCGTGACGTACTTTATGGACGGCCCCTAAAACCTAAACTAGAAACAGAAAGGTGTTCAAGCATAGAATGCGTTGTTCTCGTGGGGTGTTGTGCACAGCTAAGAATAGGTATAGGGGTGCACAGGTTCCTCTAAAAGCAACGACGTTGAAACGCTGTGTGCATATTATTTTTTAGCGCCCGAGGTAGTAAAGATCCACCAGGCTGTAAAATATTAAAATTTGGTTAAAGGTTAGTATTATTATTAGTTTTATTATTATTATTATCATTATTATTATTATTATTATAACTAATAAGTTTCAAAAAGTCCAGTGATGCCTATTGTAGTGAACAATGTCGACCTACAAGTCGATCACTCGACAACACAATTTCTCCCCCAATTCTTGAAATATAAAGTTTCATCCTCATTCTCAGTCCTATTTGAGAACTTGACACAGAAACAGTATAACCAATGTACATTTTTTTCTTCCCAGTTTTAGTACTTCAATAATGGGACTGGGAGTGAAGGCCAACCAGAAGAAACTAAAGCAGATCATCGTTATATGTGTTAAACACCATCTGCATACCTTATGTGTCTCCATCATAAGTTTCAGATCAGACATGATCAGCCAGTGATTAGACAGGGTCTCCAATGAAGCTAAAGTCTGGGACACCAAGTTGGGCAAATTTAATTGAACAGAACATCATTGCACCTTCAACTTTGCGTTAATAGTTGCCCTGAGCAACAGTGAACAAACAAGCAACAATCGCCAAGCAATGTTGGTTGATAAATAAATGCATTGTTTTAAAATGTGTTAGCAGATCTGTAGTTATCCCAATAAGCAATTGAAGAGTCAGCACCATCCCGTTTCCACGTATTACCACCACACCGGCCACCCGCTGCTTTCCACTGTTCTTCACCTTGACGGTTGCGAAGACGGAACATAAAACCAGTACAAAACCGACTGATTAAATTAGTACCTGTTGTGAATATTAGCACTGTGTTATTCCAGAGCCCGTAGTTCTCTAAAGCATCAGTGATATTTCCAACAGCTTCATCAAGACAAGATATCATGCCTAAAAGAAATGTTAAAACCCGAACCATTATTGGAAATTAACCACATACAGAAAATCAGAGGCGGATCAAGGGGCTTATCCGGCCATGGTCCCCATTTCAAAAGTGCATAGGATGTGTGCCCCCCCCATTTAGTCTGAACAAGCCAGGTCATCAGAGTTTTTCGCATGTAAATTGGTATCTTTTCGAGACATTTTGTCCTGATAACAAAAAAATGAAAAAAATGTCATCAGATTTGTTGGCAAAGATAAGATCACCGAAACTTTTGCCCCCCCTCTTCAAAAATTTCTGTATCCGCCATTGAAGAAAATAACATTAACATCCCATTAAAAAAGGTCGTCAGAAATTTTGGCCGGCAAAAGATGGAAATTTTTCGGTGACACTCAGCCATTCGTCCGTCAAAAAATCTCGCATCTTTCCGTCTCCCCTCCCCCAGTCTCCGCCCAGGTCTCCGCCCATGCTGCTCAGTCGCTCCACATTAAGCAATGGTCGCAAAGTACACAAAGTATTGGAACACACGGAACTACTTTTAAAAGTTAGGAAATTAGGCCTACATATTTTCGGTGGGTTAAACCCCTAGACACAACATGCACCTAGGGTATTCCTATAGACTTAATATGCCTATGACAATATACTTACAAAATTGTTATAGCCTAGGCCTAAAGTTAACTGTTATGGTTTTGGTAAGGACGAAACCCGTTTCATTTGAAATAAAACTTTGACTTTGTTACATGTATCTTGTTAATATACGACTCTGCAAAACGACTTCTTCTTGAATTTTCATGACTTTATCGTTCAAACACAGCTAGCAAGCAAGAGTCTGAAACATGCTCTAGTCGATGTCAACAGCTAAAATGCGTTGGATTCTGGTGCACCGCCCCAGCCCCCGCTGGGGAGCTTACGACGCTCTCCCAGACACCTAGTCGGTATGGGCTTCGCGTCTTCGGCACATGCAGCTTCGCGCCTTCGGCACTCGAAGCTTCACACATTCGGTGCTTGCAATAAAAGCACCCTCAAGAAAAAATGTACCCTCAAGAAAAAATGTTCTGGTTGCACTCCTGAAAGGGAGACATGGTAATGGCTTCAGCCCCACCCCAGAACTAAAATCCTGGTGCCCCCCACTGCCAACACATCTCCTATAATCTGCAACAGGTGTTGGAAATAATTATGTACTAAACATGCCATGATACAGTAATTGCACTGCTTTAAATGAAGCGGGTTTCGTCTTTACCAAAACCATACACTCAGTAGTCGCATCAATTAAATTAACTCTGTACTTATCTGCCACATACTCTAAAATACATCTGCCATTGCTACAAGGAAGTCTGGGAAGAATCCGAACCAAACATATATGCATAAATAACTATCAGCCGTCATTTCATTAAAATTTTAAATATCGTAATATCCGCGCATTCTTGTAAGATCCAAGGCATTGATGACGAATATTCTGCATGAGGTTCTACATAATATCCTTAACGAGAGTCACTCCTATTATGTCAACGCAATAGAAATGATTAGATCAAAATCATAATGAATCAGATAAGATGCTTTAAAAAAAACAGTAGCAAAATCATTAGCTGACCTGAATCAGATTAAATAACATACTCTAAAATAGATTACCAAAATCATTAGCTGACCTGCATAAGTTCTCCTGGATGCGTCTGAGATATTCATATATGGTTCTTCGTACTTTTCAGGAACCTGCATAGGAGAATGAGCTGCCTGGAAGGGAAGGTATAAAAAGAGAGGCTACAAAATAAAAATAATTAATTTTATGCACTGTAGTAGATATGGAACTTTGAGTCACGAAAAACATTTATTTGACGCAATATATTCAATATAGAAAATTAAGGTTTCCAAAACAAAAATAACAACATATAAGAAATGCCTACAGTAAATGTGACCTTCTGCGAGGTTCTGCTTATTTTGATTGCTCCTGTACCACAGATGTCCTTGTAGAAGAAAATTCCTCATAACGCTTTCCATATGGCCATGCACTCAAGCCCAAAACACCTTCCCCCTAAATGCAGCTTTGCCTCCAGCACCAGAAGAAGAACTTGCTGCAATTCCATCACCAAGCGACAATACACGTCATAAACCCCAAATAGCTATAAAGATTATCAGACTCAAACTAAAAACTTTCAAATGAATACCATCAGTTGAGATACCGTACAAAATATGGTAGGCCTACATACCGACAATTTTGGCATTGATATGGGGATTATGGGTCATTTCTACCGATTAGTGATGCATGTATGTATATTCTTTAATTCAATAAACAACAGACAGAATGCTGTAGGTTTACATTAGCAAAATTAACAGTATGGCTGCTTAAACCTTATGGTCAAAATAGTTAGTACATGTTTTTGAATAACATTCTTGGGATAAAGTTTAACGAGTCTTTATTGGGGAGGATAAAATTATTGTGAGCCCGTTCTCTAAAATTATATAATGGATCACGTTGTAGTTGAAAGAGGTTACGGAGGACATGAAGTTCATTTCCCTGAACAGCTTTGAAAAGCACTTTATTAGCTTCTTGCGCTAAAGTTTCTGCTGTAAGTGTATCAGGATGTAAATAGCCGGCTCGTCTAAGTTTGTTCATGAGGCCCTCAAGACGGGATTTGTCCAATCCACTAGCAAGACCCCACCATGCAGGAGAGGCATACATGACTCTAGATATGATAGTAGCTCTAGTAATGCAGCAACAATAGTACGTCTATTTTATTTCAAAATACACTTGTGTTAGAATAACCTCCTCGTTGTTTGAAACGGCATGCTCTTTAATGATGTCAACAGCCCTTTCAGTGAAAATCTGCGTTGAGTAGAGACCAGTGTAGTTCCTAGCAGGAGAAAGACCGTCCCTCAAATCAAGGCCACACATTGTTGTGCTGCTATCGAATGCGTAACAATGAGTGTGAGTGTAGTGGTTTTCCATTCCATTGAAAAAACCTATGTGAACCAGGAGTACATAGTGCTAATATATGGTTGCTAAGCATCTGTTATATCAATGAGTGTTTCGAACTAACCTACAACAGCAGTTTCCTGATTCTAATCTTTCATGAAATGCAGAAAAAACCACTAATTCTTACTTAGCTTTACAGATAGTAGAAACAAAATAAATGAATATGGTTTGGTTTTTGTTTACCAAGCAAATAATCTACCCTTAAGGTATTTTTATAAGATGTGTTAATGCAGTAACAAATTTATAGAAATAAATTAAATGGGCACACAATAGAAGCCTGTGCTTCTGTTTAGGCAGATGCCAAGTATTTAGTAGTCAGTCTTGTCAAGTTTTGATTATTATTATTATTATTATTATTATTATTATTATTATTATTATTATTATTACTATTATTATTGTTATTTTTATTATTATTATTATTATTATTATTATTATTATTATTATTATTATTATTATTATTATTATTACATAAATTTATAACGCGCGCAAGGTCACACCAAAGTGTGAATCTGAGGCGCCTAATATCTGATGACCTAATATACATGTATGTAAGTCGAGTTATAGAATAAACATTTGCCTTATTATTTTCCTTTGACAAGTTGTTTGTAAATAAGCTGGTTTTGGATTCAGTCAAAGGCCAGAGGACATTTTAATTCGGTAGCCAATAGAAACCAGTGGAGTTCATTATGCGGAACGTTCAAATGATTCTTGCATGCTGTGCAATACCAGGCTGTTGGATCAGGAATACACTTCCAGTTGTTGAGTATCACATCTATCAATGTGATGTTTTGATTAGTCACAACTTCAGTCTTTTAATGTATAGCATAGAAAAGTCTGTTGCATATTATAGCCTTTCAAAATATAGAGATGCAGGAATTTTGCCCAAAGAAAACTTCCAGGGGTGGCGCCAAGGAAGCGCCAGAGGGCTAAGCCCCATATATGTGACTCAGCCCCCCCAAAAAATAAAAAAAAACAAAGAGCGGAAGCCAAATAGATTCTTGGCTTGCTTCGTGATTAGAAAACTAGACAGCCGCCATCGGCACCGAAATCAACTACATTGTCATAGCGTATGCAGTGGCGGAGACCTAGGGGGGGACAGCGGGGGACGGTCCCCTCCAAAGTTTGTGGTGGGGAGACGGAGGTGCTTATATCCCCCCCAATATTTCAGAAATATCATTATAAATTTCTACAGTGTTTATACGTGATGATCAATTTTGTTAGGATGACAGTCTAAAATGCTATCATGTCAGTTTACAAACTGAAAATATTTTAAATAATGGGAGGGGGCATAAATTGAAGTCATAAGCCATGTCACTGAGCACTGAAATCATGAATGATTTTGTAAGGATGACAGTTAGAAATGCTACGATAACAGTGTGGACATTCATACAATTGGAATGCGACAACCTTAAGAATTAAGCTATGACTATCAGCATTGGAAACTGATTAATTTTATTAAGATGACAGCTTAAACTACTACAATAATATGGAAATTCAAAAAATCCAAACAATGTCGAGGTGACATTCATTCAGAAATAAAATAATGAGAAATTTTTTTGCTATCGCATCCTAAAATGTTTCCATTAGGCTACAGTGCCGAAATTTAAGAAAATAAAACATTGAAGGGGAACTTTGAAGTCTTAAATTGGGACTATTAGCACTGAGACAATGAGCAAATTTGTTAGTTAAAATGACAGCCTAAAATGCTACAATTGCAGCGGGGAAAATAAAAACATTCGACATTTAGGAGGGTGGCGCAAACCCCTCTTCGCGCCTCGGCGATCGTTTTCGGCCGCTCGTCCGTCCCCCCCAAAGTTCGGACCAGGTCTCCGCCTATGAGCGTAGGGTGTACATGTAGATCCTAATACAATACACCGCAGGGATGTCAAACGTGCCGCCGACCAGTGATCGTGTTATGATTATGAGCACGATGTGTGGCCCGCCGACCTGCTGAGGGGCTGTGCCGTAGTCCTATATAACTACATTGGAAAATGGGGCGTTCAAGGATCAGCAGCACTCATGGGCGGAGACTTAGAGACCAGTGGGATAGTCCCCAAAGTTGTGGTTGGGCACGGAGATGGTTATATCACCAATATTTCAGAAATATTTCAGAAATATATATTTTTAGAGTGTTGTCCACTGTTTCTTTTAAAATAAAACATCGATTTTGTATTCTGTAGGCCTATTCTGCGACTCTCCGAAACAACTTCCTGAAATTTTAATGACTTTATCATTCATAAACAGCCAGCAAACAAGAGTCTCAAACGTGCTCTATTTGATTGCAACTGGGCTTCATGCCTGGCACTCGTAGCCTCGCGCATTCGGCGCTTGCAATATGAACACGCTTAAGGAAAATGTTCTAGTTGCGTCCCTGGGAGGGAGGAAGGTCAGGGGACTTTAGCCCACCCAAACCTGAAATCCTGTCGCCGCCACTGAGAACTCCCATGTGTTGAAATAAGTCTACGCCAAAGTGAACTGCTTGACAGTCTTAGAATTAAACAAGAGACCAAGGCTTTCATCACACGATTACCTACTCTGATTTCTAGTGTACCGTTTCAACACATTCAGCATTATGCTACCACACATTGTATTCACCAGTCTTCTACATAATCAAATGCAAACTTGCATAAAGATTTAGCGTGTAAATTTATCCATTCAGGGAATTCAACTGGAGTTTAAAAAACTAGTTTTCAAACCTGCCACCAGTAACGACAAAGACCAAGGATTTGTGACATTTTGCTGTTAGATAGGGCCTATAGGCCTAGTCATAATTGAGTCTGAGGCTGCAATGAATTAAAAACACTGAGTAATGCTATCAAAGAAATGAAGCGCTATATAAACTGTTTCAAACATTTCTGCACAGTATCTTTTGAGGTCATATTGAAACTCCTTCAATCCCTTAATATAGTGAGAATACTGAGATTGTTCTATAATACAATATTATCTTTACAAAAAGATTACCTATATTTGTAGTCCATGATTTTATCTGTATTATACAAAAGTCTTTGCTAAAAAGGATGTTGCAGCAATGCCCAATATATTATGGAAAAACACTTCAGTCTTACCAAAGAATGAATCAAAGCCTCGATAGAGTGGAGTCACCTGCTCCTCATAGTGTCCAAGATGCCACTTTCCAACCATGTGTGTTGAATAACCCTGTTCCTTAAGCTTGCTGGCAATTGTTGGAATTTCAGTAGGTAGCGCGTTTCGCTGACAGGCCGTGATGACAAAATGTTGAAGTCCAGTGTGAATCTGGATTATAAGCATATATAAATTGCAAAGCTCATTAAATGGTTGGCTATAATGAGAAATAGAGCACAGATGCAATCATGCAAGTCTCCTCTTAGATCGTTTCTTTATTGAGTAAAAAACTGAATTATTTTGTGACTCATTCAGTTTGCTGAGCTTTCACAAATGCAGCAAATGCAGCATAACAGTATAACAGCAATAACAACTTTACCTTAGATTTGACCTGCACCGCAAAATTATTAATACCCACAACTGAAATACTTCATCTAGAGGTATTAATTACCCACCTCGATAAACTGTTTGCATGCTGCTTATACAACTAGCATGAATGCCCACTATACAATGTTTGGCATACAACCTATATGCTAAAGACTCTCGTGTTTTTTACAATTTTATTTAGTTATTTATTTCTATACCTCCTCTTGAAGCTCTCTACTCAGAGACGCTTCCGACTACAGCGCGGCAGTGATGTAGTACTCGAGTCCGGCAAAAGACTCGAGTCCGACTCGAGACCGATTTTCTGCGGACTCGGACTCGGATTTGGACTCGGACTCGAAGCCCTGGACTCGAAATTTGACTCGGTGACTCGGTTTCCGAGTCGCGAAATCTCCGTGGAACAGGCCACAACCTGTATTGCCAAAACCAATTCAGACATTTCGTCTGCTTTCTTCATCACTCAACTCAAACAAAGGAACCCTTGCAGGCTTGCAGCCTAGGGGTTTACGGGACTGGATTCTCCATGAATACAACCTGACTTTGAAGTAATGTGACGGATGACTGGGCACGGTGTGGGGTTACGAGAGGGGCGAGTGGAAATATTTGAACTTGAGCTTATAGATTGGCTACATATACACAAACATAACCAGGCATCCATGACATGCATACAGTCGAAATCGAAATTGATATTTTGACACCTCAATAAGCTTGGTATTAATATGCTGATCAGATACGACATAGACTTCCAATTTATCTAGATGCTTATGAATGAGACAAATCAAGATAGTGATTGGACGTGTCAATTGGCTGTTTGTGGCTGGTGGCTATTAGAACTTCTCTGATCTCGGAACCGGGCATCTCCGTTAATAGATCAGATAGGCCTAGCCCACCACACAATTGGTCAATTGCTACACGCAGGCAATGTCGTAGCACTTAGTTGGTCTGTGCTGGGGTATTGAAGGGCAGATGATATTGACACAATGGATGGGCCCCATTTCTCTGTACCAAAGACTCCGAACATTCACTTTAATAGAGGCATTGCCTTTGGGTGGCAGTTTTGGCCGTAATTCTCAACATAAGAGACTTCACTAGATGCGCCTGTTGAACTTGAGTTTGGCAGGGGAAGAATTTGTATAGATCTACATTCCACTTCGCCAGGTCATCGAAGAAAACTTTATATAATTCAGAATTTTTAAAGTTCAACTTTGGATAGATTGTATAAAATTTTTCGCATGTATATACTCACATATATATATAGACCCCTATAGTATCCATATTTTTCTATGCCATAATAGGCCTATTGAGTGTTTATTTACCGGTCTATCGGGAGCGGCGCTATTGAGGACAGTAAAAGACAGATCTTGCTGGAGTACATTGGTCCGATCATGCAGCCAACCGTCGCGAAGCGACGTCGGCGCAATGACATGACATGACAGTGTTTCATTGGATCTTGGTGTTACTGGACTCGGACTTGGACTCGATCCTTAGTGACTCGGACTCGGACTCGAACCCCTTTGGACTCGGACTCGACTCGGACTCGGGTTAGCTGGACTCGGACTCGGTCTCGGACTCGGCTCAGGTGGACTCGACTACATCACTGCAGCGCGGACACTGCATCGGAGTTTCACGCCTAAGCAATTGCGAGTGAGGAACTGGCTCGAGGTTTCTACGCGGCGGCTTGCGGTGGATTCGAACCTGCAACCCTCCGGTTGCAAGGCAAGGAACATGCCCACTACACCACCGCGCTCCACGGTGCCATTTTGAATCTTGATTATTGCCATAGATTTGACCTGACGTTGGCACATAATGGCTGGTAAAGTTACTCAGATCTACAAGCCACTACAAGACTCAGAAGATATTTGTAATGTGACCTGTGATTGACCTGAGTCATTAATTTCAAATGGGCTTATCAATCCGAAGGGTTGCAAGTTCTAATGCCCTTGAAATTGATGTAAGATTATGAGGTATAAACAAGATGGCTCTTAAAGTTAATCAAAGTCACTCAGACTTAGCCTTAAAAATAATTAATTGAAGTGCACTAGAATTAACTTCAGGTTGTAGTCGGTCAGAGTATATATAGGCTATGTGTTCACTTTATATCTCATAGGTCAATCATTACTGATAGGCAAACTGTGTGTCATTAAGACTGCAAGGTCATTAAATTTCACATCGCGTAACTGTTAGAGATGGGTGTGGTTTTATTTTTGGGGTCAAAATCCATTTCAACGCATAATTTGTTTCAGTCATTGTAAATTGACCAAGCATTCCGTGCTGTGGTATAGCCAATGCTGCCACCTTGTTAGCAGGTATTCGTAGTATACTTTGCAAACGTTTGTGTAGTGAGAGAGGGGAAATCGGCGATGATGTTAATTGCTGTGTAACTATGTACTGTTTTATGACTCTAATTCTGATTAACAGTAGGCCTAGATCGTGTATGTGAACACTAAATAGTCACCACGATTAACTAGATAGAAAGAGAGAGACAGAGAGACAGAGAGAGAGAGAGAGAGAGAGAGAGAGAGAGAGAGAGAGAGAGAGAGAGAGAGAGAGAGAGAGAGAGAGAGAGAGAGAGAGAGAGAGAGAGAGAGAGAGAGAGAGAGAGAGAGAGAGAGATAAAGAGAGAAAGAGAAAGAGAAAGAGAAAGAGAGAGAGAGATATGCGATGGGCGGGCAATTGTTGCATGCAACAGCGTGCCCCAGGATCCGAAAAGGGATGATTGACAGCTGGAAGAAATGAGGTTAAGACAGCAGGATCAACCGAAATAACGAACGTCGGCTGCATGAAAAATACAAACACCTATGAAAAGTTCAAGATGGTAAATTCTTGACTAGGCCACAGATGTTGATGACCAACCTGATAACGACCTGAAAGTAGCTGGCTTCTTGTGGGCGTGCATAACGGCTGTACGTAGTAATTATCCAATATAACCCCTGTCTTGGCAAGTCTATCAAGGGTTGGCGTTCTTATCGAAGAGCCACGAAAACTGACGTCTGCAAAGCCATGGTCGTCAGCTACGATCAGAACCACATTAGGCCGTTGAGCGGTTGCAATGTGACAGCATGTTATGATCGATGCAAGACACAGAAAACCATAAAGTGAGCCTGCGTTGTCGTTAACTCGATGCATAGTCTCGTGTGCTTTTATGCTAGGTCAAAAACAACTATCTAACATTGTGTTAAGCTCAAGTTCGCGTCCTCCAATATGTCCTGCATGCGCTTCGTCGCAAAATCATTTGTTATTTATACTGTGGTTTTAGCCACGATTACATATTTGAAAAGATCTTTAAGGACAATATTCAACGCCACCATGCGAGATAAACTATCATGTTCGGTTCATGTAGGCCTAAAACCGACTACACCAGTGACTGCTGAATGCTGATTGCTGAATCCCTGTTCGCTCTCCTGTTCGTAAAATCTCCATCCGCCTGAAATTTGATTTTCTATGGTTTGATGCTGACTGTTCGACTTCAAAACGGAAAACTCGCCACTTGGAACGAAAGCTTAAATAATCTTCGAAAGACACATAGTCTATGCATGTGCTCAACCTGCTGAAATCACAGGCTACAGCCACCAAAAACCAAACTCAACATACCGTAATCTTTCATTTTCCTTACGAAACGCATTGAAGACGCAGAGAATGACGGCAGGGTTCTTTGGAAATCCCTGAAATCCACCTTATCTCCGCCATCCCCTCTTTTGACAGCTCACTGACATTGGTCTTCCTAAGGGGGTTCGTCTATGTCTAGTTCAATTTGTCCTTAATTAATGCTGCTGCTCGAATGATTGCAGTACCGGCGCTAGGGTACCTGAGGCGCCCCCCAAAAAACTTGAAGCCCCCCCATACCTTGAGCTGTCATCTCGGCAAAATTTCTCATAATATAAGTGCTGAAAGACATGGTGTAAGACTTCACTAAATGCCCCTCCCAATTGTTAAATTTTTTGGAATTTTCATGCTGTAATGGTAGAATTTTAAGCTGTCATCTTTTAAAAAAATTGTTTATTTTTCAATGCTGTTAGTCGTGGTTTAGGACTTCAGAACTCCATTGTTTAAATTTGTCCAATTTGCCAACTGTAATGGTAGCATTTATAGGCTGTCATCTTAACAAAATTGATAATTATTGATGGGCAGTGGATGATAATTATGAAATATTTCTGAAATATTGGGGATACAAGGATTCCGTCCCAACCACAAATTCTTTATTTATTTTGTATGCTTTGCGTTAAAACAATTCGGTGCGTGGTTTCTAGAATGAACAGTCATGAAAGGTATAATTACCAGCTACATTTGAGGCCCCTTGCAAACTTGAGATCAGACACATACCATGGACATCTGGGACCCTACACATGCTTTAATGTTTGGGCCTCACGCAGGTTTTATTTTGAGGCCTCGTCCAATTAGCAATTGGAATAAGTTACAATTTATAAACGTTGTGTTTGAGAAAATGGACGAAATTGCCTGAGTTAGTTTAATAATAATCTTCGTTTATTGACATTCAATCTGACAAACCGCAGAACGATTACATGTACAAGTTATACGAAATACGGCCTGCTTCGCACGACACGCAGTTCGGCTACAACAGGTTCGGTAACTTAACACTAATGGCCTAAGTACTGGATAACTCCTGATTCGGCCAAGCCAGGAGTGGGAAGGGGCTATCTTATATAATGGCTTTATACTTACGCCCAAAATCAGTATGATATTTGCATTAGGTCTGCTATGGAAGTGCCATATGGTTAGTTGAGGCATGCACCAGACCGGATCTGTACAGTCACAAAAAGGCATAATGACCAGCTAAATTTGGGGGCCCTTTCAAACTCGCAAAATAGCAAAAATAGTCCCTTTGATCAGCCTTGCCATACAAATTAGTTTTAATACCCAAAAACGATGAGACATTTTGATGTATCTAAATCAGGAAAACACAATTTTTTTATTCAAACTTGTTATTCTATGTACAGATAGGCCTACTTGTAGCTATTTCTCCAAGCAGATATGATTGAATTTGAATCAATAAAATTCGATAAAAAGTTTTGAAATGACTAACACAGCAAAACGATCTTAATTTCCAACCATTGACGACCAAACACGAACTTTGAAAAATCATACTATATTTTTAGAATGAGTGACATTTATAACTATGGACCAGTTCTATAGGCCCATACAATTAACTATGAAATTTCTGGGGATGAAATTAAACCCATGGAGTCCAGACGCCATCATGGAGGGCCGGGTCACAGAGTGGGTCATCCTCAGGAAACCGTACAGGAACTGCAATTGAGTCGTAGTAGGCCAGACGATTCAAAAGCTGAACTGCAATATCCTGGTTCTCTTGGAAAACGTCCGTAGTTTCTTTTGGATCTTTGGAAAGGTCAAACAACCATATATTCTTCTCTCTTGGATCTGGGTCTGGGATGGTCTCTAATGCAGGATCTTCAGGTGGTGCCACCCAGTCCCCGTTTCCTATGTAACAGAAGAAATCATGTAGACATTTAGATAGGCATGTATCTGTGCTAGAATTGACCTTTACCACTGCGCACGCGCACGCGAAAGGTCACTGAGATGGTGAACCCGTAAAATGTAAGAGAC
Organism: Lumbricus terrestris; assembly: GCA_949752735.1. Taxonomy (NCBI): domain Eukaryota; kingdom Metazoa; phylum Annelida; class Clitellata; order Crassiclitellata; family Lumbricidae; genus Lumbricus; species Lumbricus terrestris. Next base: position 37,282,811 of record OX457041.1, read on the forward strand.
ATAATTAAAGGTGCTGAGCAAATAACTAGACACACATATGCATAGCGTTTTATGATACAATCTGGTGCTAAGAAAGACAGAAAGAAGCAGATTACGGTGACAAAATTCGTATGCGGACGATTCGTCATGGACGGTTGGTCAGTGACGATTCGTCAAGCGGACGATTCGTCCACCCGTGGTGAATTACAATACGAACTAACAAACAGAATTCTTGTTACATGGATGTCGGATTGATGAAAATAATTATTCCTTAAATATTCTGATGTAAAATAAATAGGCTTACTGTTTTAGTAGACGTCGGATTTATGAAAAAAACTTGTTGCTGAAATGGAGGCTGGAAGATCAAAAAGCCGAAGTGCGAACTGTACGAAAGCGCATCCCTTTTATATGAGCTTGTGTTTACATAGGCCTAGATAATTTTAGCTTATTCGTCAATCCCGTGGACAGGCCGCAACCGGCTACAGTATAAAAGCTGCCGGGCAGTGTGTTATCCAATACGCCAAAGCCCCTCAATCATTCGTTCCTTTGATTTTCATAGGCCTACCTAAGCTTTTTTGGTTTTAATATTTAGGCCTAACAATTATTTTACATCAGAATATTTAAGGAACAATTATTTTCATCAATCCGACTTCCATGTAACAAGAATTCTTTTCGTCAGCTCGTATTGTAATCCACTATAGGCTACGGGCGGACGAATCGTCCATAGACAAATCGCGTCCACTGACGAATCGTCCATGACTAATTGTCCGCTGACGAATCGTCCATGACGAACCGTCCATGACTAATTGTCCGCTGACGAAACGTCCGCAAACCAAAAAATTAGACAGCCAATGAATCAGTGGAAATCTGTGCCAACCTGGATAACCTGTAATAAGTTTCCAGTTTCCAACTCGAACTGCAGCTGAAATACGATTGTCGAAATTGGAAATGTTCAGGTTGGATCCATGTAACGGTGTCAGTGGATCAATGTTATGCAAAAGCTCATCACGTGGACTATCGGCTCCTTCACTGATAACATAAAATTGTCACACACTACTTTAGCAGTAAAAACTAACAATAATTTTAAACTAGGCTACACTTCCTGTTCGTATGCAACTTGTTGCACATAGTTCTTATTCTTCTATTATTCCAACTGCATTTTTAATCATAACTTAAAATCAAATTCTTATTTCTTATTCGTAAACTTCCTTCCCGAAACAGCAAAAATTACAGAAGTTTACAATATCCTTTTTAATAAATATTCCTTTAGTCAAATCTTCATTCTTCATATAATTCTTATTAACACTTGGAATCTGATCTCAATTCTTCTTTTTAATGATTTCTCTATTATTTATGATTCGTATGGCCTCGGATTGATTCTCAGTCTTTTTTCCAGCCTCATAATTATTCTTATTTACAAATCTTAATGATGGCAAGCATAAGAAAATGTCAACCTGATAGTTTCCCACACATCAAATCCATCCAAGTCAAGTCCAGTAGTGTTGCCACCTGCCAGTGTTAGCAGCGTTGGGAACCAGTCTGATACATGCATTAGACCAGTGTTGATTGCTCCAGATTGCTTGATGAGAGGACTATTGACAAAACCCACTCCTCTCATTCCACCCTCCCATAGCGACCACTTCCCACCCCTAAGGGGCCAGTTGTTACCACCCACATATACTTGTCCACCATTATCTAAAAACACAGATTAAGTACGAAATGGTTGAGTAGAAAACAAACAGATTTTATCCTGAACTAGTATCTAGCATTCTAGTTAGATGGTGTGCTCAAAATAGTGTAGCGGTTAGCTTGCAAGACTGTGAATCAAGAGGTCGGGGTTCAATTCTCTTCAAAGGCAAAAATTTGGAACGACATTTCTGCCCTACATGTACCTGCACCTCCCATGCAACTCAGCTATGACGAGTACACTGACCTATTTTGCCAGTGGAAAGATGGATTGAAGAGGAGAGAACTATCCTTATATGACAAGGCTAAGAAAGTTAAGTTGCTAACATTTCATACCATGGCTGCCTCAGAGATAGCTTACGAGACTGCTTTTCTTTCTTCTTCTAAATGAATTTCACAACAACAACAAACTTATTTTGTTCACATTAACTAAAATCTGACGACATTTAACTGCAATTAGCCTACCTAAAGATTGAATGCTTATAAATTAATGTTATTAAATTCAGCATCTATAAGGTTACACTATAGTCTCACTGACTTTTCGCCGAGCTTCAGTGCAACGTGAACAGAACAGTCGGCGCTTAACGTCGCGACAAGTCTCATTTTGCAACAGGAGAAAATAGGATCACATTACACCACTCCTACGTGATGTCGTGCATTGGCTGCCTGTCCCGTTCCGAATTGAGTCCAAGCTCAGCTTGCTGGTTTTCAAATCGCTTCTCGGGACAGCGCCTGAATACATTCGCGACTACTGTTCTGAGACCCAATCTTTTGTTTGTTTCTATGCGTACTTGTTATAGCGCCCCTTCAAGCTCACTACTCAGAGGCGCTCCCAACTACAGCGCGGATAGCCTACTGCATCGGAGTTTCAAGCCGAAGCGTTGAGCAATTGCGAGTGAAGGATTTGCCCAAGGTCCCTACGCGGCGACTTGAGGTGGATTCGAACCTGCAACCCTCCGGCCGCAAGGCGACGAACATACCCACAGCACCACCGCGCCCCACCGCTTCTTTGCTTCTGTATTGTATTGTATTGTATTGTATTGTATTGTATTTAAACATTTATAAAGCGCCTCTAGTAGGGTAAACCGTTCAGAGGCGCTCCCAGTGCGCAAGGCCCCGTGAGAAGAAGCAGGTTTTGAGAAGAGACAGAGCAGAGGAGAGACTGACAGACAGAAGAGTTGAGCGAACAGAAGGAGACAGAGAATTCCAGAGAGAAGGACCAATTGAGACAAAAGATCGAGACTGAGCCATAGCAGTTCTAGACCGGGAAACCAATAGGTCAAGTCTGTTGGATGAGCGAAGTGGACGGTGGGAGGAAGCTGAGTGAGGACGAAGTAAGGTTTTAGTCAGATATTTTGGGGCAAGACCCCGTTGAGACTTTAGGATCAGAGTGAGGATCTTGAACTGTGTGCGAGCACGTAGAGGAAGCCAATGAAGTTCATCAAACATAAAGGTAGAGATGTGAGAGTACTTGGGAAGGCGGGCAATTAATCTAGCAGCTGAGTTGAGAACTGACTGAATCGGTGAAAGACGAACTTTAGGAAGACCAATGAGAAGAGAATTGCAATAGTCAATACGAGAACATATGAAAGCATGAACTAAGGTAGTGAAGATGGAGCAGGAGACAGAGCGACGAATGACTCTGAGGCGTCTTAAGTGAAAATATGATGAGCGTGTCAGATTGGAAATATGCTCAGTAAAGGTAAGTGAGCTATCAAGTACTACACCCAGATCCCGCACACTTTAAGAGAAGGAAAACAATGGGAATTTTGCAGAGAGAAGAATAAGATCAAGCTTATGGAGCTGCTGAGGAGTACCTAACCAGATAAATTGAGTCTTTGAAGTATTAAGAGAAAGGCGATTAGAAGACATCCATGAGTGGAGATGATTAGTGAGAGATTCAATAAGCCCAACTAGAAGCAGCTGGGAAGAGGGGGGACCATGGACAAATGCCTGGACATCGTCAGCAAAGAGATGGCCAGCAGCACTACAGATCTGAAAAAGAGAAGAAATGTCAGCCGTGTAAAGAATAAATAGGAGAGGCCCAAGAACTGAACCTTGAGGAACACCCAGATTAACATGAACCCATTGGGTTCGAGAGTCACCAGATATAATCATTTCGGTTCTTTCAGAAAGGTACGACTGAAACCAAGATAATGGGAGGCCCTTAACACCATAGGAGGTCTCAAGACGCTTGAGAAGGATATCATGATCAACCATATCAAAGGCTGAAGAGACATCATAGAGAGCCAAAAGGGTGAGCTCAGACCTATCAACAGCAGAATAGATTTCAGATAATAGAGAAAGGAGAGCAGTCTCAGTGGTGATATAATAATAATAACTGGGCTGCGACTTAGGTCGCTTGTGAAGACCGACCTTCGTGTACGGAAGATGAGAGCACGTTTCGACGACCGTGCATTCTCGGTTGCTGGTCCCATATATTGGAACAGAACAGACTACAGTCTTCCACCGGACATCACATTGGCCACCTTAGTGGCCAATTAAAGCTTCAATCTGATCTGTTTGTTAAGGCTTATCCCGCAGCACGATGTCCCGCAGTAAGCCGTTTGTGAGGCACCCTTTTAGCGATGTGGTCGGGTTACGGGGCCATATAAATTGTCGTTATAATTATTGTTATAATTATTATTATTATTATTATTATTATTATTATTATTATTATTATTATTATTATTATTATTATTATTATTATTATTATTATTATTATATCACCATCATCATCACCATCATTATACTATTTTTTACCCGAGAAATCTCAGATCCTTCGGGATCTTAAAAAATTATCCGGAGACGTTAAAATATTATTATTATTATTGTTATAGCTTATAAGTTTCAAAAATTGTGTTAGCAGATCGATCTGTAGTTATGCAAATGAAGAGTTAGCACTATTCCATGGTTTCACAGATTACACGTTCCCCTGCTGCTTTCCACTGTTTTTCACCTTAATTGACTGCTAGGAAGACGGTACATAAAACCAGTACAAAACATACAGATTAAAATACCTGTTGAGAATATTAGCACTGTGTTATTCCAGAGCCCGTAGTTCTCTAAAGCATCAGTGATATTTCCAACAGCCTCATCAAGACAAGATATCATGCCTAAAAGAAACGTTAACACTCGAACCATTGTTTGAAATTAACCACATAAACAAACTATCATAGACATCCCATTATAACCAATTTATTATTGCAACTTAGCTCAGCAGCATATATACATTGTAGTAATTTAATTTTTTTAAATGGATCAGTTGAGTAGAAAATTTCCAGCACTCCGTTCAACAAGAAAACCTTTAATTAACGCCCACATGTTTATTAGCAACATGTTATACGAACTTTGACGTATATTAAACTTAATTTATTTTACACTGCTAGTACAAAGATTGCTGTGCTAGCTGTGTCAGCAGCATACTAGCCTATAATAGCCTATTACTAACAAATGTTATAAAGTTACACACACGCACATAGAAGGCATGGATGAAAAACTCTATATTCTGAGACTGAAAGATTGAGGCCGAAATCGTGTTACGTTCAGTGTTTAATCTAGGCATCTTCTGGGGGAGCTCCACCTAGAAGTGACTACCGGTACCCTAACATTTGATCAAATAATAATAGTTTTTAGTTCCTGTTTACATTATTGTAATAAATGAGTTCTAATAATAATATTACATGATAGTAAAGAAATATCACGGTAGCCTATATTATAGGCTACCGTGATATTTTTTACTATCATGTGATTATAGGCCTAATGATAAAATCTACTAATATAATATATGATACTATCACATTGCAATGGTCAGTATAATTTACTGTTAATATTTTTACAAAGACTATTTTTGTACAACTAACATTTAGTAAAATAACATCATTAGTCTACCACATGGCTTCCCGATTTTGGTAGTTCTTCCTTGGTTTGTGTAACATTTTTAATAATTCTGATTGGCCTAACTGTGTCCTGGTCAGCAATGTAGAACCTTTTTGAGCAGCGGGAGTAAGATAATTCTAGTGCAAGAAAGTCGGGCTTAGACTATACACCTGTCTGCAGTTATTCATTATACTGTAATGGACCAATGGTTGTGGTTCAGAAGCAGCAGAACTGAGTTGCAGAACTTGATACGCAAAGAAATAATTATGGTAATAATAATATTATAGCCTACTAATGAAAATTTTCAACCACTCTTTTTTATCAGCACTGAGATAATATGGTAATTTTGTTAAGATCGCAGCTTACAATGCTACCATAGGCATACATTGCGGAAACTTATAAAGAAATTATTATAGTTGTAATAATATTTATTGAAGTCTTAGACTATTCAGGTCAGCACTGCAATAGTTGAGGAATTTTGATAAATGGCAGCTTAAAATTCTGCCATTGCAATGTAAAAATTCAAAATTTTCTGGTGTAGACAGGTACATTCTCTCCCCTTGCCTTCCCCACTCGGCGCTGCGCGTCTCAGTGACCGACCTGCAAATACTCGTTATCCGTCCTCCGGAAACCTTGATTTCCCTCAGAAGAGGGGGATTAGATGAGACTCATATGGTTACGCTTAGAATTAGACCTAGTGTTTGTGCCTTGGGTCCCAAAATTCCTTAAAACTACCCTAGATCGACTTCCATTTCGGAAGAATCCGTTTTTAAAGAATTTAGTCTAAATAATAGCATGTCATAAACCACGACTATCAGCACTGAAACGATGAGCAATTTATCTAAAATGACAGTCTAAAATGCCACAATTGCAAAGTGGAAATTAAGCAAATTTATAATGGGTAGTAGCATATCCCGTCTACCAAACCCCTCCCTCTCCTCGGTGGCTCAACATTAAGCAATGGTCGCAAAATACACAAAATATTTGAATACACCAAATTAGACTAAAAAAATTAGATTTTTCATAAACAGCTGGCAAGCAAGAGTCTGAAACGTGCTCTAGTCGATGTCAACAGCTAAAGTGCGTTGGATTCTGGGTTCCGCTCCAGATCCCGCTGGGGAGCTTACGACGCTCTCCCAGACCCCTAGTCGGTATGGGCTTCGCGACTTTGGCACATGCAGCTTCGCGCCTTCGGCACTCGAAGCTTCGCACATTCGGTGCTTGCAAAACGAGCGTCGGACGCCCTCAAGAAAAATGTTCTGGTTGCACCGATAGGTACTAAACATGCCATTATACATTGAGGAATACGCCCAGTGATTGCATCAGAATAAATCAACTCTGTACTTATCTGATACAAGGAAGTCTGGGAAGAATCAGAACCCAGCATATTTGCATAAAGAACTATCAGCCGTCATTTCATTGAAGTTTTAATTTCGTAATGTCCATGCATTGTTGTAAGATATAACGCATTGATGACGAATATTCTGAATGAGGCTCTACATAATATCTATTACTTGAGTCACTTCTATTATGCCAATGGAATAGAAGTGATTAGATCGGATCATAATGAATCAGATGAAATAAGAAACTTTAAACAGAGTAACAAAATCATTAGTTGACCTGCATATGTTCTCCTGGCTCTGTCTGTGATATTCCTATATGGTTCTTCGTACTCTTCAGGAACCTGCATAGGAGTATGAACTGCTTGGAAGGGAAGGTATAAAAAGAGGGGCTAAAAGAGAAAAAAACCAATTTTATGCACTCTATAGTAGATATGGAACTTTGAACATTTATTTGACACAATTTATTAGATTTAGGAAATTAAGATTTCCAAAACAAATACAACAGAATAAATGCCTATATTGTAAATGTGAGGTTCTGCGAGGTACTGCTAATTTTGATTGCTCCTGTACCATTGTTTGTCCTTGTAAAAGAAACATCCCTCAAAACGCTTTACATGTGACCATGCATCAAAATACCCTCCCCCAAATACAGCTTTGCCTCCAGCACCAGAAAAAGAACTTGCTGCTCTTCCATCACCATCCGACAATAATCGTCATAAACCTCAAATAACAATAATAATCAGATTCAGAACAGAAAACTTTCAAATGAGTACCATCGGTTGAGAAACAAATATCGTACATTATATACAAGGACAAGTTTGGCATAGATATGGGTCATTTCAACCAATTGGTGTTGCAGAAACGATACTACCGTTTACTACGTCTATTTTATATCAAAATACACTTCTGTAAGAGTAACCTCCTCGTTGTTTGAAGCGGCATGCTCTTTAATGATGTCAACAGCCCTTTCAGTGAAAATCTGCGTTGAGTAGAGATCAGTGTAGTTCCTAGCAGGAGAAAGGCCATCCCTCAAATCAAGGCCACACATTGTTGTGCTGCTGTCGAATACGTAACAATGATCGTGAGCGTAGTGGTCTCCCATTCCATTGAAAAAACCTGTATGAACCAAGATTACATGGCGCTAATGCTAATGGTAAAAAAATGCAACGTGAAGATAAATATAGGAAAGACGCAGATTATGAGGATAAGTGGTGGGTAGGAGGAGAGCGCATTGAAAATGACAATAAATGGAGAGAAGGTGGAACAGGTCAAGAACTTCTGCTACTTGGGAAGTGTGATAACAACAGACGCAAGATGCCATAGTGATATAAAACGAAGAATAGTATTGGGAAAAGATGCGTTCACGAAAAGAGGAGAGTTGATGAGAGGAGGTTTGAGCAAAGATCTAAAGAAAAGACTTCCCACTCAAAGTACTGGTATGGAGTGTGGTACTGTATGGGTCGGAGACATGAACTATCAGAAAAAAGGATAGCACGAGATTGGAAGCCTTCCAGATGTGGATATGGAAAAGGATGGGAAAGGTGAGCTGGACGGAGCGAGTGACGAATGAAGAGGTGCTGCAAAGAGCAGGAGAAAAACGTCACTGATGACAACTTTAAGAGAAAGGCAAAAGAATTGGATTGGACACAATATTAAGAGGAGACTCCCTCCTGAGAGAAATCATAGAAGGGAGATTGGAGAGAAAAAGAAAGAGAGAGGAAGACTAATACAGATGATGGTGGATGGATGATCACTGACGGATAAATCGAACTGAAGAGGAAAGCACAGCTAAGAGACGAATGGCGTCATTGGAAGTTGAAACTTGCCGAGGGGCAGAGAACTTAAAGAAGAAGAAGAATGGTTGCTAGACAGCTGTCACATAAATGAATGTCTCGAACTAGACAGCATTTTCCTTATTCTAATCTTTCATGAAGTGCAGAGTAAAACCACGAATTCTCACTTAGCTTTACAGATACAGCCATGGTAGACACAAAATAAAAGAATTTGGTTTGGTTTGCTAGAAGTAGCCTATATGCTCCTGTACAGGTTGATGCCAAGTATTTAGTAGTCAGTCTTGTCAAGTTTTGATGTTCAGAAGTAAAAATTTGGATACAAAGAAATGCAGCGTAGCTCAAGTCTTTTTAAGGCTTGGCTTGGCTTGGTTCTTCTAAAACACTTCAGTTCATATTAAAACTCCCTCAATCCCATATAATAGTGAGATTGCGGTATAAAAAGGTCATTATCTTTACTAAATATTGCATATTTTTGTAGTCCATGTCTTTAACTGTATTATACAAAAGTCTTTGCTAAAAAAGGACGTTCCAGCAATGCCCAGTAGGCCTATATAGAAAACACTTCAGTCTTGCCAAAGAATGAATCAAAGCCTCGATAGAGTGGAGTCAGCTTCTCCTCATAGTGTCCAATATGCCACTTTCCAACCATGTGTGTTGAATAACCCTGTTCCTTCAGCTTGTTGGCAATTGTTGGCATCTCTGGAGGTAGCGAGTTTCGCTGACAGGCCCCGATGACACCATGTTGAAGTCCAGTGTGAATCTGGAATACAAAAGTATACTAACTGCAAAGCTCCTTAAATGGCACAAGGAGAAATAGAGCACAGATGCAAATTTCCCCTCAATTATTTTGTGCCTCATATTAAATTTACTGAACTGTAACAAATGCAACAATTACAGCATAACACTACATGTGACAGCAATAACAATTTTGCCATAGATTTAGCCTACTATATACGGAAAATTAATATCCAATGTCAATACTGACTGACAACTGAAAGACTTCATCTACAGATATTCATGCTCCACCTCGATAAACTGTTTGCATGCTGCTTCGACAACTGGCATGAATGCCCACTATTCACTGTTCGGCATACAACCTAAATGCTAGAGGCACTCATAATTATGCCATCTTGAATCTTGATTATTGCCGTAGACCTTACCTGACATTGGCATATCGTGGCTGGAAAAGCTACTCAGTTCTAAGAGCCACTGTGGGGCGCGGTGGTGTAGTGGTGGCGTCGTCGCCTTGAAGCCGGAAGGTTCGAGGTTCGAATCCACCTCGCCGCGTAAGGACCTTGGGCAAGTCTTTCACTCACAATTGCTCAGCGCTTCGGCGTGAAACTCCGATGCAGTGTCCGCTCTGCATTCGGGAGCGCCTCTGAGTAGAGAGAGCTTGAAGGGGCGCTATAACAAGTGCACATACAAACATACAAACAAACAAACTGAAAGACTCAGCAGATATTTGTAATGTGACTTCTGATTTGCCTCGCCCATTAATTTCCAATGGGGGATTATCATCCATTTTTATGGCCCATAATCGTAATCTCCAAACTTCTGAAGTCAAAGAAGGACACCTGGTCCAGGCCTAATATTCAAAGTTCAGTAAATTCAAGTCAAGTCAGAAGTGTTGCCGAAGGATGGAGGCAATTGCATTGGTTGTCATTTAACGGCTTCATGTAAAACGAGCCTTGTCTGAAAATGCTGTAGACCTATACATTAAATTAGGTCAGAGATTTTCTAACCAACCAAAATCTAGGGAAACTATATGCATGTTATGGCCATGACAGTGGTCTACAAGGGAACGCAATAATCCAACTTTTCAATTTCGCGAGAAGACCTAGGCCTACTTTGAAATTCTTGGCTTGGTCAAATAAGAACTGGGATGTCGTTTCAACAACCCAGCATTAGGCGCTCTTTTGACTCTTCAAAATGGAGAAATGACGGTGGAACTTCGAGAGTTGTGTGTCTCCCCAACAACAAGATTCACAAACTGCTGAGAGGCAACAAGACTTTACAGCTACAGACAAGGTGCGTTCCTATGAGGATTGTCAATTGAAATTAATTGAATTGTTTTGTCATAGATCCTGCAAACATTAAACCAGCGTTGCAATACATCTTGGACAGGACAGATATACCGGAAATAGGACATTACTCCCTGCCCATTAGGCCTACCCCATTCCATTAACTCCTGCCATTACCACGCCATTAACCCAGTAGAAGTAGCACGACACTTAACCCCGCGACACTTAATACCGCGACAATTAGTACCGGACACTGAATCCCTGCGACATCAAATTTAATCCCGTGCCGGTTAATTCCGGTGACATTTAATTCCAACGACACACATGATCACGCGACGTTTGATACCGCGACACTTACTACCTGTGCACACGTGAGTACGACTGTACGATTATTTGTACGACTATTGCCCTCTCTGTTCTGGTTTTCTTCTGTACATATGTGCAGAAAACAATCATTAAAAACGGTTTTAAACAAGATTTGAGAAGTTTAGTCTACGATAACGCAATGACATGGAGGCGAATTTGTTTTTCTTTGATTCTGGATCTGGGGAGAACAGACTGATTAGACTGGGCTCCGATGTAGGCCTATATTCTTGGATGGCTTGGCAAGAGCCGACGTCTGGTTAACCGATGGGACTTTTTCTGTTGTATATTTGACTGCAAAAGTTGAACTCTTTTAAACAATAGTGAATATTGCTGTTAATGTTGCTTTTATGGAATTTTAATGGTTTTATAATAATGCTATTTGACTGCTATTTTATTTTCGTGGTAGCCTATCAAGTGTCGCGGAATCAAACGTCGTGAGGTATTAATAGACTGCAGGATTAAATGTCGCTGGGATTAAATGTCGCTGGGATTAAATGTCGCCGGGATTAACTGTCGCGAGATTAACTGTCGCCAGATTAACTGGCACGGGATTAAATGTCGAAAGGAATTAAGTGTCCGGTACTAACTGTCACGGTATTAAGTGTCGGCGGGATTGTGTTATGTAGGATTCATTCATTCAAGTATTTATATAGGGCCTATAGCGCCTCTTCAAGGAAACTACTCAGAGGCGCTCCCGACTCCAGCACGGCCAAATAAAGCAGGTTTTAAGTGCTTATAGAATGTGTCATACATACATACATGTACATACATACATACATTGTTGGGTTCAATGGCCGTCTACGGGGTATGATTAATAGAATAAGGTCCCAATTTGGATGAAATAAACATCGATTTATTCAGAAGCGAGCAAAATATACAGCGTAATAAACAAAACGTTACCGTCTAGTAGATACGCAGTCGAACAGACCATAGAACTCAGTACGAACGACAGCACGGCAGACAAGGCTAACGGAGCCAAGGAAGACGGATGAACGGCCAGACCGCCAACAGGGCGAGACGGCGACGTAGAAGAAGGAACCCGCAGGTTAACTCGCATGACCACGAGGAAGAACCACCGCCAAACCGCTCAACAAGAGACAGGAACCACGCTCACCACACACCACAACGGAAGGGCCCCTATGCACGACCGCAGGCCCTTAAATAGGCAAGGCCCTCCCACGCACCAAGTAAGAGAGAGTACGGAAGAGAAGACGGGCCGTAGACATCTAATGGCTACATATCCCCCTCCCAAAAGCTTGAGGAGTCCTGAGGGGACGACGAAATAGAACAGCAAACGCTACGCCTACCAGTCCACAACAGAAAGAATCGCCAAGTACTATATCATTACAAGTTAACGTACTAAGCAATTCATCGCACAATGCATCGCAACAACTAACGCAGCACAACACTAAACTACTGCATCATTATAAACAATCAACTAAGAGTTCATACAATGCAAAGCTAAATACAGAGTTCGAATTATATAAACCTGAAAAGCAAGAAAAAATTTGGACACACGCTGTGTATCAAAAATGAACCAAAAAGTATCGTTGGCCAAAGCCAAATAAGACTAACGCTTAACAGAGTTAACCCCCTCAGCTCATCACAGAACCGAGTCAACAAACAAGAACCCCCAACTCTTGAACAGATCCGGAACAAGACTTTGAAGATTTTCACACTTTTTCTGGAAAGTGACTGACAGCCGCTCGCATGACACCCACTGAAGTGTTCATACAAGAATTTCCATGTTAACTGACAATGACACCCACTGAAGTGTTCATACAAGAATTTCCATGTTAACTGACAATGACACCCACTGAAGTGTTCATACAAGAATTTCCATTTCTCTGACGATGACACATGATTGACACAGAACGTAACAGAGAGTGTCTCTGTCACGCTCGAGGACGTTGACGACAGAATCCCTGCCGAGACCCCAATGACAAGGCCTCAACAGGATTCCAACGACGTTACTGCGACGGACGGCTGAGAATGTCTGGCAGAACATTTAACTTGCCAGGCCGATGTCGAATGTCGAGATTGTATTGTTCGAGTTCCAGACTCCATCGCAGAAGTTTCATATTTTTATTGGCCATCTGATGGATGAATTGCAGAGGCTTATGGTCCGTGTATACCAGGACGAGTGCCGACCCGAAGTACACACTGAAGGCCCGCAGCGCGACCATCAGAGCCAACGCCTCCTTTTCGATCGTCGAGTATCGGACTTCGTGCGTCAGAAGCTTCTGGCTGATGTAGCAGATCGGATGTTCCAAGCCGTCGTGCATCTGAAACAAGCAGGCTCCCACACAGAATTGAGATGCGTCAACACCAACACAAAACTGTTTAGAAAAGTCAGGAGGTCTAAGAATAGGTCGAGAAGCAAGACGAGATTTCAAATCAACAAAGGCATTCTCTGCTTCCTCATTCCATCTAAAAGGAATTCCTTTCTTCGTTAACGCCGTAAGCGGCAAAGCAATGTCAGAGTAGTGAGGCAAATATCGCTTATAGTAACCCGCAAGACCAAGAAACGATTGCACCTGTTTCTTATTACCAGGTCTGGGAAAACGTAAGACAGCCTCCACCTTCTTTACCCGTGGCTGTACACCATCCACTGCAATGTGGTGACCCAAAAAATCCACCTCCGCATTTGCAAAGACACATTTAGCCAAGTTCAAAGTCAAACATGCATCCGCAATCCTACTCAACACCTTACGCAAGTGTATCAAATGATCAGACCATTCCAAACTGAAAATGATTATATCGTCCAGATACGCATCACAAAAATCATCCAAGCCATTCAAAACTTTCGTAATCAACCTTGAAAATGATGCAGGCGCATTTTTCAATCCGAAGCTCATGAATTTCCACTGGTAATGACCCCTCGGGGTTACAAAAGCAGTCAACGGGACTGAATCAGGATGCATTGGAATCTGCCAATATCCTTTGGTCATATCCAATTTTGTCAAATAGCGGGATTTTCCCAGTCGATCAATTAAGACCTCCACCCGGGGCATCGGAAATGGATCCGCTACGGACAGACCGTTCAGTTTCCAGAAATCCGAACACAAGCGATCCGTACCGTCTGGCTTAGGAACCATGACAATCGGAGCCGCCCAAGGACTCTCAGATTCCTCTATGATCCCAGCCTTCAACAACTGTTCCACCTCTTTCTCAACCTTAGCCATCCGCTCAGGATTCAATCGATAAGGGGTTTGTCGAACAGGACGAGCACCTTCGACCAATTCAATTCGATGTGACACCATATCAGTTTTACCCGGTAACGTACTAAACACATGTGCAAAGTCATGCAAAACATCACGTAATTCATCACGACATTCAGCAGACACATCACATTGTAAGACTTTATCCTCCAAAGTCAACTCAGTCACCTTCACATCCGTATTCACCAACAACACAGAAGCAACCACATCATCGTTCGGTACATCATGCAACACATCCGCACGATCCACATACCGCTTCATAAGATTCACTTGTACCACTCGTTCTGTTTTCCTTCTATCCGGTGTACATACCAAATAGTCAACCGGACCCAGCCGACGCAACACCACATAAGGTCCACAATATTTGGCCTGTAAAGGTTTACCCACCAACGGAATCAACAAAAGGACTTTCTCGCCTTCTTCAAAAGTGACAGCCCTCGAATGCTTATCATACAGTTGCTTTGACTTAGCCTTAGAAACAACAGCATTTTCACCAGCCATGTGCAACCCAACACGCATACGCTCACGCAATTGTAAGACATATTCAATCACATTCTTTCCAGACACTTCGTTCACAATATCTTTTGACAACCATGCCTCTTTCATCAACTGAAGCATACCTCGAACATCCCTACCATACATCAAGTCAAAAGCAGAAAACCCAGTACTCTGTACAGGAACTTCTCTATATGCAAACAACACCCAAGGGAGCATGGTATCCCACGAACCCGGATATGTTTCAGCCAACGCCTTCAACATATCTTTCATAGTAGGCTACGATGGAAGCGTTCACACGAAGCATTCGTCTGTGGTCTATAAGGACTAGTCTTCAATTGTAGAATACCACATTCATGCACAAATACTTGCATCAAATCAGACATGAATTCACTTCCACAATCAGAAAGAATTTCTTTCGGAAAACCGAACATCGTAAACACTTCACACAAACATTTCGCAACATCCTGTGCCGTATGGGTCTTCAAAGGAAAAGCAAATGGGATGAATGCGATGCCAAATCAATCACCGTAAGTATAAATCTGTTACCCGTTAAGGCACAAACACTTAGGGGACCAACGATATTCATGGCGAGACGTTCAAACACTTCTTGCATAACAGGCACACTGACCATAGGCGCTCTATAATTCCTTGAACCTTTACCCAACCTCTGACAAACATCACATGAACGACAGTACTCACGTACATCCTTATTCACAAGTGGCCACCAGAAATGTTTTAACAGTCTGTCCGATGTCTTCTGTGTTCCCAGATGACCCGAAGCTGGTATATCATGTGCGACGTGCAACATCTTCCTTCTCAATTGACGTGGAACCACAATTTGTGACACACCCATACCGAATGGAGTTAATTTATCGTCCCACCGACGCACCAACACACCTTCAACCAATGCATACGGTTGTACACTGTCATCGCCTGTCGATTTATTTTCCGCCAGCGCAAACAATGGAACCAAATCTGGACAATTTCTTTGCCTCATTATAAATTCAGATCTCGGAACACAGATCTCTGTCCAGTCTTCGTCACTACTTTCAGTCTGTGCAAATAAAGCTGCTAAATCACCGGGCTCTAAAAGCGCTGGGTCATTTGACACACCCAATAAATCACCTGTCATTAATGCCTGATCGACCGACTCTGCACTATGACCCACACTCGTCGCCTCCACGCGCGTCGGTTCACTGCACACAGCGCTTATTGTCTCACTTCGTTCTGCTGCATATTGTCGTGCTCTCGCCCTTGCCGTAATAGCCACATCAACAACATCACCAGCAAGCGCAATATCATTCCCAATAACAACTTGTACACCGTTCATAGGAAGAGAATTCATCATACAGCAAAGAATTTCGCCTTTCACAAATGCACAGTCAACATTCAATTTCACAAGCGGGCGCTCCATAACTTGACCAGATATACCGCGCAGAAGTCTAGTTTCATTCAACTGCACAAAATCATGTTCATCCAACCATTCAGCAGAGACTAAAGATTGCAGAGCTCCGGATTCCCGAAGAAAAATACCATCCTTGCGTTCATTCAAATCATTAATGACACACCCATTCACACAGAAAGGAGCATACATTTTATCGACATCTTCAATAGGCTTCTGAAAACTCTGTTCCTGAACAGGTGCCGACAAAGTTTGTACTAAACCCACTGGTTTCGGACCCCTCCAGTTTTCAATGTCAGGCCCCTCCTTTCGTTGTAATTTCCGGCATTGGGACCGAACATTTTCTCTTTCTCGACTTGCCACTCAAAGTCTCTGTCCTCTTTAAATTTCAGGCGCTCCATTTCGACGGCCTCTCGCTTCGCTTGTGCCCGAAGTTTCCACTCCTCACTTCCGTGTTTAGGCGACAACGCTCTTCTAGCCAACTTCTGTAATTGAGGTTTCGATAAACCTTTAACGTCCTCACCCAACGTCACACAATATTGTCTCAATTCGTCAACCGGCAAATCCATTATCTCGTCCCATTCAAGAAGTTTACCTTCCGCCGTCGACGCCATAATAGTCTAACTGCGCAGACCAACGAACCAAAATTTTCCCCAAATTCCACCAAAAGAAAGGCGAACGACAGTCCACTGCAAGACCGTCAAACGTGCGAAACGCACAAAATTTCGGCCTCCAACTCAAAACAATAGCCCAGGCCCCACAAAACGAAATGCGACTTCGCAAAATTTCCGAAAAAACGGCAAAATTCACCAAAATTCCTGCGAACCATACGGACCAAAATTTCCGAAATTTTCCAACGGAACTACGCAAAAAACCGGTCAAAAGAACGGAGGGCCCCCATATGTTGGGTTCAATGGCCGTCTACGGGGTATGATTAATAGAATAAGGTCCCAATTTGGATGAAATAAACATCGATTTATTCAGAAGCGAGCAAAATATACAGCGTAATAAACAAAACGTTACCGTCTAGTAGATACGAAGTCGAACAGACCATAGAACTCAGTACGAACGACAGCACGGCAGACAAGGCTAACGGAGCCAAGGAAGACGGATGAACGGCCAGACCGCCAACAGGGCGAGACGGCGACGTAGAAGAAGGAACCCGCAGGTTAACTCGCATGACCACGAGGAAGAACCACCGCCAAACCGCTCAACAAGAGACAGGAACCACGCTCACCACACACCACAACGGAAGGGCCCCTATGCACGACCGCAGGCCCTTAAATAGGCAAGGCCCTCCCACGCACCAAGTAAGAGAGAGTACGGAAGAGAAGACGGGCCGTAGACATCTAATGGCTACAACATACATACATACATACATACATACATACATACATACATACATGCATACATACATGCATACATACATACATACATACATACATACATACATTCATACATACATGCATGCATACATACATACATACATACATACATACATACATACATACATACATACATGCATACATGCATGCATACATACATACATACATACATACATACATACATACATACATACATACATACATTCATACATGCATGCATGCATACATACATACATACATACATACATACATACATACATACATACATACATACATACATACATACATACATACATACATACATACATACATACATACATACATACATACATACATACATACATACATACATACATACATACATACATACATACATGCATACACACTGGGGCTAAATGCAAACAGACGGTGTAATGGCGAGGGGGTAATGGCAGCGGTTATGACAGGGGGTAATTGGCAGGAGGAAAATATCCTAAACCCGTTTTTACCATAGATGCATTCGATGCGGTGCACCGAGAGCCCTGACGAACTGAAGTTCACTTGTTGCTACTTGCCAAAATGTCAGATACAAAATTAACTTCAGTTTCGCAGTTTCACTTGAAATTGATGTAAGAATGGCAGGTATGCGAAATATGGCTCTTAAAAATAATCAATGTCACTCAGACTTACAGTTATAGATTAGGATGAGACTAATTGGCTTCATAGTAGAGTACGAGTGCACTAGAATTGACAAACATTCAACCAGCGCTGCATTACATCTTGAGATGGCTCTTAAAGATAACCATGCATGGTCACTCAGACTTACATTCATCGATAAGGATGAGATTAATTGATTAATTGAACCGCACTAGAATTGACCTCAGACTGTAGTCGGTCAGAGAACTAATTCACTTTATATCTAATAGGTTAATCATTACTGATAGCAAACTGTGTCATTAAGAGTGCAAAGTCGTGACTCAGTCATTGTAAATCAACCGAGCATTCTTATTCTTCTTTTCCTTCTGGCTAGGATTAATCCTTAATTAATTAGGTTAATCATTACTGATAGGCAAACTGTGTGCCATTGAGAGGGCAAAGTCGTGACTCAGTCATTGTAAATCAACCGAGCATTCTGTACGGTGGTATAGCCAATGCTGTCACCTTGTTAGCAGATACTCCTATTATAGGCTACTTTGCAATCGTTTGGCAGACATACTGTAGGCCTGCATGTTGCTGCGCTCAGATGGCTTTTTATGAGACAATGAGCCTAAGTCTAGAAAATGCTCATTCTGCAGAAAAAATGTGGCTGGTAGAGCAAGCCCATCCAAGATCAGTACCGTTTTTAAGGTTCTGCGAACATCGGTGCAAAAGGTTACCATGCACAGGAGCCCGTGTCGGTTGAGCGGCCTTTTTTGTCAATGCTACATACGTGGTGATGCCATAGACGGAGACCATACGTCCCGGTTTTCCGAGACAATTTCCGGTTTTGTGGTGTGCCCATAAACAACTGCATGGTAAACAAGGGCTTGAGGCATGCTTCAAGTGATGTCAACGGCTAAAAAAAGGCGCTGGTTTCGGGGCTCTGTGGCAGCGCCAGGATGTGAGGTTTGGGGGGGGCTGAAACCCTAAGCCCTTCTTCCTCCCAGGGGCGCAACTAGAACGATTTCCTTCAGTGCGCTCATTTTGCAAGCGCCGATGGCGTGAAACTGTGACTTTGGCGCAAAGTCCACATCGACTAGTGAGTCTAACTAGAAAATTATCCCTGAGGAAGCTGAGGGTGCTCATATTTCAAGCGCCGAAGGTGCGAAGCTGCGAGTGCCGATGGCACGAAGCCCATATATACCGACTAGGGGGTCTGAGGGAGCGTCATAGGCTCCCTCAACAAGGTCTGGGGCGTAGCACCAGAAACCAACGCATTTTAGCTTTTGAAATGGACTAGAGCACGTTTCAAACTCTTGTTTGCTAGCTTTAATGAACGACAAGTTTGTGAAAATTTCAAGAAGAATTCGTTTTCGAGAGTCGCAGACTAACAGAACGACGAAGTAAATGTTTTATTTTAAAAAACAGGTTCTGTTTTTACCATAGCCATAAAAGTTAAAAGTTTATACCTATAACAAGTTTATGAGTAGCTATATGTAGATACTCTTGTATTATAAGCACATAAAAACATTGAAATAAGGGCATGTCGTATTTACAATACAATACAATTTATTATTTGTATGACGCGCTTTAACAAGACAAGTCTTGCACAAAAGCGTGCGGTCTGTGATGTTAAGGGGGTGTTACAGGCTCACCTCTATGCAATTGAAACCTAATGGATGTCCCTATGTTCAAACGCAATGGGGGGCACGTTTTATGTGCATTTGTGAATGGGGGGGGCCTGGCCGGATTTGCCCCCTGGACAGGGCTTTTTTAACGTGCAGTTGTACACAAAATGTGCAGTTCTAAATGGATTTGTGTAGGCCTAGTTGTAAAAGCACTTCTGTCACAAGTTCTGTGCAGTCAAAACTAGCAAAAAGGTCATTGTCCTCTGATTGGAAGCAATTTACCATGAAGGATGGGAAAGGAAGAAATGGGTTGTGCAGTTCTAAAAATTCCTTAAAAACAGCCATGCCCCTGGATCCGCCCCTGGTGCAGAGCTAATCTGGAACACTGTAGGCTTATTTTCCGGACAGTAGACTAAACGAAAGATACATTAAATCAGACTGATTTTTGCGTCAAAATATTTCTTGGAACTGTTTGGAATATTCCTATATGTTACTTGTGATCAGTGTGTCGTTAATCAAGACATCAAAGAATAATAACTGAAACTGTAAGTAAAAACTAGGCCTATTACTGAAACGGAAATCAGAATGTAGTCAACTGTTGGCAGACTGAAAATTAATAAAATTAAGGTAACCAGCTGAAACTATGTGAAAACCAATCACTGAAATAATACTGTTTGTGACCCATAATTAGGTTTGTCACTATTCTTTTCAACTTCTCTGGTCGGCTTGCACGGCTGCACCACGAACAACAAGAACAACCGAAATAACGAACATCGGCTGCATAAAAAATACAAACACCTTATGAAAAGTTCGACATGGTACAATAGGCTACAGATGTCGATGACCAACCTGATAGCGACCTGAAAGTAGCTGGCTTCTTGTGGGCGTGCATAACGGCTGTACGTAGTAATTATCCAGTATAACCCCTGTATTGGCAAGTCTATCAAGGTTTGGCGTTCTTATCGAAGAGCCACGAAAACTGACGTCTGCAAAACCATGGTCGTCAGCTACGATCAGAACTACATTAGGCCGTTGAGCGGCGTTACTAAAGGAGGTATCAACTATACCAGTGACAAAGTGACAGCATGCTATGATCATTGCTAGAGACAGAAAACCATGAAGGGAGCCTGCGTTGTCGTTAACTCCATGCATATTCTCGTGTGCTGCTGTATTCGGTCGAAAACAACTACCTGTATCTAAAATTGTGTTAAGTTCAAGCTCGCCTCCTCCAATATGTCCTGCTTGCGTTTCATCATCAAATTATTTGTTATTTATACTGTGGTCTTAGCCACGATTACATATTCGAATAGTTCTCTAGCCTAAAGAGAATATTCAACGCCACCATGCGAGATTAACTGTAGGCCTATCGTGTTCGGCTGATGGACAACGAATACCTTAGTGTCTGCTCTCTACGACCACACGCTGGAAGAGCTAATGAACGTTCATGCTTCCATTCGTAGAATCACCATCCGCCAGAAAGTTGACAGTCTTTGGTTTTATGCTGACTGTTCGACTTCAAAACGGAAAACTCGACGCCACCTGGAACGAAAGCTTAAACAATCTCCAAAAGACACACATGCTCAACCTGCTGAAATTACAGCCCGCAAGCAAAGAAAACTTTTTCAACATAAGCGTTCATCTATTTCCTACGACAACGCATTGAAGAGGCAGAGAATGACGACAGGGATCTTAAGTTTGGAACTCCATGAACTCCATCTTATCTCCGCCATTCCCTCTTTTGACAGCTCACTGACATTCGCAGCCCATGTAACCAACCTTACACGCGCTTCTTACTTTCACCTCCGTCGTCTCAGGGCCATTCGCAGATCTGTCTCCCTTTCTACCATGACCTCCATAGTGCATGCATTTGTCTGTTCAAGAATTGGTTGCTGTAATTTACTTCTTGTTGGTCTTCCTAAGTTCGTCTATCTCCAATTCAATCTGTCCTTAATGCTGCTGGCCTGCTGCTCGATTGATTGCTCGTATTCCTAAATACTCTCATATAATATCATCGTTAATGGTCAAAAAACTACACTGGCTTCCCCACTCTGCCCGCGTTCAATACAAAGTCCTTTCTCTGGTAGGCCTACTTAGGTCCAAACTGGGTCTTGCACCGAAATATCTCATTCGTTCTCCTCTTTCTGCGTCTTCTCATCGACCTCACCGTTCTAGAGACAGAGCTGACTTATTTGTTCCACGATCTAGGACCACTATTGCCAAAACTCAATCCTTCTACCATCACTGCATGGTCCCTCCTTATGGAATTCCCTTTCCTCCACTCTGCGTTGGACTCTACTTTCTGGATCATTATCTGCATCTCTCTCTCTCTTTTTTTCTCTCTCTGTCTGTCTCTGTCTCTGTCTGTATGTCTGTCTGTCTGTCTGTCTGTCTGTCTCTCTCTCTTCTAAAGATATTTTTCCTTAGGGATATTCGCACTGGGAGCGCTACTGAATGGTCATGGCTGTGAACGGCGCTATAGAAATTACTAATTACATTACATAACATTACAAATAGTATTGCTCTCTTGCCTCAATGCATTCCCACATTATCGGCTCTTTTTTGCAAGGTTGGCCCTACCAACCAGCACAAAAACCCCGTCGTCACTCGTCAGAGTCCCCAGCGCATGAGCAACATGATATTTTAATGTGCCTTTTCTCCATTTATTCAACTTCAATCACCTCATAGACAGTGTGCAAATTTACGTCAATTGCTGAATGGTTTTCTCGAAGGCGAACAATTGCTGACCCCTATAATATATCCATGCCAGCTATTATAATTTTTCGGTGTTTCATATAGGCCTAGGCCTAGTTCTAAAGAGATAGCTTTCCGATGCTGAAAAAGGTGAGTATAGCCAAAAGACTAAACTTTTACTCCTATTCATCACTAACATAACAAAATAAAAGGGTACCATCAGCGATATTCCCCCCAAAAAAATTTGAGAACCAATATATAGATATTTATATTTATTAATTAATTAATTTATTTATTCATAGATATGTAAGTGTTAATAGCCAAACACAATGAGGCATTTTGATGTCTCCAAATCAGCAAAGCACAATTTTGGTAGTTTCTGTAGTCTGTACATACACATTTCGGTTTTTGTACCTGTTTTGTTCCAGCAGATTTGATTAAATTTAAATCCATAATATTACATAAAATCTTTAAACATGATAACCACAAAAGAACGATCTTAATGTGCAACCCTTAAATGCCAAACAGGAACTCTGAATAATTATACAATAGGTCTTATTTTTAGAATGAACGACATTAATAACTATGGACCAGTTGTATAGGCCTATACAATTATGGAATTCATGGGATGAAATTAAACCCATGGACTCCAGACGCCATCATGGAGCGCCGGGTCACAGAGTGGGTCATCCGCAGGAAACCGTGCAGGAACGGCAATTGACTGGTAGTACTCCAAACGATTCAAAAGCTGAACTGCAATATCTTGGTTCTCTTGGAAAACGTCTGTAGTTTCCTTCGGATCTTTGGAAAGATCAAACAACCATATATTCTTCTCGCTTGAATCTGGATCTGGTATGGAATCTAATGCAGGATCCTCAGGTGGTGCCACCCAGCTTCCGTTTCCTTTGTAACAGAAGAAATCATGTAGACATTTACATAACCATGTCCAGTCCAACAAAACACTGCCGTTGCCTAGTCACATAAGCAGCGTCAATTAAAGATCATGAATATTGTCAGGACCGATATCTCTGGAAAACTTCATATGCAATAATCATCGTAATTCTAAGAAAACAAACTACACGAATGCTTAAATATCAAGTTTAAAACAACAAAAATTATAGTGGTATTATTAGGCATTAATGTCATGACATAATGCGGTATGGTACAATGGCGAACTGGAAGCTCTTCTGAGCAGCATGCCTTGAAGGTGCGATATATGAAATCTCAATAATGATGACGACGACGACGACGACGACGATGATGACGATGATGATGATGATGATGATGATGATGATGATGATGATGATGATGATAATAATAATAATAAGTAATAATAGTAATAATAATAATAATAATATTCCGAGGTTTTCCGGCGTAATCCGCAGGAGTCCTGATGGCATCCGCCCCCAACACATCTTAGAATTGGTTGGTCAAGCGGACCTGACCCCGGGCTATTGTCGGCGATCACGACCCTAGTCAGCCTGCTGTTGGCCGGCTTGTGCTCCTCTTAGATCCGTGCCACCCTCTTTGGTGGCACCCTCTTCGCTCTGCGAAAAAACTCTGCGAGGGGGGCTTGAGCCCGATTGTAATCGGCTATTACTGGCGTAGACTTACGGCCAAGTTCGCAAACGCTCACGCAGCGATTAGAGTGGTGGATTACTTATCCCCGAGACAGGTGGGGTTGGGGCTGTGGGGGGCTGCGAGGCGACGGTACATGCAGCAAGACGATTCTTGGATAACTTAGCCTCTGAGTAGGTTTCTTGAAGAGGCGCTATATAAATACTTGACATAAAAAATAAAAAAAATAAAACTTG
Organism: Lumbricus terrestris; assembly: GCA_949752735.1. NCBI lineage: Eukaryota > Metazoa > Annelida > Clitellata > Crassiclitellata > Lumbricidae > Lumbricus > Lumbricus terrestris. The sequence goes on from OX457041.1 coordinate 37,307,135, forward strand.
GATGACGAATCAATCCTGGTAAAATTAGATTTCGCCAATGCCTTCAATGGCCTTTTCAGAGGCCAAATGCTACTATCACTCTATGAAATACTTCCTGAACTCGCTCCTTTTTGCTTTTTGGCCTATTCTGAGCCATCGAATCTGATAATTAATATGGCGCTTTCACCATTTTGTCGCAGGTCGGACCCCAACAAGGCGATGCGCTTGGCCCTCTGTTGTTTTGTCTACCCCTTCAACCCATTTTGGCTAAGATGTCGTCTGCTGTCCTTGTGTTGACCATCCGGGACTAATGCGATCTTGCCTGGGCAGGGTTCTCAACCTCCCCTTATCGGATGACACATGGCTTCAGGTATCACTCCCCCATTAAAAGGGGCGGACTCGGAATCCAATCGGTGACCTCTTTGGCACTACTCGCCTTTCTGGCTTCAGCCGCAGGGACCGATCTGGTTCAGTCCACCATGTTGGGAGACGCAGCCTCAGCCGACAAACAACGCGAGGCGCTTATGACCAGATGGTGCGAGGCTAGTGCCATGCAGTGCCCAGACTGGCAGAGGGAAGTATCGCCCATAGACACATAAACAATCAGCATGGGACAAACCTCTGATAGACGGGGTCGTCTCTTGCCTGCACGCCAGGTTCTCTGATCCAACAAATCAGGTACGCCTTAAGGCCATATCAGCCCCACACGCAGGGGACTGGCTGATGTCCCTCCCGTTACTAGCTGTGGGCTTAGGCTTGACGACGAATCGATCAGGGTGGCGGCGGGTTTGAGATTGGGAGTCCCATTTTGCGGGCCACATGGGTGCCCCAGCGGGGCCCCGGTGTTGGCAGATGGACATCACGGGTTCTCCTGCGCGCTGGGACCGGGTCGCTGGCCGAGACACGCAGCTCTGAACAATATCATTTTTCGGAGATTCATCCGTGCCGGCTATCCGTCCACAAAGGAGCCCCTAGGACTCTTGAAAACGGACGGCAGACGACCTGACGGCCTTACCCTGATCCCACGGCCCGTTGGGCGATGCCTCATCTGGGACGCAACCATGATAGACACCCTGGCTGCTTCCTACCTGCCGGACACCTCCAAAACTGCTGGTGCAGCTGCAGAGCGGGCATCGACCCGAAAGATCGACAAATACACAGAGCTACCGTGAATTTAGGACTTTCCCCGCAAATTTCTGTTATCTTTATCCATGGTGGTTGACTGGTTGTGAGCTTGTATCTAACTCGATTCGGGCAAATTGGAACTGCGAAATAATGTGGTGTGACATTGAGCGTTGAACTCCAAGCATAGTTTGTTTCATATTTTCCCTGGCCTACTTGCTCGAAAAACAGACTTGCCCGAAATGTGGGGGGCATTTGCCCTCCTGGACCACCGCCTAATACGCTTATGACTGACTCTGTCATGCTCATGCTACATAACTAAATGCTCAGATTAAGACTTACTGATTCAGCAAGAATAGTGCCGTAATCGCCTGACATAAATATGTTACTGAAACCAGAGTATATAGGTGCAAAAGTACAAAAGGCAAAGACTTAAGAGAGCGTTATTATGTGCAACAGCACTAGTTTCAAAAGGTAAATCCTACATCAGCCCTAACATTGTCACATGAGACTAATGCCAATGCTGATAATAATTTCGGTACTATAAAATACTTATATACCTGGAATTAAAACTTCATCAGCTACACGAATATCATTTGCATACATACAATCCTTGCATTCTTTCAGAACTCAAAACGTCAGTCAGGTCAATAACAGTACCATCTGAGAGGTATAATTAAAGGTGCTGAGCAAAAATCTAGACACACACATATGCATAGCGTTATATGATACCATCTGGTGCTAAGAAAGACATAAAGAAACAGAGTATAGTTTAAAAAATTAGACACCAACGAATCAGTGTAAATCTGTGCCAACCTGGATAGCCTGTAATAAGTTTCCAGTTTCCAACTCGAATAGCAGCTGCAATACGATTGTCGAAGGTGGAAATGTTCAGGTTGGATCCATGTAATGGTTCCAGTGGATCAATGTTGTGCAAGAGCTCATCACGTGGACTATCGGCTCCTTCGCTGACAACGTAAAATTGTCACACACTATTTTAGCAGTAAAACTAACAATAATATTAACGCAAATTACAGTTATACTCCTTGTGTGCAACCTGTTGCACTTACTAATACTTATTCTATTATTCAAAGTGTATTTGTAGCCATGACTCAAAATCAAATTTTTATTTCTAATTCTTAAATTAGTCTATTTCCTCACCAAGACATAAAAGATATTACAGAACATTAGAATCGCATTCTTTTATGAATATCCTTTTAGACAAATCTTATTCATTCATTCATTCATTCATTCAAGAATTTATATAGCGCTTCTTCAAGGGGACTACTCAGAAGCGCTCCCGACTATAGCACGGCAAAAAGAACAGTTTTGAGTTTAATAAAAAAATCTAAGTATACTTGAAATCTGATCTCAATTCTTCTTTTTAATAATTGCTCTATAGTTCATGATTCATATGTTCTCGGTTTGATTTTCAGTCTTTTTTACCAGCCTGATAATTATTCTTATTCGCAAATCTTAATCATGGCAGGCAAAAGCAAATTTCAACCTGATAGTTTCCCAAACATCAAATCCATCCAAGTCAAGTCCAGTAGTGTTGCCACCAGCCAGTTTTAGCAGCGTAGGGTACCAGTCTGATACATGGATTAGGCCAGTGTTGATTGTTCCAGGTTGCTTGATAAGAGGACTATTGACAAAACCCACTCCTCTCATTCCACCCTCCCATAGCGAAGACTTCCAGCCCCTAAGGGGCCAGTTGTTACCACCCACAGCCACTTGTCCACCATTATCTAAAAACACAGATGAAATAAAAAAAAATGGCTAAGTAAAAAATAAATAAACAGATTTTATCCTGATCTAATGTTCTAGTTAATTGGTGTGCTCAATATAGTGTAATGTTTAGCTTGCGAGACTGTGAATCAAGAGGTTGGGGTTAAGTTTCTTCTAAGTCAAAAATATGGCCCGAGATTTCTGCCCTACCTATACATCCCGTACAATTAATCTTTTATGAACACACTGACTGTACACTACTAGTGAGACAATGGGATTGCAGAGGAGAGGACTGCATCTGCCATCATATGCCATTATTGCCAAGGCTAAGAGAATTACGTTGCTAGCATTTCATACTAAAAAATCTGACGACATCCAACTGCAATTACTGAAGATTGAATGCCTATAAATTAATGGCTTAAAATTCAGTATCTACACACTAGTTCACTGACTTTTCACTGAGCTTCAGTGCAACATGAACATCTATATAAATAAAGAGTAGATTCTGTCTGTTCGACCGGGATGCATTTCCACAGTTTTTTAGCTTCTCATTCCAAACTTCACTACTATGTCGGTCTGGGCATGGGACACCCGGTGGAGGGGATGGCGAATCTCTACCAGGGGCCAGGTTGGGGGCGGCGAAAACCCTAGTTTTCGCTATAAATTTCCGTTCCGTTGCCATACTTCACAGTTTTTTTTACCTGAAACGTTGCAGCTATAGACAGCTATAGAGCTTTCGGGGACCACCTCGCTGGCGAATCCTAACATTCCCGGGCAACGCCGGGTACCCCAGCAAGTAACTCGATCATAAGATTGAAGAAGTCTAGCGATGTCTATAGTGAACAATGCACAAGTTTAAACAAGTCTAAATTCTAAACACAATTCTCCCCAATTATTTAAATCCAAAGTTTCATTCTGATTCTCGGTCCTAGGTGCGAACTTGTACACAAAAACAGTATTACTTCCATCATCTCTTCCCACAGTTTTAACACTTCAATGCTGCGGCAAGGTTCATTTGTAATAGGAGGAAATACGATCACGTTACATCATTCTACGCGATGTCCTGCATTGGCTGCTTGTCCAGCTCCGAATTGAGTCCAAGCTCAGATTGCTGGTTCTCAAATCGCTTCTCGGGATAGCGCCTGAATACATTCGCGACTACTGTTCTGAGACCCATTCCTTTGCTTTTGGGCTGCGACTAAGGTCGCTTGGGCAGACCGACCTTCGTGTACGGAAGATGAGAGCACGTTTCGGCGACTGTGCATTCTCGGTTGCTGGTTCCAGATATTGGAACAGAATAGACTATGGTCTGCTCTGTTCCCATATCTGTTCCAATATAGTCTTCTACCGGACATCAGATTGGCCACCTCGGTGAACTATTTCAAAGTAAAGCTTAAATCTGATCTGCTTGCTAAGGTTTATCCCGCAGTTAGCCGTTTGTGCGGTGCCATTATAGCGGTATATGGCCGCGTTACGGAGTCAGATAAATTGTCGTTATTATAATCATTCAACTTCGCATTAATAGTTGCCTTGAGTAGGCTAACGGTGAACAAACTGGCAACAATCGCCCAGCTATGTTGGTTGGTAAACAAATGCATTGTTAAAAATGTGTTAGCAGATCTGTAGTTATCCCAATATGCAATTAAAGAGATTAGCACCATCCCGTTTATACAGATTACCCCGCCCCTGCTTTCCACTGTTCTTCACCCTGAGCTGCTATAGGATGACGGTACATAAAACCAGTACAAAATAGACTGATTATATTACTACGGTACCTGTTGAGAATATTAGCACTGTGTTATTCCAGAGCCCGTAGTTCTCTAAAGCAGCAGAGATATTTCCAACAGCTTCATCAAGACAAGATATCATGCCTAAAAGAAATGTTAACACTCGAACGATAATTTGAGATTAGCAACATAAACAAAATGTCATAGACATCCAATTATAACCATTAACCAATTTATTGCAACTTAACTCAACAGCATACATATTATAGTGATTTAATATAAAAATACGAATCAATTAATAAGACATTTTCCAGCATTTAGTGGCGGCGCCAGAGGGGCTTGGGTCTTAGCTCCCTAAATGTGGCTCAGCCTCCCCTAGCCCCAAAAGTAAAAATAACTACAACTGCTTAGGCCTACCGTAGGCCTACTTCGTAACAAGAAAACTAGACAGTGACCAACGGCAACGAAATCAACAATATTATTATCATAGCCTAGAGTGCTTATTCTAATAGAATAGGCTACACCGCAGATATGTCAAACATGCTGACCCGTGATGTGGTTAGGTGTACCATGTGCGGCACGCCGGTGTCACGAAATAGAGTATCCCCCGTATTAATTGTATCCCCCCAAAATTAAAAAAGTCGAAAAAATCGCTTCCGCGTGTAGTTTTTTGGCAAATTAATTTTCATCTGCTTAGTTTTGAACAGTGACACTAACAGGTATGTTTATTCCGACTAGATAATTTGTTTTGCCCTGTTTTTAGAGCACTTAAAACATTTAAAACACTTAAGAACACTCAGAGTCACTAAATAAATTCGAGTTGCCTTTATCTGAGCATTGCCTAGGACACTTAAAACATTTAGAGTCACTTTAAATTTTGATTACAGCATAAATATTTTTATTATGCGCATTTTTCAAAAAAGGAGATAGAATGGTTTATCCCCCCGGATAGTATAGACCTGTTAATTCCATCCGGGGGATAGATTAATTCATCTCCCCGGATAGCTTTCAGGGGGGATACTCCGTTTCATGACACCGGCCTGCTGAAGCGGTTACGCCTGTAGTCCCTAACAACTGCATTGGGGAATGGATTGTTCAAATAGCAGCAGCACTCATAGGCGAAGACTTAAAGGCCAAAGAGACGGTCGCCCAAAGTTTGTGGTTGGCGACGGAGATGCTTGAACACCTCGATATTTCAGAAATATTTCAAAAATATCAAAATAAATTTCTAGAGTGTTTTCCACTTTTTATCCATAATGAGCAATTTTGTTAAAACGACAACTTAAAAGGTTTCAAGGACTATTCGCCAACAGACGATTCGTCAACGGTGGTTGAGTAAAAACGGATTGACGAAAGATAAAATTAGATACTTTAAATGCAGTAGGCTAGCAAATTCATTAGATGACCTGCATATGTTCTCCTGGATCCGTCGGTGAAATTCCTATATGGTTCTTCGTACTCTTCAGGAACCAGCATAGGAGAATGAGCGGCCTGGAAGGGAAGGTATAAAAAGAGAGGCTGCAAAATAAAAAAAAAATCAATTTTATGTACTAGATACGGAACTTTGAGTCACGAAAAACATTTATATTTTACGCAATTTGTTCAAATAAAAAAATTAAACTTTCCCCCCAAAAAAACAATATAAGAAGTAAGCTTACCTACTGTAAATGTGAGGTTTTGCGAGGTTCTGATAATTTTTATAGCTCTTGTAAGTTGTACCATATTTGTCCCTGTAGAAGAAACATCCCTCAAAACGCTTCTTATATAACCATGCATCCAAGCCCAAAGCACTCTCGACATATGGCTTTGCCCCAGCACCAGAAAAAAGAACTTGCTGCACTTCCATCACCATGCGACAAGGTTCGTCATAAACCACCAATAACAATAATAATAATCATACTCAGAACAGAAAACTTTCACATGAGTAGGCCTATCATCAGTTGATATATACCGGTAAATACAGACAATTTTGACATAGACTTAGATATGGGTCATTTCTAGTGATTGGTGAATGGTGATTCAGAAACAATACTATGTCTAATTTATTTCATAATCCACTTCTGTTATAGAACTTAGAGTAACCTCTTCGTTGTTTGAAACGGCATGCTCTTTAATGATGTCAACAGCCTTTTCAGCGAAAATGTGCGTTGAGTAAAGACCAGTGTAGTTTCTAGCAGGAGAAAGGCCCTCCCTCAGGTCAAGACCACACATTGTCGGCTCTCGGTTGTCGTTTTTCTTGGCATCATCCTGGTTTCCATCCATGCTGCTATCGAATTCGATACAATGAGTGTGATTGTAGTGGTTTCCCATTCCATTGAAAAAACCTGTATGAACCAGGATTATATGGTGCTAATGGTTGCTAATCAGCTGTTACATCAATGAATGTTTCGAATACGACAGCAGCTTCCTTATTCTAATCTTTCATGAAGTGCAGAATAAAACCATTAATTATTACTTAGCTTTATAGTCTTATAGATAGTAGAAGCAAACTAAAGAAATATGTTTTTTTCAACCAAACATAAAATCTAACCTTAATGTCTTTTCATAAGGTGTGTTAATGGAGTAACAAATTTATAGAAATAAATTAAATGGGCACACAATAAAAGTATATGCTTCTGGATAGGCAGATGCCAAGTATTTAGTAGTCAGTCTTGTCGGTTTTGATGTGCAGAAGCCAAAATTGTGATGACTTATATAATGTAAGTCGAGTCATAAAATTGGCATTTTGCTTCATGATTTTCCGTTGACAAGATATGCCGGTAAATAAGTTGGTTTTGGATTCAGTCAAAGGCCAAAGGACACTTGAATTCGTTAGCTAATAGAAACCAGTGGAGTTCATTATGCAGAGTTTCATGGATGTATTCGCACTTTGGATTGCGAATGTAGCCTACAACGTAATTTAAAATGGACTGAAAAAACTTTATCGGTTGTGATATGGCGTTGAAGTCTCATTTCCATTTTTTTATCAATCTCTCTTTAATATGTTCACTAATTTCCGTTCAAATGATTCTGGCAGGCTGTGCAATACACGACTGTTGGATCAGGAATACTTCCAGTTGTTGAGTATAAAGGCTATCACATACATCAATGTGATAGTTTGACTAGTTACAACTTCACTCTTTTAATGCATAGAAAAAAGTCTGTTGAATATAGCCTTTCAAATGTACAACTGTAGGCCTATATATAGGCGGAGGAAACATTCTCCACTGGGGGAGTCTACGACGCTCCTCCAGACGGGGCGGATACAGAAATTTTCGAGGGGCGGCCAAACTTTTGGGTGATCTTTGCCAGAAAAAATCTTATGACCTTTTTCCTTTTTTAGCCATCAGGTCGAAGTAATCTCTGCAAGCAATATACTATGACCTCTCTAGTCGTCGTATTCTACTTTTCTCTCCCGCTGCATTGATTTAATGCTTGTTGAAGCCAAATGGGGGGTTACGTCCTATGCACTTTTGACATGGGGCCATGGCCGGATTGGCCTCCCCTAGATCCGCCCCTGCCCAAGATCGACTAGGCTGTATGGGCTTCGTGTCTGGCACTCGTAGCTTCGCGCCTTCGACGCTTGCAATATGAAGACGCTTAAGAAAATTTTTGTAGTTGTGTCCGTGTGCGGAAGGAAGGGCTCGGGAATTAAGCCACAAATCTGAAATCCTGGCACCGCCACTGATAACTTCCATGCCATGAAAGTAGTCTACGCCAAGGTCTTAAAATTAAACAAGAGACGAAGGCTTTATTACACGATTATCTACGCTGATTTCTAGTGTACCGTTTCAACACACTCAGCATTCTGCTACTACACATTGTCTTCACTGGCAGAGAGAGATTACATGATCAATTGCAAACAGTAGGCTACTGGCGTAAACAATTACAATGTAAAATTTATCCATTTAAGGAATTTGACTGGAGTTTAACAAACCAGTTTTCAAAGCTGACCGACTACCAGTTACAAGAAAGTCTAAGAATTTGTGACATTTTATATATATGTCTGTACTTTAAAAGCATTTTACAGCGTATAAAAAAAACACTTAAGAACAACTTCAGTCTTACCAAAGAATGAATCAAAACCTCGGTAGAGTGGAGTCACCTTCTCCTCATAGAATCCAAGATGCCACTTTCCAACCATGTGTGTTGAATAACCCTGTTCCTTCAGCTTATTGGCAATTGTTGGAATTTCAGGAGGTAGCGAGTTTCGCTGACAGGCCGTGAGAACATAATGCTGAAGTCCAGTGTGAATCTGGAACATAAACATGTATTAACTACAAGAATCATTCAATGGTGCATAGAGATATAGAGCACAGAAAATAAAGACAATTTTTCTGACCACCAAGAATTTTGGTGGTCAGATTAAAAAAAAAGTATTAAAAACTGAGTTATTTTGTGACTCGTTAGATTCACTGAACTCTCACAAATGCAGCATAACAGTATAACAGCAATAACAATTTTACCCTAGATTTTACCAGCAACGCAAAATTAATACTCAATATCAATGCTGACTGACAACTGAAAGACTGCATCATGCTCCACCTCGATTAACTGCCTGCAAGCTGCCTCAACAACTGGCAAGAATTCCCACTATAATACTCTGCATGGCATACAACCTAAATAATAAAGGCACTCATACCATATGACATCTTGAGTCCTGATTTTTGCCGTAGATTTGACCTGACATTGGCATATATCGTGGCGGTAATAGTTACTGATCAGCCACTGCACCACTGAGCAGATAATTTGTAACGTGACCTTTGATTTGTCTGAGACATTAATTTCCAATGATAAGACGATTTACATATCGCGTAGCTCAGCCGAGGCCGGAGGAAAGGGCGCTGTCCACGAGTCCGTGTAAAATTAATCTTGACATAGACAGCAACCTCGCGACGACGACGAGTCCAGACAGAACAACTGACCGACTAACTGACCGTCTGACCGCCTGACTGTCTGACCTCTTGACTGTCTGACCTCTTGACTGTCTGACCTCTTGACTGTCTGACCTCTTGACTGCTCCTGTGCAGCCCATTTTATATTGCCACTCTTGGCTCGTTTGACCTCTGATATTTCTAGCTAATCTGACCCCAGTAGCATTCCTAAATCTGTTGCCAAGCAACTCAGCTGTGCACACGGTCTTTGCCTCTCCTCGGCCTTTAGTCAATCTGCTCTCTGTCTTCCATTTGTCTGGCTGTCTGTTCTCTCTCTTTCTTTTTTCTCCCTCTCTGTATCTCTTCCTCTCTCTCCCTCTCTCTCTCTCTCTCTCTCTCTCCCTCTCTCTCTCTCTCTCTCTCTCTTTCTTTCTCTCTCTTTCTCTCTCTTTCTCTCCTCTCTCTCTCTCTCTCTCTCTCTCTCTCTCTCTCTCTCTCTCTCTCTCTCTCTCTCTCTCTCTCTCTCTTTCTCTTTCTCTCTCTCTCTCTTTTTTTTTTCTCTCTCTCTCTCTCTCTTTCTCTCTCTCTGTCTCTCTCTCCCCCCTCTCTCTCTCACTTTCTGCACTACCTTACTCATTAGACTCTCACTCTCCACACTACATAGTAATTGTTGTTGTTGCTTGGTCATTCTTTCAGCATGAAGGTAATTGTCCGGGGTAATTGTCGGGCGGTAATTGGCACAGGGTAATTGTCCGGGGGTAATTGTCCTTTTACCCAGTGAATGTAGCCTATGTATGTATGTGTGTGTATGTATGTATGTATGTATGTATGTATGTATGTATGTATGTATGTATGTATGTATGTATGTATGTATGTATGTATGTATGTATGTATGTATGTATGTATGTATGTGTGTGTGTGTATGTATGTATGTATGTATGTATGTATGTATGTATGTATGTATGTATGTATGTATGTATGTATGTATGTATGTATGTATGTATGCGTGTACCCGCGTATATAACGGTGTACAGAACTGATCATAGGGCCTCTTGCAAAGCTAATCTGGAGCATCGTATTTTCCTGGCACTAGGCTAAACGAACGATGCATTTGATCCGAATGATTCTTGCGGCAAAATATTTCTTGGAATTGTTTGGAATATTCCTGTAGGTCACTTGTGATCAGTATGTCGTCTATCAAGACATCAGAGAATAATAACTGAAACTGTAACTAAAAAGCTATAACTGAAACGCAAAGCAGAATGTATTCTACTATTGACAGACTGAAAATTAATAAAATTAAGGTAACCAGCTGAAACTAAATGAAAAACCATCACCGATCTAATACTCTTTGTGACCCAAAATTAGGTTTGTCCCTGTTCTTTTCAATACCTACATGCAGTGGCCCTGCACCACGGACAACTGGAACAACCGAAATAACGAAAATCGGCTGCATGAAAAATACAAACACCAATGAAAAGTTCGACATGGTAAACTATAGCTACTGATGTCTTTGACCAACCTGATAACGACCTGAAAGTAGCTGGCTTCTTGTGGGCGTGCATAGCGGCTGTACGTAGTAATTCTCAAGTGTAACCCCTGTCTTGGCAAGTCTATCAAGGTTTGGCGTCTTTATCGAAGAACCATGAAAACCGACGTCTGCAAAGCCATAGTCGTCAGCTAAGATCAGAACCACATTAGGTCGTTGAGCCGTTGCAATGTGACAGTGTGTTATGATCATTGCAAGAAGCAGAAAACCGTAAAATGAGCCTCCATTGTCATTAACCCGATCCATAGTCTCGTGTGCTTTTATGGTCGGTCAAAAGCAACTATTTAAAATTGAGCTAAGTTCAAGTTCTCCTCCCAGAACATGATTGTCCTAGCTGTTGGCGTTTAACCACGATTACATAATAATTATGAATCGAATAGATCTCTAAAGAGAACACCGCCACCATGCGAGCAACTGCATCATATTCAGTTAATGTAGAGTTTAGGCCTACAGAACTGGATCAGCTTATTTATAGGCGCTTTGTCGGTTCGATGTGTACGCTTTGTCAGTTTGTAGCCTACGGAGTAGAATAGATGGCGGCTCCGTTGGTACTGTAACAATTTAAAACAGTATGGGTCTTCCCCGTATTATATATTTTCTATTTGCGGGTCTTCCGGGCCGTTTTATTTAGACTTGGACGTCCCGCACATTCCTGTCTACTGGCGCGTCTTCCGCACCTCTTAACCTACGCAAGACCGTAGCCAGGATGTGATTCGGGGATTGTTTACCAACTTATTTCGGGGAAATTTTCTAACGACCTTTTTTATTCATCACATAACATGCTTTTCGCAAGATTTTTCGCCCACGAAAACCGTTCAACACGGGGCGATAAAACAATCTAATTTCATTGCTTTATTTCATGGTTCTTTCTTCTAAAACCGCGATCATCTGCGGGTTCTGGGCGGCCAATAATTATAGGTCGATAGGCCTACAATAGCCCTACATAGCAGACTGTAGTAGTTATTACATAATGGGCTGGTAAATGGATTATATTTTTTCATTTTTGTGTTTCGTAGGGTGTTCAAACATCCAAACGACCGCATTGGCTACGGCCTTAACACATTGACCGCTGATTTGCTGTGTTAAATGACTCAATGGGGGACGTCTAAAGACGTCCGTAGCGGCCAATGTGTTAAGCCTAGGCCTATATATACGTCCGCGGTTTCTCTCGCGCTATCTCGTCGTGCGGTCTTTAGCGGATAATATGTTTTAGGTTTGCTACGTAACGTCTGCCATAGTTAGGCTACTCCCGCAGTTTTCCCGCAGAATATCTCGGCTTGCGGTCTTTTGCGCAAGTCTGTTGGTTTGCTGCATAACCTAGGCCTATGTCATAATTAGCCTATAGTCCTGCGACCTTTCTACTTGCGGGACTAATCGCAGAATCTTTCTACTTTCGGGACTTACATGTAGCCGCGTATCTCTCTTCGGGTAACTTTATCCGATAAAATCTGATCACGGCTCGTCGAGATCTGTGCAAAACAGTATAATTTCCATGAAGAGAAGTGAATACAGAGGTCTGTGTGAGACGAAGGGGTGAAGTTATAGTGACTCTTGCTCCTGGTTCCGGTTACGATACAGAGATAGGTAGGCCTATAGTTTGCAAAATCGAATTCTATGAGTCCATATGCGCTCCCGGTTACGACCGTACGTCATGTTCACTATCTGATGAAGATAATCTGCATGGCTCAAGCGAAACTGGGGCGAAGTAAGGGCCTTCAGACAGACTGATTCGGATCAAGTGAAGAGAAAAGGTTGGAAAAGTCGGGTAATGGTACATGTATACTCGCCAGTCATAGCGAGTAAGCCCTTGGTGAGGAGTACGAACATCCTAGTTACAAAGGGAAATTAACGTATCATCCTCTCTGAAATTCTGCATCCGCTTTTTAGTCTACGCTGCACCGGCTCTTTGGAACAGACTGCAAACAGACATCTGCCTGTTCGCTCATCCTCCTTTCTCCCAACAATCTCCTCTCCTAATTCAACCTTTCCTCAGCTTGCACGTACTTTCCTCTGCTGCTTTCAATTCACGACTGAAACCCGAACTCTTCACGCTATCCTATCCAGATTCTAATCAGATTCCACCGACAACCACCGTACCACCACGCTGTCACCTCGGCTTGGGCTCCCGGATTTTGACCTGGTACTGGAACGAAAAAGGCAGCTATGGCTATTGCGGACTTGATTTGATATAGCGCCGGTGGATATGCTGGTCTCTCTGACGTGGCTTTTGTGGGCGCTGAGAAATTCTCGAAGATTTACATTACCGTGCATTACCCTTCTTGTACACTCTTATACACACACTGCGTGGCCTTTCCAGCTATATTTCTCAGCTTTCTGCGTACATCCGTCCTGCTATGATACATAGATTAATGTAATGATTTAATGTAGTGAAAATTGAGGAGACAGATCGACGAATGATGCTGACGCCTTAAATGAAAATAAGAGGAACGTATGAGATTCGAAATGTGCTCAGTAAAGATAAATCTGTTACCAAGTGAGACACCCAGATCCTGCACACTTGACAAGAAAGAAAAGATCGGAAATTTCAGGGAGCAGAACAAGATTAGGCTAAGTTGCTGGAGCTTCTGGGGTAGTCTACCTTATTAGGCTAGCTACCAGTTGAATAAACAAAATGGTCAATCAGAAATGTAAGCAATGAGCAAATAATTGGTAATACTTAATAAAAGAAACTTTCTGCAAATATCCAATTCTAAATTTCAATTGTAAATTTTAACATACTTATTAATTTTGAACTTGATTATATAAAAACTACCTAATGGACTGAATATGACTAGTGGCTTGTAATTTATGCCGATGTTATTAGGACAATTTTCAAATGCCAATTTTTTCAACATGTCCCAAAGATCATCTCTTACTCAATATCCAAACAGAAAGAATCCAAAACTGTGATTCTGAAAGAAAACAATTGATATGAAATGCAGATAATTAAATAACCACAGATACATAACAAATCATTGTAGTTTGTAAGGACTAAAGAGTTTCGTCAATAAGGATTCACAACATTTTATACAGCGAACAAACTACCATAAATATTGCAACAACAGAGGTAAAATAATCTAACCTGAAGCACATCTTCATTTTGTCAATAATTTTATCAACCCCTATAAACATCATTTTCTACACAATGCTCACAACCACATAAGAAAATTAAACAAATTAGTATTACTCCAAGAAAAAAATGTTGGATATAATTATCACAATAGCAAAGTTTTTCTGTACTAATGGAAAAAAGTTAAAATAATAGCGAAAAAATAGTACCTTTCATCAATATTGCAATCTATATAAATAAAAATGTAAAAAGTTTGGTCCTAATGGGTTATCTCGGAAACTTCATCACCGATTCTTTTGAAATTTTTCGCAAAAACGCTTCGTTCGAATACCATCGTGTTTGTGAAAGGATTCCCTGGAAATAAACAAATCTTTTACACCAAAAAAACACAACTTTATCCTCGAGTTGACACGTTTATACATTTTAACCTTAACGGATACTCCGCCATTTTGGCCCGTGTATTTATAACGTACAGGGATGCCACTCTGAATTTTGAATAAGGTCAGGGATGCCACTCTGAATTTTGAAAAAAGTCAGATCCGGTCGAAAAAAGGCTAGAAAAGGCTAGATTGACAATTTTCACACAACGTTGGAGCGGACTGGTTTTTATATGCTTTTCTCGAAAAAACACAACATTGCATTCGATTTCAGCGAATTCAATTTATTTGCATTTGAATGCGGCCGTGTGGGAGGAAGGGAGCGGGAGGGAGCGGGAGGAAGGGGGAGGGAGGGAGCGGACGGGATGGAGGGAGGAGAGGGATGGAGGGGGAGGGACGGAGGGGAGGGAGGGAGGGGAAGAAACGGAAGGGAGGGGAGGAGGGGAGGGATGGAGAAGGGAAGGGGAGAGGGAATGGAGGTAGGGAGGGACAGAGGAACGGAGGGAGGCAGCAACGCGTGGCCGGGTACAGCTGGTACATATATATATATTTTATAAGTGTTAGTAAAACTAATGAGACATTCTGATGTCTCCAAATCAGCAAAGCACAATTTTGGTAGTCTCTGTACATTACATAATCTGGTTTTTGTGCCTATTTCTCCAAGCCGATTTGATTAGATTTAAATCCATAAAATTCATTAAAAGCTTTGAACACGATTAACACAGAAGAATGATTTTAATGTGCAACCCTTAAACACCAAACAGCAACTTTGAATAATCATACAATATTTACAGAATGAATGACATTAGTAACTATGGACACGTTTTATAGGCCGATGCAACTGTGAAATTTCTGGGGATGAAATTAAACCCATGGACCCCAGACGCCGTCATGGAGATCCGGGTCACAGAGTGGGTCATCCTCAGGAAACCGCGCAGGAACTGCAATTGATTGGTAGTACTCTAAACGATTCAAAAGCTGAACTGCAATATCTTGGTTCTCTTGGAACACGTCTGTAGTTTCCTTGGGATCTCTGGAAAGGTCAAACAACCATATGTTCTTCTGTTTTGGATCTGGGTCTAGGATGGAGTCTAATGCAGGATCCTCAGGTGGTGCCACCCAGCTTCCGTTTCCTAGGTAACAGACGAAATCATGTAGACATTTATATACCCATGACCAGTCTTACAAAACATAGTCTTTTCCTAGTCACATATGAGAAGTGTCACTGAAAGATCATGAATATTGTCAGGACCGGTATCTCTGGAAAACTTCATATACAATAATCATCCTAATTTTAAGAAAGTAAACTACATGAATACTTAAACGTCATATTTATAACAACCAAAATTATAATGGCACAAGTAGACGATGATGGTATGACATGGTATAACGTCAGACTGGGAGCGCTTCTGAGTAGCTTACCTTAGCTTCCCATCTGCGAAGACTAGCCATTCCAGAACATTGACTCCCTAATTTTTATAAATCCTGAGATAAATCCATTGATACTTCGGGTAAAATAATAATAATAATAATAATAATAATAATAATAATAATAATAATAATAATAATAATAATAATAATAATAATAATAATGTTGCGAACTTGGGTTTGCCGATCGTTTATGTTCCACCGCCGACTGTATTGAGTGTATTGGCGGCGTCTCTTTGAAGTCGGTCGCCGCTCGGCCTAGTATTATCGGCCGCGACCGCGGTATGCTTTATGTGCCCCTTCCCCCCGCAGCGCGAATCGTTTATGTTCCACCGCCGACTGTATTGAGTGTATTGGCGGCGTCTCTTTGAAGTCGGTCGCCGCTCGGCCTAGTATTATCGGCCGCGACCGCGGTATGCTTTATGTGCCCCTTCCCCCCGCAGCGCGAATCGTTTATGTTCCACCGCCGACTGTATTGAGTGTATTGGCGGCATCGCTTTATGTGCCTCTCTCCCCCGCGGTCGCGAATCCTTTATGTTCCACCGCCATCTCTTTGAAGTCGGTCGCCGGCGTGTACGACCTGTAGTATATATAAGGGAGCCTGTTGCTCTGAGAGGCAGTCATTCAGTCTTCGAGTAGTCAGAGTCAGTAGGCAGTCATCCAGTTATCGAGAGAGTGCGAGTCAGTCCTCAAGTTCTAGCCAGAGATATAGTCAGTCGTAGAGCGAGTCGTGATGTACAGTTGATGAGTGTCGTACTGCCGTGAATAAACTGTGTTTCTTCTCTTCATCGTCGTGTGTTTCTTGGGTGAGGCGTATCGGTCGGAAGGGGCTGCACTTCCTTCGAAATACAACGAAGGCGGACTCGCGTCTCCCTCCTGAGGCGACACGCGGGCATATTTGGACTGGCACCCGCCCGATCGGTAATCGGCCATCCTACGGACCGAGAGGGCAACTGTTTCCGCAGTCGGGGTGTTTCACCGGGCGTCTTTCCGCCACACTGGTACCAGAAGTGGGGTCTGTGTGGTCGCCTTCTGATCGACATTCGCAGATCGACCGACGATGGAAGAAGACGAGGAAGTCACAATCGCCTACGCCGCTGGAGAATTCGCCGATCTACGGGCGAACGTGTCCACGCCATTGGCCGATGGGAGTGCAATGGCAGACCAGCGAACGGACCGGGGCCGACTCATCGAGGAGCTGCGGAGGCCGACTAGGATGAGCCACCGAGAGACGTCTGACGATCGGGAGACTTCCCTGAGAATGCCGGAGACTACCGGAGGACGGCCGTGGACTCGACCGCCTCCAATGAAGCCGGGAAAGTTTGACGGCACGGGATCGCTGGAGTCGTTCCTGGTGCAGTTCGAAGTCTGCGCCCGTCACAACCAATGGACTGCCGCTGACCGAGTCGACTATCTTCGATGCAGCCTGGAGAAAGCTGCCACGCAGCTTTTGTGGGACTTCGGTGCTCGTCCGAACGTCGGCTACGAGGAGCTTGTCGAACGCCTTCGACAGAGGTATGGAACGGAGGGCCAGGCGGAAAGCTTTCGCGCTCAGCTTTATTACAGACGCCAGCGTTCCCAAGAGACTTTGAGCGACTTGCTGCACGACATTCGTCGCCTTGTCGTGTTGGCGTATCCAGTACCTTCGAACGAGACCACGGAGATCATCGCCAAGGATGCTTTCCTTGAGGCGTTTCCTGGACGCCTACCAACGGACGAACGATTCTGACGATAGACGGAGGCCTTCCAACCGCGTGCGGAGTACTCAAGAGACCGATGCGAGTACTCAGATCCAGTCTACGCTCGACCGATTCCTAGAGACGCAGCGCGACGAGCAGAGACGATGGCAGACGGATATGGAACGAAGGATCGACCGCCAATTCCAGGAGCTGCGAAACCGTGCTTCAACCGACGACGATCTGGGGCGCAACGGCCGCCCCGGAAACAGCAGCGCCAACGACCAGGACCGGTCGAGACGGAGTGTGACCTGTTACAACTGCAACCGCGCAGGTCACATTAGTCGGAATTGCCGCCAGCCTCGTCGCCCCTTCAACCGCAGGAACGACGTCGAGACCACAGAAACGGAGGCGCCGCCGCCTCTGATGAACCATACGACTCGCCCAAGATTGCCGGACCGAGCCAGCAGCAACGCCGTTTACATTCGAGGGAGCATCAACGGACGACAACAGATGTGTTTAATCGACACCGGATCCGAGGTCAGCTTGATCCCGTCTACAGTCGTCGAAGGGTTAGCACTGCAATCTTGCTCTCGTTTTCTGATGGCTGCAAATGGCACTAGCATTAATGTCCTTGGGGAGGTCCGTTTGCCCATTAAGATAAGGGACGGATTTGAGGTTTCCACCGTATTTTTGGTATCTGACCAGATTACCGAGCCCATGCTAGGTATGGATTGGCTGAGGGAACACCGGTGTAGAATTGGTTTTGGTAACGGGGCATTGTTTTTAGGACGTAGACGGGTACCCCTCGTAAAAGGGAACGGATCTATGTGGTGCCGTAGAGTGATAATTGCTGAAGAGGTTGTAGTGCCTCCTAAATGCCAGAGTGAAGTCTCTGTGAAGACGTTGTACGGGGACCTGACTACTATAGCGCCTGCATGGATGACAGAAGCCCAAGAGATACAGCCAGGGGTGCATCTCGCTCGCGTCGTCGTTGGAGACCGCGCGGATGCTAGTGTTAGAGTAGTTAACCTGAGCGACGAGACCGTTACGCTAACGAAGGATCGATTCCTAGGAGGATTGCATCCAGTGGAGGTGGAATTGGGTACAGGTAGGGGACAAGGGACCGCACCTGTTAGTGAGATTTCGCCCCGAGATATGTTAATGGCAGATTTGCCGGAGGAAGTTCCCTCCGAGATTCGGGAGCGGTTGGACAAGTTGCTTCTTGAATATCGGGACGTATTCTCAGTGACCGACCGAGATTTAGGGAGAACGACTGCCGCTATGCATAGAATCGAGACAGACGAGACGCGCCCCGTTAGGCAGCCCTTAAGACGCCATCCCTTGCCGCATAGGACAGCTATCGACAGTGAACTTGATCGGACGTTAAATGACGGGCTGATCGAATCTGCAATTAGTAAGCATGCCTTTAGCGGAGGTCGGGTGCGAAGGGACAATAACGCTCGTAAATTCTATCGGCAGCAGAGGTTACGGTTTAAGCGAGGACGAGGTGACCGTGAGGGCGCGCGCCATATTGAACGACACGTGCCACGACGGACGGATCGGACTAACAATTGGCTGGGGAGGGTGACGAGATTTCGTAAGTGGGTTACTATCTGTGGTCGACCCCCCACGCCCTGTCCCTTGTTGCTAGCGCCCAACGTATATCCGTGGGAGCGGGTAAGAATATTCGCGGGTGGTCCATTGCCCGTGGGAAAGTGCCTAAAGCAGCCGTCAGAGGGTTTGGGGCGGGGCTTTGCACTGTGCTACTGCTGCCCACCGGAGGAGACGAGCAACGACGTCGCTAGTATACCGGATCTGCTGTGCGCGACGTACATGACGTCACCAGCTGCTGCAGCTGGCAGCGACGAGTAGCTAGGAGTCTGATTGATTTGCTGATTGTGCCGTTGAGGTTGAGTCCCGATTTTTGACAGTGTGCAGGAACTTGGTTTAGGTCCGTTGGACGTAAATATCCTTGTTATGTGTTGTTCCTTGTGGAACAAATTTCTGTAGCTTGGTTGCCCATTGGGCACATGTTAATGTGTTACGGGCGGAACGTCGCCTCCGCCCGTTTGAGTTCACGCTTGTTCTGTTGCCTACGGGCATAGTTAAGATCGTTGTTGCCTACTGGCTAATTAATATTATTAGCTATTGACTAAAAGTCGTACGAGTAAAGGTCCCCGTGGAGGAATTGCTTTTCAGTTGTCCCTTGAAGGACGGGTTTCTGTAGCCTCAGGGCATATTTAGATTAATTGTATGATGACCGTGCCAGAGTTAGGGTATTGCTGTTAGAGACTTTCTTAGCTATAGACTCTTGGTGGGCCCGTTGGCCAATGTTTTCATCGTGGTGACTAAAATGAGGACATTTTATTAATCGTAGTGGGTGGGGGATGTTGCGAACTTGGGTTTGCCGATCGTTTATGTTCCACCGCCGACTGTATTGAGTGTATTGGCGGCGTCTCTTTGAAGTCGGTCGCCGCTCGGCCTAGTATTATCGGCCGCGACCGCGGTATGCTTTATGTGCCACTTCCCCCCGCAGCGCGAATCGTTTATGTTCCACCGCCGACTGTATTGAGTGTATTGGCGGCGTCTCTTTGAAGTCGGTCGCCGCTCGGCCTAGTATTATCGGCCGCGACCGCGGTATGCTTTATGTGCCCCTTCCCCCCGCAGCGCGAATCGTTTATGTTCCACCGCCGACTGTATTGAGTGTATTGGCGGCATCGCTTTATGTGCCTCTCTCCCCCGCGGTCGCGAATCCTTTATGTTCCACCGCCATCTCTTTGAAGTCGGTCGCCGGCGTGTACGACCTGTAGTATATATAAGGGAGCCTGTTGCTCTGAGAGGCAGTCATTCAGTCTTCGAGTAGTCAGAGTCAGTAGGCAGTCATCCAGTTATCGAGAGAGTGCGAGTCAGTCCTCAAGTTCTAGCCAGAGATATAGTCAGTCGTAGAGCGAGTCGTGATGTACAGTTGATGAGTGTCGTACTGCCGTGAATAAACTGTGTTTCTTCTCTTCATCGTCGTGTGTTTCTTGGGTGAGGCGTATCGGTCGGAAGGGGCTGCACTTCCTTCGAAATACAACGAAGGCGGACTCGCGTCTCCCTCCTGAGGCGACACGCGGGCATATTTGGACTGGCACCCGCCCGATCGGTAATCGGCCATCCTACGGACCGAGAGGGCAACTGTTTCCGCAGTCGGGGTGTTTCACCGGGCGTCTTTCCGCCACAATAATAATAATAGGACAAAAACTCAGCATGGTTTCGGGGGACCAACGAGAGACCTCTTTCCTCTACCAACGTATTTCTTTAACGATACAACGTTTTAACGCGATCGCATTCCGAGGCACTTTCGATGAGCAAGACAATGAAGAGTAGGGTCATTCTGGACTAGTTTTTAACCAATAGTTAGTAATGAAGTCCCTGGGGAATCCTAAATACCTCGGGGCAAAAAAAATAAATAAAAAAATAAATAAATAATAATAATAATAATAATAATAATAATAATAGGACAAAAACTCAGCATGGTTTCGGGGGACCAACGAGAGACCTCTTTCCTCTACCAACGTATTTCTTTAACGATACAACGTTTTAACGCGATCGCATTCCGAGGCACTTTCGATGAGCAAGACAATGAAGAGTAGGGTCATTCTGGACTAGTTTTTAACCAATAGTTAGTAATGAAGTCCCTGGGGAATCCTAAATACCTCGGGGCAAAAAAAATAAATAAAAAAATAAATAATAATAATAATAATAATGATAATAATAATAATAATAATAATAATAATAATAACAGTGTCAGACTCAGTGTTTTGCACTAATAATTAACAGTGACAGTGTTTTGCACCTTCGAGCCAGGGGCTTCTATCCCTATACATGGCGGGCGCAGCTTGCGCCCAGTGAAAAATAGGGGGGGGAATCAAGAGACAGCCAAAATTCACGTCGGTTGGGGGGAAAGGTCGGACATGGAGGGCAGTGTTCAATCTAGGCATCACTAGGAGGAAGATCCCCCCCAGAAAATACTTCTCCTCCATATAAATTTGGACAAAATGGTAGGTCTAATAGTTTTTAGCAAAATGTATACACTTTATACACTTTGAGTTTTTAGTTAGGCTACTATATGCATTTTTGAATTACATGAACTGCTATAACAGCTATAATATACCATAATAAAAATTTCCTATTACATGATTATATTTATGTTTTTACTAGTTTAATAAATAATACAATCATATTATAATTGAAAAAATAATGTTAATACAAATACTATTTTGCACAACTAAATGGCTTCTCTCCAATATTATCATTCAAATTTCAGACAGTCAAATTTGGTCCTTGAGCACTTAGTAAAGCAACATGATTATTACGTGGGCTTACAATGTAGGACCTACATTGTATTTTATTGTATTGCATTGTGCTCTAAAAATTTATGTAACGCCTCTCGAGTGCACACTGATCGGAGGCGCAAAACATATGGCTGCCCAATTTTGGCAGCAATTTCTACATTGAAACAGTAGAGTAATTTTGCTAAGAGGACGGCTTAAAATGCTGAAATTGCAATGCGGAAATCGCAAAAATTTCTTATGGGGAGGGGCACATTCCCTCCCCATACCAGGTCCCTTCTCGGCGCTACACATGCTTCGGCGATGGTCTGCTGGATACTCGTTTGTCCCCTCCAAACAAACCTTCATTCCCACACTAGAGGAGGGCATGAGCTATAGATTACATAATATTGCATACATAGAGGAAGGCCGGTCCAGAAAAGGGGGGAAGAAGATGGATTGCGCCCGGTTGCTTAGTGGGGATAGAAGCCCCTGCTTCGAGCACCACGTTGGAGACGAGAACCTATAACCTAATTTTTATATTTTAAAGCCTGAGGGATCTTTAGCACCTCGGACGAATAAAAATAAAAATAATAACACCTTCTTTCCATTTAAAACAGTTTCAGATCATTCAAAAAATCTATATTATTGGTTGACATAAGTTCCTCTTCTTCACTGAGTGCATTAGATTGCCGTTGTGAGCTTCACTGGCAGGCATAAAACTGGTGTATTATCGATGTGCCTGTTACTAAAGTGTATGGGGAACCAATGCAGCTCGTCACTAATGAGTTAAGGTTGTATGCAAGACATTTGAAGCTTAATCTATCTAACTGCACATTGCCTTTCTAACTGTTTTGCTGTTCTATCACAGACTTATTGCTAGGACTCAAGTTCAAGATAATGTGCGATCATGTGTTTTCAGCTGCTGGGCTTCACTTGTTTAGAATCACCTGAAACCATCCACCTAGCTCACTTGCACTCGTCATATAAATCGTCAAAACTTATCATCTTACTTCATCTTTAACTGAGTCTGTAATGCTACATACACTCAATCCTCAGATTAGACTTACTGATTCAGCAAGAACAGTTCCGTAATTGCCTGACATGAATATGTTACTGAAACCAGAGTAGGTGCAAAAGTACAAAAGGCAAAGACTGCAAGAGGTCATTGTTAAGTGCAACACCACAAGTTTCAAAAGGTAAATCCTGCACCAACCCTTAAATTGTCATATGAGACTAATGCCAATGCTGATTATGATATCGATAATTTAGGTACTAGAATACTTACTATAGTTGGAATTAGAACTTCACAAGCCATATGAATATCATTCGCATACATACAAACATGTCCTTCTTTCAGAACTCAAAACGTCAGTCAGGTCAATAACAGTACCATGTGAGAGGTATAATTACAGGCGCAGAGCAAATAACTAGCTACACATATGCATAGCGTTTATGATACAATCTGGTGCTATGAAAGACAGAAAGAACACGGTTATAGTGAATAAAATAGACAGCCAAAGAATCAGTGGAAATCTCTGCCAACCTGGATTGCCTGTAATAAGTTTCCAGTTTCCAACTCGTATAGCAGCTCTAATACGATTGTCGAAGTTGGAAATGTTCAGGTCGGATCCATGTAACGGTGTCAGTGGATCAATGTTGTGCAAAAGCTCATCACGTGGACTATCGGCTCCTTCGCTGATAACGTAAAATTGTCACACACTACTTTACCAGTAAAACTAACGATAATACAGGCCCGGTTTAACCACTAGGCGAACTAGGCGGCCGCCTAGGGCGGCAAATTTCTGGGGCGGCACTAAAAGTTTTTAATTTTTAGTTAATTTATATTAATATTTAAAGTTTTATTGCAATATATTACATTTTATTTTTTCCCGCTAGATGAAACGAATTGCAGAGTATAAATTTGATCACTAGTTTACTTACTTACGTTATAGGAAATAACGCCACATCCGGTGACGTCATTTCGAAATCAAAATCTGGCGTGTAAATATAACATAAATATTGAAAATTGAAAATAAATTAAATATTTGAAATTCGATTGTCGTCGACTGGCTACTTAAATACTTTAGGTAAGATATTTAGTTTTACTTTTGTGCAAATGTAAATAAATGTAAATGTAATGTAATGTAAATGTAATCGCATATTTATACAGCGGCTGTCTTATGGCCTCGACCCTGAGGGTGAGATCCTTCACCACCGCTACTCCACGTTTATATTGCGACCGAGCCACCCGCAGTAAAGATCCGAGAAATTAATCTCTGATAAACCGAACGTCCATGCTACAAGAAAGACTTGTTGGACTAGCTACTCTGTCAATTGAACATGACATTGCCAAAGACATTGAACTGATGGAACTCGTTTCTACATTATTTTGCTAAAGCAAAAGCGCGAAAAATGAAGTTTTGAAATTACATTACCGGTATAATTCCGTATAAACGAATATACCATTATATAGATTATAGTATACATGTTCTATTCTATTCTTCTTCTTTCTATTGAATGCAAATACGAATTAAAACAAAAGGCACCATAGCATTCCTTTGTGAAAGTTAATATTAATTCAATCTTAGTTGCCGTGGGCGCGGGAGGGGGGCGCAGTGCGACAGGTTCGCCTAGGGTGCCAAATACTCTGGCGCCGGCCCTGCGATAATATTAATGCAGATTACAATATTATGATTCTTGTTCGCGTGCAACCTGTTGAACACACTAATTCTTCCATTATTCCAAGTGCATTTGTAATCATAAAATAAAATAAAATAAATTCGCATCGTTAAATTAGTCGATTTCCTCTCCAAGGCATAGCAGAGATTACAGAAGTTAAGAATAACATTCTTTTATAAATATTCCTTTAGGCAAACCTTATAATTCTAAGTACATCTGAAATCTGATCTCAATTCTTCTTTTTGATAATTGCTCTACAATTCATGATTCGAATGGTCTCAGTTTGATTCTCAGTCTTTTTTCCAGCCTCATAATTAAACTTATTTACAAATCTTAATGATGGCAAGAAAAAGCAAATCTCAACCTGATAGTTTCCCACACATCAAATCCGTCCAAGTCAAGTCCAGTTGTGTTGCCACCAGCCAGTTTTAGCAGCGTGGGGAACCAGTCTGTTATATGCATTAGACCAGTGTTGATTGTTCCAGGTTGCTTGATAAGAGGGCTATTGACAAAACCCACTCCTCTCATTCCGCCCTCCCATAGTGAAGCCTTCCAGCCCCTAAGGGGCCAGTTGTTACCACCCGCAGCCACTTGTCCACCATTATCTAAAAACACAGATGAAATACAAATGGCTAAGTAGAAAATTAACCAAAAAATCTTATCCTGAACTAATATTCTAGTTACAAAAGCGAGCTCTTGTTTTTCCTACCCTCAAGAAACCTAATTTGGATCCCATCCTCTGCCAGAATTACCGCCCCATATCTAACCTTTCTTTCCTTTCCAAGACTCTTGAGCGGCTGGTTTCGCTACAGATTCTTCCTTGTCTTGAACAATCAGGACTTCTGCCACCTAGTCAATCTGGCTTTAGGGCTAATCATTCTACCGAAACTGTCCTCATCTCTCTTCTGCCTGACATCTACTCAGCAATAGATATATCTCAACTTAGCCTCTTGGCTCTCTTTGATGTCTCAGCTGCGTTTGACATGGTTGACCACGAAATCTTACTTCAGCGCCTCGAGACCTCCTGTGGTATCACTGGCTCCCCACTGCTCTGGTTCAAGTCTTACCTTACTGGTCGTACTCAAATGGTCATTTGTGGAAACTCCAGAACTCCTTGGGTCTTTGTTAAATATGGTGTCCCCCAAGGCTCTGTTCTGGGTCCTTTACTTTATCTCTAGTATACTGCTGACATTCCAACCATATTCTCTAAACACTTGGCAACTGGTCACCTCTATGCTGATGATGCGCAGGCACTTGTTCACGGTCCATCATCCTCTCAGTTTCTTCTTGCTGCCCGCGTAGATGCTCTTTCTCGAGACTTGCAGCTTTGGATGTCTTCCAACCGGCTCTCTCTGAATTCAAATAAGACGCAACTCATTTGGTTCGGCATTCGCCAACAGCTTCTTAAGCTTGATTTGGCCCTTCTTAAAGAGAGATTTCCCTACTTTACTTTCCAATCAAGTGTTCGAGACCTTGGAATAGTCCTGGACAGCATGCTTACCTTTGCTCCACACATTGCCAGTCTCACTCGCTCTTGCTACTTTCATCTCAGGCGGCTTAGGGCAATCCGTCGCTCCGTCTCCTCCTCTGTCTTTACTTCAATCGTTCATGCCTTCGTCTGTTCCCGAATTGACTATTGTAATTCGCTATTGGTTGGCCTTCCAAAAGTTCGTCTCTCCCCTCTTCATTCTGTCCTAAACTCTGCGGCCAGACTAATAGCCCGGCTTCCTCGCTATTCACGCATCTCTGCTTTTATGTTTGATCATCTTCATTGGCTTCCCCTTATTGCTCGGATACAACTCAAGGTTCTGACATTAATCTGCCGGTCATGTACTGGCCGAGCTCCCATGTACCTCTGTGACCTCATCCATCTGCCGTTCTCGGCCTAGCAATGTTGGTTGGTAAATAAATGCATAGTTTAAAAATGTGTTGGCATCTGTAGTCATCCCAATTTGTAATTGAAGAGTTAGAACCATTCCAAGGTTTCTACCACCCCTGCTTTCCACTGTACTTCACCTTGACTGTTAGGAAGACGGTACATAAAACCAACCATATCGATTAAAATAGTACCTGTTGAGAATATTAGTACTGTGTTATTCCAGAGTCCATAGTTCTCTAAAGCATTGGTGATGCTTCCAACAGCTTCATCAAGACACGATATCATTCCTAAAAAAATGCTAACACTTTTACCATTAGGTCTATTTCAAATCGACCACATAAAGAAAGCCTTATACCGTATGTCCGGAAGAAAAGTAGAACACAAAAAAGTGTCATAACTCGGTCAAAACTTTTAAGATTTGTCTGAAATTTTAAACACAACAACAGTGACCATATTGACACGAGATCCTAAAGCCGATTAGAAATATTCGTGAGTTTTTCAAATTTATGAGCGTTTGAGATGCAGCAACGAATAATGGAACTTCACAACATGCAAAAGCTGAAAGGAAGTAAAATTCAGCTACATAGTCTATTGTGTTCAAACTGTCCTTTTTGTTCACGGACACACGATCGTAGACGTAGACGCTGATGTTTGATGGTCCGGTATATGTATATTCGTTTAATTCAATAAACAACAGACAGAATGCTGTAGGTCTACATTAGCAAAATTAACAGTATGGTTGCTTAAAGCTTATGGTCAAAATAGTTAGTAGGGCCTACATGTTTTTGAATAACATTCTTGGGAATCGGGATAAAGTTTAACGAGTCTTTATTTGGGAGGATAAAATTGTGAGCCCTTTCTCTAGAAGTTATATAATGGATCACGTTGTGGTGGAAAGAGGTTACGGAGGACATGAATGATGAAGTTCATTTCCCTGAACAGCTTTGAAAAGCACCTTATCAGCCTCTTGCGCTAAAGTTTCTGCTGTAAGTGTATCAGGATGTAAGTAGCCGGCTCGTCTAAGTTTGTTCATGAGGCCCTCAAGACGGGTTTTGTCCAATCCACTAGCAAGACCCCACCATGCAGAAGAGGCATACATACGGTCGATGATCACCTGGTCAAACAGCTGCCACTCTTCAATCAGACGTGCCCTATGTATGTTTTGACACCAAGATGACGATTCTAAGTGCACTGGAAGCTGAGATAATTTAAAATCTGTAAACAGGTCGGCCATTTTGAAAAATGGCCGCCATTGGGGCCAGGGGCCAAATCTGCGATGGCCCTATAGCCAAATCTTTTTCTTATGACATTTTCATGGTATGTACCAAATTTCATGCTTGTATCACAAAGTGAACAATTCCTTCACATTTTGGTTCCTGGCCGCTCCACTACTATATGTATACGGTTATCGATGTCATTAATACGGGGATGAAAAACGCGCTCCTCCAGTAGGCCTACGTGTTTCTGGATCAAGATCTCGACTGCTAGGGTACCGTACAACAGCTGCGAGTATGAAGTCGAGTGTCTCCCGGGACAGCTGCTACACTGCTACATCTTCGGCGCTTGCAATATGAGCACTCTCAAGGAAAATGTTCTATAGTTGCGCCCGGTATCCTATCAACAGGGCTCAAATCAAAAGGCGCAATCAAAAGAGCGCAATCAACAGAGCGAAAATCAATAGGGCGCATGGTCGGAAGAGCGAAATCAAAAGGGCGCATGTTTAAAAGAACGAAACTCAAAAGAACGCATGTACCGGTAGGCCTAGGCCTACCTAATAGGAAATAGGAAAATATTGAGGAGTAAAGATGATTAAAAGAAAGAAATAAGGCCAGTTAAATAATTGCCAATCCATAAAATCTACTATAAAAACAAGATTGATACCGCATGCCTACGCAACATTATGATTGCAAAAAGCTACTTTGATTCCAAAAAGCTACTCTAAACTACTAAAATGCGTCATATTATTGGAAAAAGAGAGTTCTCGATAACGCAAAGCTACAACCTAAGCTTATGATTGCATCATTTCATTTCAAACCCGTGTGATTTCGATTGCATTTTAAACTTGCTCTTTATTTACCTTTTCTGTTTTCGCCTGTTAAAGCTTGTACACTTTGATCCTTATATCGTCCTGCCAAAATTGCCCTTCATTGAATGTTTGCTCTTTAGGTTAATTTTCGCCCCTTTGATTGCGCCCTTACGATTTCTCTTATGCTATTTGTCTTTTCGCCCTTTCGACCATGCGCTCTAATGACCATGCTATATGATTTCCATTTACAATAATAATAATAATAATTAATATTTTTCTTTAATGAAACGCTTGCAGGCGCACTGCGCTCAGTGCGCTGTACATGTCCAAGTTGTGCAACAATTTCAATTAACATCAATCTTAACTACTAATAGAACAGACAGCCTGCAATACACTTCACTAATAGAAGCCTACAAAGCAATTCTGCCCTACGGGTATATTTTCGATCTCGGTACCTCTCGCTCTCCATGCCAGTGTGTTATCCACTCTGCCGCTACAAGATGCCTGTAAAGGAGTTGTTTTTGGATACAGTCAGAGACAAAATGTCATCTTACTCGATAGCTAATTGTAGATTTGGAGCCAAGGCAGAGTTTCAGGGATATATTCGCACTTCAGCTTGCGAATGTACAACGTAATTTCAAATGGACTGAAAAACGCTCTCAGTTGTGATGTGGCATTGAAGCCTCATTTCCATTTTTGATCACTCTGTCATTAATAAGTTATACCAATTTCCGTTCAAATGATGATTCTGTGATGCTGTGCAATACAAGACTATTGGAACAGGAATATACTTCCAGTTGTAGAGTATCACCTCCTTCAATGTGATATTTTCCTTAGTGACAACTTCACTACTTTAATGTGTGGCATATAATTATGCTATCCAAATGTAGAACTGTAGGCATTTTACCCAACGAGAATTCCCATGCCTTGAAAGCACACTACGGCATAATCAACTGCTTCAAAGTCTTAGAATTAAACAAGAGACCAAGGCCTTCATTGCACGATGGCCTACTCAGATTTCCAGCGTAGGCCTACAGTTTCAGCTCCCTCAGCATTCTGCTATTGCACATTGTCTTCACCAGCCTACATAATCAAATGCAAACTTTTATGAAGAATTAGAATGCAAAATTTATCAATTCCGGGGATTTAACTGGAGTTACAAAGCAGTTTTCTTAATTGACCACCAGCTACAACAATGACCAAGAATTTGTGACATTACTCTTTTAGCTAGTCATATTTGAGAGTCTGCATTGAAGAAAGACACCGAGGCTCACAGAAATGCAATGCTATCTAAAATTCGAAATTGTGACAAAGATTTCTATACAGTAGGCCTACCTAATGAGATACACCAGAAATGCTACAAGCCTTTTTGAGGTCATATTAAAACTCCATTATAGTGAGCTTGTGTAATTATAAGGAGGTCATTTTGCAAAGAACAAAAATACCTAAATTTGTGACCCATGCCTCTATATGGATCATACAAACGTCTGTGCTAAACAAGAGCATGTTCGAGCACACAGAAAAACACTTCAGTCTTACCAAAGAATGAATCAAAGCCTCGATTGAGTGGAGTCACCTGCTCCGCATAGTGTCCAAGATGCCACTTTCCAACCATGTGTGTTGAATAACCCTGTTCCTTCAACTTGTTGGCAATTGTTGGCATCTCAGGAGGTAGCGAGTTTCGCTGACAGGGCCTGATGACACCATGTTGGAGTCCAGTATGAATCTGGAATATAAACCTATATTAATTGCAAAGCTCATTAAATGGCACAGGGAGAAATAGAGCACATAATGGAAGTCTTCTCTTTGATCGTTTTTACTAAGTAAAAAAACAATTATTTTTGTGCCTCGTGTTAAATTTACTGAACTGTGACAAATGCAACAATTGCAGCATAACACTATATAACGGCAATATCAATTTTGCCGTAGATATGTTGCCTGTGCCGCCTATTGTGTAAACAATACATGTAATTTTAACTCATATGCAAAATACATCATGCGTATTCCGCAGAATTCTGTCACTGGCTAATTCACTGCCTACGTAGGCCCTTAATTTCAATGAGCGTAGGGGCCTTCTTTGATCATAAATATCGCGCCGTGATCATCGCCCTTTCAAGTTTAAAATGCAATATCTAATGCCCGAGACTGCAGTGTTTAATCTATAGTCATCTTTGCTTGACGGAATCCAAGTTTCAGGGGGTGGGGGCGAGGACAAACCTAGCTCCGTTTTACGGACTGTCAACCTCTGGCGCGCGTAGCGCTGACCCCATGGAAGGTCTTGGTGAGGCGCTCCCGACTATGCAGCGCGGACACTGAATAGGAGTTTCACGCCGAGTAATTGCCAGTGAAGGACTTGCTCACGGTCCGTACATGGCGGCTTGAGGTGGTTTCGAACCCCCCCCCACCTTGCGGCTCCAAGACACCAAACATGCCCCTACACCACGAACCCAACAATGTAGGCCCTTGCCTTTGTACAGATTTGATCTACTTTTACACTATAGCAGGAGCATATAAGGCCTACAAAGAAGTGGTCTTTATTTGCGTCCGCCAAGTGCGTATGTATGCATCATGTACTTTTCATTAAGTAGCCTACAAACTTTACAAAGCACCAATCATAATATTATACGAGGTCGTTGGCGCCAAGATAACCCTTGCCACGCACGTGTAAGGAAAGCCGTTGCTAAAATGGCTAAAATAGCCTACCGAGGTCCCATTGTTTGAAGCCCATGAATTTGAAACCTGGGCTGCGCTGCTACCTCCTCTCCCCACGTGCCTCCCCTTGCATGTTTTTATATTGAATTCACGGCAGCACCCTACCCCTCCAAACCTCCCACCCAGTCTTTGGCTGACAGGCCCAGTTTCACGAAGACAAACTGTTTGCCCTTCGTCTCGCCATCAAAAATTCGTCGGCTCACTATGTGTAAGACTACGGCCCACGGAATTGTTCGACAGTCGCTGAGATCGTGACAAAGTAATGGAATGCCAAAGTTAACCGATGCCTGCGTATATAGGACAAATTACACTAGTGGGCCACCATCGGGGCGACGAGGAAGGCTGTCTGGGTCGCTGATATTTCGCGTAGGCCGATTTCTCAATGTTTTCTTCGCCGATAGACCTGTTGACTATGGCCTAACTGGGCCTACTGAAAACTTAAAACTCCATCATTAATGAAAGTATCTTCACAATTTCTGTTGTGTTTCGTCTAACATTAATTGCTCCACATTTTTTTATTCATTCATTCATTCAAGAATTTACCTAACGCTTCTTCAAGAGGGACTACTTAGAAGCGCTCCCGACTCTAGCACGGCAAAAAGGAAGTTTTAATTTAATAAAAACAAATGTCTCAGTCATAACCCCTGGAAGTAGACGTAGCTCCTGTGGGAGACTATTCCAGACAACTGGGCCGATCACAGAAAAGACTCTGCAATCGTTGCAGAACAGAGTGGACGGTTGCCTTGGATACCCGTGGAGCAACAAAGCTCTCGTACGTTACTAGTCTGGGGCAATTCCAAGTTGGCATTGCCTAACTAGGGCAGCGATCCTAAATTCAAAGTGCTGCCGAGTAGGAACCCAGACCCAGTGTAGGCTACAGTCTCCAGCATATATATAGCTGGATACATGATCAAATTTAAGGATTTGTCCAATTAAACGTGCTGCAGAGCGTAATGCTCGGTTTAAGCACGTCATTCGATTGAATTATGTTGACATTACTCATGTTGCCACTACAAATATTTTTATATTATGGCCTTGAACATGGAAAATTGGAAAATTGGTGTGGTACATTATCGTGCAGATATGAGTACCCCACAATTTATTGTGACCAATTTTTGATCGATGAATGGGAAGAGTATATATGCTAAAGAATGATTCCTACATTATAATTAAAAGGTCAAGAATTGACTGAGATAACACATAGCCTACATGTAGCCTACACAATTGTCTACAGTAGGCCTACAGTTGCTAAACGGCAAGATCGCTGGTCGTCAGGCCCTATAGCCTAGGTGATAATAATTCTGCTGGTCGTCTAAGGGTTAAAAACCATCTTCCTTACATCTGCTGATCAAACACCATTTTTAAGTGAGACTGAAATTAATTTTGCATCCGACATTTTATGACGTGGCAATAAAGCTCTCTCAAGACTCAGTGGCATTCGGTGCACCGCACCGAATGCACATGTGTTAAAAAAAACTGCCCGTGAATTATGACAGTTTGCTATAGGCTATCAGTAATGATTGGCCTATAAGATATAGGTCTAAAGTGAATTCGTACTCTGATCGAGGACAGTCTGAAGTTAATTTCAGTGCACTCATACTGTACTGACTACAACCTGAAATCAATTGATCTCATCCTAATCTATTGCTGTAAGTCTGAGTGACATTGATTATCTTTAAGAGCCACAAATGACAGTCTACTCCAACATTTTTGGATATCAACAGTCGTTACAAGACGTGAACTGGATCTGTAATCTCGCTGAAATGTTGCCTATCAGTAGGCTAATTGTTATAGATTGAACTGAACTTTTGTAGGCCTACTTTTCAGTGGCGCAACCAGGGGGGTGCTGGGGGGGGGTGCTTGAGCACCCCCCAGGGCTAAAAAGGTGACCCACGCAATTTTTCCAAATCCGATGATTTTTTCCTGGGCGGGGGTGGGGGGGGGGTAGGGGTCTTTCTTTCAGATTACACAATCAAGCAAGTTTCTTCATTCTTCTGTATTATAATCTCAGGCAAATTCAAGGTTCATAAAGCACTAGATTTCAGTGGTTAGCTTGTCTACCTTAGTTTGTCTGGGTCTCGAGAATTTGCCTAGTGATGAATTAAAAGCATTAGTGATATGAATGAATTTACTTCACAGCTAGTGTCTCGCCAATTTATTGATAATTAATATGTTTCGACAAAATTGATAGTACAGTGTGTGGCACTGTGTGCTATTTTATCAAGGCCTAATTAAGAATTATTTCCTTCAAATTAGTATTATAATAATACATAGTTATTCAGGTTTGTTTATTCTAGACATTTCCAGCGGAGAAAGCGCCCAGAAATGAAAATTTTTCCCCAGAACATTTGACAAAATGATAGTTTTTAGTTGCTTTTTCTTATATTGTATAACATAAGCTGCCAGATTATGCCATGATCTTATTTCCTGCTATCTAATTATAATTAATTTATTATTTATTATTATAATATAATTATGATACTATCGTATGATATTATAGCCTAATGTGCATAACTTACTGTAATGGGCGGATATTTAGTGCGATAGGGAGACGTAAGTAATTGTGAGGCAACACTCTGAAGTTTTAAACCCCCAAAGTGTGTGGTGGGGATTGGAGATGTTTATATCCCCCAATATGTTATAAATATTTTTAAAATATTATTATAAATTTATGCAGTGTTATTCAATGTTTATCATAATGATCAATTTTTGTCAGCCTAAAATGCTGCCATTACAGTATGTATAGGTAAAAAATTTAAAATTCTTAAACGATGGGAGGGGACATTAATTGAAAACTTATATCACGTCTCTGAGCACTAAAATCATGAGCTATTTTGTAAAAATAACAGCTGTAAAAGTCACGGTGCACTGTGCAAACCCCAACATTTTTAAGTACCTGTGAGCCAACACTTTGAAATTTTAAACTAAAATCTGTGACTATCAGCATTGAAAATGAGCAATTTTATTTAGATGACAGCTTAAAAGTCTACCATTACAGTATGGCAATTAGCAAAATTAAACAATAGGAGGGGGCATTGAAGTCTTACACCATGACTTTTAGCAATGAAATCATGATAAATTTGGCTAAAATGACAGCCTAAAATGATACCACTGCAGTGTGGAAATAAAAATTCTATGCTGCGGAGGAGGCACTTCCCCCTGCCCAACCACCTTCCCCTGCTAGGCCGGTGTTGATATCTGAACTCGCTCTTTTTTTTATCAGCACCGAAGTAATAAAGTTATTTTGCTAAGTTGACATCTTAAAATGGTACCATAACGTGGAAACTAAGGAAAATTATTTTTAAATTGTGAGTATATTCATTGAAGTTTAGACCACTCTTATCAGAACTGAAATAGTATAACAATTTTTTTTAGATTGCAGCTTAAAATTCTGTCATTGCTGTGTGGAAATTAGAAAATTTCTGATGTGGAGGGACAAATCCTCTTCCGAAGCTCCTGCCCTTTTCCATCGGATGCTCGCTTTTCCCCCAGAAACCTTGATTCCCAGAGAAGGGACTAGAAAAAAACACTGGTCATTGGGAAGAGCTAGATTAAACACTGGTTATTAATTCTGTCAGTCGCGAGCCCTATAATACCCACTGTCTTATCTAAAACACATGGGAAAGGACATTTTTGACATGTTTTTCAGAAGTTTTCATGACTTTATCGCTCATAAATACAGCTGGCAAACATGAGCCTGAAACGTGCTCTAGCTGATGTCAAAAGTAAAAATGCGTTGGTTTCTGGGGCTCCGCCCCAGACCCCGCTGGGGAATCTTACGACGCTCCTCCAAACCCTCTAGTCGGCATTGGCTTCGTGCCTTCGGTTAGTTCGGTACTCGCTGCATTGCACCTTCGGCGCTTACAATAATAATTTTGAGCACCCCCCAGGAAAATGTTCTGGTTGCGCCCCTGCTACTTTTGCAGACAGTTTGCCCTTAATAGCCTATGTAATGGTTACCAGATGTGAGCGGAGCTCAATTACTCTTGCTGACATTTTGCCAATCAATAATTGTTATGAGAGGTGAACTGAGACTGTAGTCTTGCTGACGTGTTTGCCCTTTTGTAATGGTTTGCAAGATGTGAACTTTAGTTTTTGATGCCTTTTGCTGACATTTTACCAGTCAATAATTGTTACAAGATGTGAACTGAGCTTGTAATATGTCTTTCAAAAGTTTCATTTCTAAATAAGATCAAATTGAAATTAACTTGTAATTAATTTGCAATTGTTTTGCAGACATGGGCTATAATTATATCAGTAATTATAATTACGGTGCGCGATGTGTACGACCTTGTGCTCTGATTGACTACAGTTTGAAATCAATTTAGGCTATAACCATCTCACGGTTCTCACCTATTTGATTGAAACGGCGATACTTGATACTTGATAATACTGCGTGTGCTATTTAACTATTTTAAGAGCAGTCCTAAAATTTATCTCTCCGACTCTTAGCCGATGAGCTACACACGCCACTGGTTGCACTCTGCCAGAGCCAGTCCCAAGCCTGGATAAATGAGGAGGGCGACACAAATCATCCGAGATTGCGGACACTGACGTCAGAAGCAAAAGTATTAGAGGAAGCACTAGTGGATAGATGTATTGAAGCATCATGGATTTCCAGGAAATCAAGACTGAATCAACTAAAAAACAATTGAAGCTGCACTTGCTCTCGAGCTCATGACATTTTCTCTGACAGTTGACAATATGCATGTAAAGCATGGCTTGCTACACGTAACTGACGATGCTGTATAAATTGTCTGGTCTGAATCACAATTACAGTTTAAAACAATTTCTTGAGTTGGTCTGGAATAGGCTACCTAAGATAACAAATTCTGTTTTGGAGGGGTTGAAGCAGAGGAGGTTGGACGACATCCATTGTGAGATAATGTTAATAACATTGAACTGAGCAATGGACGCGGAAAAAGAGCTTGGGTGGAAGGATACATAGAGTTGGGTGTCGTCTGCGTAGAGATGGTGGTCAACAGAGGAGGATTCTACCAGATGACTTAATGGAGTGGTGTAGAGCAGTGGCGTAGCAATAGGTTGTGCAGCTTGTGCAGTGCACAAGGGCCCCCGGCTGTTCAGGGCCCCCGGCGGTCAGAGTCAATATTTTATTTTAAGAATTATTCAGAATGTGTTTATATCTACATGTAGGCCTAAGGCGGTGTCTTTGCAATGGATTGTGCAGACTGCACTAGGGGCCCCTGGCGGTCAGAGTCAAGTTTTCACATTCAGAATAGTCCGAATGTAGGCTAATCAAGTCTACATGACATTGTACTGTAGTGATCAGTGCTAAGGTGGTGGTGGATGTTGACACCGAGCAGAGAAACGCTTCGGAAACTATGGTGGCATAGCCTACCAGCTGCATTACCAAAGGATTCAGGAACGAAGGCATCTAAATTATTTTTGCGCAAGGGATTTCGCCCAAGTGAATATTTTTACATTTCGGAATTTTTGGTTTCTTCTTCTAGACTTATCGTAGCAACCGAGACTTGAGCCACTTCACAATATACCAATTTATTATATTGTTTCTTTTTTAGTCAAACTCAACTGTTTGACAAAATTTAAAATGTGGATGATAGTTTATACTTCAACAGATGAAACAATGGTTTTTGATACATTTTGTCAAGTAGGCCTACTCGAGTTGAATTTTCTTTGGTAGCCTGAAGAAATAGAAAATAGAGACTAGGCCTAACGGGAGAAAATAATTAAAATTGTAATAAGTTAATTTTTATTTAATTTCGGGTTCGAAATAATGTAAATAGAGTCTATAGAAAAAGAGCCAGACGTTTTTGCACAGCCTTTTGTTTGAAATCGAGGAGGTTCAAGTAATGAAGGGGCCCACCACCGAAGACCTGCACAAGGGCCCCCAAAAACCTTGCTACGCCACTGGTGTAGAGTAAAAGCAGCAGTGCACCCAAGATGGAGCCTTGAGGGACATCAAAGGAGAGAGGTACGGGTTGTGAACAGAGACCGAATACTTTAACAGAGAAATATCTGGAAGGACAAATAGAACGAACCATAGTAGAGCAGTGCCAGAAACGCCAAACCAAGATGATAGTCGATGAAGAAGGTGGAATCTGTGGTCGATGCTGTCGAATGCAGCGGAGATT
This sequence comes from Lumbricus terrestris, assembly GCA_949752735.1. Lineage (NCBI taxonomy): Eukaryota > Metazoa > Annelida > Clitellata > Crassiclitellata > Lumbricidae > Lumbricus > Lumbricus terrestris. Next base: position 37,344,372 of record OX457041.1, read on the forward strand.
TCGAGGAGCCAGAGTCAGGAGACTTGATGATGGCTAACAGCAGAGATCAGTGTATTGTAGAGGGAGACAAGTATATAGAGTTTCTGTGGAGTGGTGCTTAGTGAAGCCAGATTGGTGGAGGTTGAGGAGTGAGTTAGAAAAAAGGTAGTCGTTTAGCCGGGCAAGGACAATTCGTGTGGTTAATTTAGATAGAAAGGAAAGATTGGAGATGGGTAGGTAAATGGACAGGCATTCCTTGCTAAGATTTGCTTTTTTCAGAAGAGAAGTGACGCGCGAGTGCTTGAAAAGCATCTGGAAGTTGACCGTAGAGAGTGAGAGATTGATGATTTTAGTGGTCACATGCAGGAATGAGGGCAGAGGCGCAATCTTTTAGAAAAACAGTGGGATAGGATCCAGTTCGCATTGTATGATGGGAAGAGAGTTTAAAAGAAGAGGCACTTCAGCTTCGGAGGCTGCATGGATCGAGAATCTGGAGCGATGATTGAGAGACAGGAGGAGTAGCATTTGGAAATGGAAGTGGATCAGTGCTGGAGGAGTGGGTCAAGAAGAGACTGCAATGTGAAGCGAAGGGATGAGACTTAGTCTGCGAAGAACGAACGACCATAGAGGGGATGGAATGGATCATGGGAGCGAGGAGGGAGATTTGCGATGAAGAAGAGAGTTGACGGCCTTCGAGAGATGTCGAGGGTTGGAGGAACTGGAGTCGATGAGTTGTATTTCTTTTTGGCAGCGCTACGAGTTGATGATATCTGTTATTGGCTGATTTGAGGGTGGTTAGGGCTTTGCTCTATGTTGGGTCAGTGCATGATGAGTTTGTAGATGTGCTCGAGACGCCTATACGAAAAGTTTTAAAGACCTGGAGGTAGGAAGTGAACTAAGGGTTGCTTTACTGTGAACTGGTGACCAGTACAAGTGGTCATCAGGGCATAAATATCGAGGAGGTCAGTGAGTGTTAAATTGTAGCAAGACAGAAGTTCAAGACAAGAGGGATGGTTGAGAATCAGTCGGGAGCCAAGAATGTCTTTGATGAAAGCTTGACGGCCAATGGAGCCGCTCAGGCGGACAGAATGAGTAGAAGGAGGAGACGACCTAATTTCAAAGTCGGCGATGATGAGGCAGTGGTCAATGATGTTAAGAACAGAGTGATAGTTTGGGAGATAGAAACAGGTTTTTTTAACGTGCAGTTGTACACAAAATGTGCAGTTCTAAAAGGATTTGTGCTGTTGTAGAAGCACTTCTTTACGCTTGAAACTAGCAAGAAAGGTCCGATTGGAAGTAATTTACCATGGAAGATGGGCACGGAAAGAAGGAGTTGTGCAGTTCTAAAAATTCCTTAAAAACAGCCCTGGATAGGAAACGTAGGGAAGGGTAGCATTTCTAATGTTAATCTTGGACATTGTGTTTTTCTTACACTAAGCTAAATAAACGATACGTTAAATAAGATTGAGTTTTGCGACAAAATATTTCCTGGAACTGTTTGGATCAGGCCTACTTGTGATAAGTCTGTTGTTAGTAAGGACATCAGAGAATAATAACTGAAACTGTAACTAAAAACTGTAACTGCAACGGAAATCAGAATGCAGTCAACTGTAACTGTGAATGAAAAATAAAAAAGAAGGCAACCAGCCTTACTGAAACTGACTGAAAAAATCACTGAAAATAATACTGTTTGTGACAGAAAATTATTATTTCGTTTTTTTATCAATTTCTCTAGTTGTTCTGCACCACTGACAACTAGAACCGAAATACCGGTATATAGGCTCCTAACGAAAATCAGTTCCCATGAAAAACACAAACACCTATGAAAAATTCAACACGGCAAACTATATTGGCCTATAGCCTATATAGGCTACATGAAAGAGCGGATACAGAAAATTACGAAGGGGGAGCCAAAGTTTTCGGTGAAATTTGCCAGAAAATGATGACCTTTTTTAGTCATTTGGTCGAAATGTCTGGAAAATATTCCAATTTTCCCTGCCAAAATAACTGATGACCTTTTTTAGTCGTTTGATCGAAATGTTTTGAAAATAGGCCTATACCAATTTTCCATGCCAAAATAACTGATTGACCTTTTGGTTCCCCCTGGCTTCATGCAGATGTCGATGACCAACCTGATAACGACCTGAAAGTAGCTGACTTCTTGTGGGCGTGCATAACGGTTGTACGTAGTAATTCTCAAGTGTAACCCCTGTCTTGGCAAGTCTATCAAGGTTTGGCGTCCTTATCGAAGATCCATGATAACCGACGTCTGCAAAGCCATAGTCGTCAGCTAAGATCAGAACTACATTAGGCCGTTGAGCGGCGTTCCTTAAGGAGACACCTGTTGCAATGTGACAGTATATTATGATCATTGCAAGAAACAGAAAACCATAAAGTGATCCTGCGTTGTCGTTAACTCGACGCATAGTCTCGTGTGCTTTTAGGCTAGATAAAAAAACATCTAAAATTGTGTTAAGTTAAAGTTTGAGTCCTCTAACATGCCCTGCTTGCGTTTCATCCACGATCACGTATTATTCGAATCAAGGACCTTATATATATATAATTATATATATAATGCTACTTTCGACCGAGCGCGCTCATCGTTATTTTTGTATCGGTTGGTGCTCATGGCCGTATCTCTGCGAGGACATGGTCAAATTGAACCAAATTTGAACTGAAGCATGCCCACTGTACTAGATTACGATTGAAATAGTTATATGTTGTGCAGCGCTTATAGATTAAAATATAACTTTTTTACCTGAGCATTAAACGTTTTACCACGCAAATTATGCCCTGTTGGTGCTCAGAGCATTATGGGATTGATTTTTTTGCATGTGGAAAAAAGCGTCCATTCCTGCTCTCAAGACCGCAGAACAAGAGCGATGTTTTCGGCGTTGTTAGCAACAGCGATGTTTTGATACCTTTCGGTAAACACGCTGATATTAATGTCATTAATTTGTTACAAACATGTTGATATCGCAAATGTTCATTTAACCAATATTTTTAGCAAGTTTTTACATGTAAAAGATATTGATTGTCAACTGCTTCCGCACAATAAAACGCGGCATGGGTCTAAGGCGCTGATCGATAGCGTAAGGTTATTTTCACGATTAAATATATCAAAATTATTATTGCTTTATTATCAAAGTCTACTGCCGTGCTAACTAGACGTTTCGACCGTTCCATAAAATCAGATCTTGCTAATTAACTAAGTTTCGTAGACCACGGTAAACGATCGAGACCATTGTCGAGTCTTTGAACGAACCCAATTAATAACCACTCACGCTAAGATATTTGCATCCAAGAAGTTTGCGTCAGTGGAATGAGCTATGCAATGTATTAAAAATTTATTTTACAGAGGTAACCCTTGTTCATATTTGAACATTAAACTATTTTTTGGTAGGAATAGTTCTTTACAGCAAAATTGTATGTACGACTTTGTTCAATTTCTGCGTTGATTTTCATCGACATCTGCAGACACTGTATTTAGGGCTAATTTTGGCCTACAATAAATGACATGTAGTGCCGTCTTCTATTTACAATTTATTAAGGCCTACTGCTACTTAGTCTTGCAACAATTAAATGCAGACGTAGATATTCAGAAATTGAGCTAGAAGTATTGATGTGCTGAATTAAACGATGATTTGCTTTCTCAGTTGTGCAGGCTTTTATTTAAATTCATAACACAAGTAATGATCTTGCCACTAAGATACGTCAATTAAGGCAAATGCCACGAATAAAAGAAATGTCTGCAGAGAATAGAGCAAAGCACAGAAAACTTAGACATTCACCACTGGGGAGTCCATATATACTGGGGAGAAACCACCAAGCAGATTCTCATCTACTAGTGCAGAAATCTATTTAAAAAATAATAGAGCATCCTAGTCTGAACTGTTCAGACATCTTGTCTAACTGAGTTCCTGTCTTAATACCTGCCATAAGGAACAGAGATTAATCAACGGCTAGAGCATTTCCTTCTAGTTCATGAATAGCTGACTGTAATATAATGAAGACAGGAGATGGAAACAACCTCATGTCAAGACTGCAAGGTAAAAAGAGAATACAGAAGACTAAGACTCCAAGGTAAAAAGAGAGTACAGAAGATCTAATTCCAGGTAGCAAAACAACTGGTCACTCCATGCCTTGCAAGACATGATCATTCACTCTGCCTCAATCATCGACGCTATTCCGTAAGTTAAAAGTAGAAAAGAATGTTTTCTTATCTCGAAAACCCGTGTTTTGGCCAGGAGCAAGTTATATAGGACATGTATGCTAAAGGGTTTTAGCATAAATGCATTTAGTACCAAGTAGAATAAAATTCTGTTGATTCTCCCAGTCGATTATAATTAAATAAATAATTATCACACCTATGAGAAATTGAACCGTTGGTGCTCATATATAGCATGACGAGGTATTATTCCGGCTGTTAGTGCTCAGCAGATATATAATGTATATATCATAATTTTGTATAAAGTAAACTGTTAGTGCTCATAATGAACCGTTGGTGCTCATATATATATAGCATGACAAGATATTATTCCGGCTGTTAGTGCTCAGCAGATATATAATGTATATATCATAATTTCGTATAAAGTAAACTGTTAGTGCTCATAAAAAGTCTGTAAGTGCTCACATGTAGGACCTTAAGTGCTCATATATGAATACATGTTTTTTTGCTGAAATCATAGGATTCCTCTTCAAAATGCATTTTTGCACAACTGATCATATCCTGAAATTTGGCTTCTCATCCATTTTGTTAACTAAGATGCATTCATCTAAACAAATTTATATAGAACTCATATATACACTTTTCAGACATGATTTAATAACAGTGAATTCCAGTAAATCAAAGTACAGTGTTTCAACAACAGCAGTTATCTGCTATGCAATACCTTGTGGAAAGCCTGCATTATAAACAGATAACACTGAAGATATAATTCCAGATGACTCAGCACCGACACAAGGTCCATGTAATAAGACAATACGCGATCGATTAAAACAATGGAGATGCCGGATAAAAAATTGAGTAATGCAAAACTTAAAACAAAGAATAAGTTTCAAAGACATCTTAATTATTCAAAAAAGAGGCTGGTTTGTGAAAATCATATTGAAATGCTAGAATGAACTCAATATCAGCTCATGCAACATAGCTATGTCTCAATTGCTGATCCCTGCGATAACATACACATAACTGCTTTCAGACCATATGCTACTGAACTACAAGCATACTGTGCTATTGCTTCCTCTAGGTAAGGAAAATTCTTGCGATTCATCATGACAATCACGATGCAGATTTTGTACTAGAGAGTGAGAGCACGAACACTGAAATACCCATATATTTTCATCATCATTGAATTCTGCTGAAAAAATTTGTCACCAATACAGATGCCTATAAAAATAAAGCTATTAAAAAGAAAACTTGTAAAAGGACTCCGAGACCGTGCATCTTTTACAGTTCTTTTCAAACAAATCTGCACAGACACATTGCGCTTAACCGTCATTCAGAAGATAGATGGTGTCATTCAAGCATTAGCACTTCCCAAAGCGTGATCGTCTTCTTGCATTTGCAAGAATGAGAAAACATGGAATTTCTAAGTATAACAGAACACAAATTAAGACATATTTCCCCCAGTTATGAGAACGAAAGGTCAAGAACGGAAGGCCAAAATTTAGTGCAGTGTGGAAACTGCTTCGGTTTCTATTCTAAGGACTATTTTGTACGGCACAGGAAACTGCATAGCTAACCTTGCACATGATCTCCTAGAAATGAGTGGAACTAAATGAACAATGAATTGTTACAAAATAATTTTGCTGGACTATTTACATGCTGTTGAACAAATAATGACTAAATATCACAATAATTTATGCAACTGAAGTATGTTATGCCCAATGGGAAATAACTTAAAATAAAAACATATAAAGGTCATATAGATGATATAGCATGAACAATGTATCTCCTTACTGGATGTAATCAAGGAAAGAATATTTATGTCAGCGTGAAACATGCCAATATCAGTGTCAGCAATTGTGTTGTAATATCCTTTGATTCAGTGTGTCAGTTGTTGTCATTCAACTCAGTTTTACTAAATCATGTCATCAGGATTGCACAGTTCCTAAATATATGTATTTAGCGAAGCATGCAGGTATCTCTGTTTTAAAACACTTCTTTAAGTCACAGAAACTCCCAGCTAAAAGATCAAACGGCATTGCCTTGGGTTCATGTGCAGGGTCAGTTATGCAAAACTTCCTGTGCCGTGCAAAATAGTCCTTAGAATACTCTCAGCTAATGACAGAATATCACACAACCAACACCAGTGCAATATTTCTCCATGCAGTTATGCACATGATGAAAGTTGACCATTAGTTCTATGCATCATGTATTAAGAACAAAAACAATGGAACCAGGTAGCAAACAAACTGCAAACGAGCGAAGTTCATTGTCAACGTTTCAATTCAATCTTCAGTTGATGCGTCAAACCCAATTGCTTGCACTTCTCTAACAGAAGCTGCAGGTGGACTTTGCTCTTCTCATCGACATCAAAGTTGACATTCTTCACAACAGGGCGCTACATAATGCACACACAATCCAACTCATAAATCTTAGCGAGATGTGCAAAGCTTGTGAGTTTGGGAAAGTCAGTCAAAATAAAATCAATGTAGAAGACTGTGAATCAACTTGAAGAATATCCTGCAATAGACCATACCTATAGACTTATTCCTAAACTAAAACCTAATAATAATATCTACGGACCTTATTGCGAATCTGTTCTATCAAAGACCAGCTATTGACTCTTAGGTAAACTAGTTCTGCAATTAAAACAAATGGCTATGATTCGGAACTATCTGCAAGCGGTGAAGTAGGCTAGTGTGCATCGCCAGCAGCTTCAATTCACAGCATTGCTGCTTCTTGGTTTTCTCACAAAAGATCGACTTTATGCATTTTATTCAAACTCAAGTCATTGGTAATGATTTTTATAATAAAAAATAAGACTAACATAAATTAATTAAAATGGAAAATGCTATCATGGAGTGCATAACAGGCACACCTAATTGTAGATAATTAAGTAACTGTCGATGCAGGAATATCAATAATAGTGATTTATAATTATTATTAATAGTAGTTTTATAATTACCATAGATAAATAAAGGATGGCACAATCCCTTGCAAGATTTTGATAAAATAAAAGTACGCATGGAAGGAAAGTGTCTTGGAAAATAATACAGTTTCATTCTCAGTACCGTTGGAGATTGCTTAATGCAAACCCTAAAACAAATAATTAGTTTCAAAGTCATCTTAATTATTCAAAAAATATACAGTTTTATGAGAATCATGAATATTGAAATGCTAGAATTAACTCAATATCAGATCATGTTAAAACGAAGGACTCCCAAACCATGCATATTTTGCAGTTCTTTTCAAACAAATTTACATAGACACATTGTGCTTAACCATCATTCAGAAGATATTGTGATTCAAGCATTAGCGCTTCCCAAGCGTGATCGTCTTCTTGCACATGCAAGAATGAGAAAACATGGAATTTCTAAATGTAACATAACACAAATTAAGGCATGATTGTCATGCTGAATCACAAGAATTCTCCTTACCCAGAGGATGCAATAGAAGTATTTCATGCAAAACTAAATGCGAAACAAATCAATAGCAGCAATGATAAAGGTGGTCGCATGAGAGAGACGATGCAACTGCGATGCTGACGCTCTCTTGCCTGTTCAGTTGATGCGTCGGCAGTAGAAACCCAGTTGCTTGCATTTCTGGCATAGATGCTGCTGATGGAATTTGCTCTTCTCACCGATGTCAAAGTCCACGTTCTTCTCAAGAGGGCGCTACATAATGTACACAAACTGCAAGTCATAAATCTTCACAGATGCAAAGTTTCAACTTCAGCGTTAAAGGAAGGTAAGTCGAGGGAACAATAGCATATTAACGACAGGAACAATAGTTAATTCATGGCTGGTGGAAAGCTAGCAGTTAATAAGCTAGCTATGCTTTTTTGAGAAAAAACCTTATAATAATATCTATGAACCTTATTGGGAATCTGATCAATCAAAAAACAGCTATTTTGTCTAATAGCTATTGACTCGCAGGTAGGCCTAAACAAGTACTGCAATTCAAACTTAAACGACAATGAATCAGAACTATCTACAGACGGCCAAGTAGGCTAGTGTTCATCGCCAGCAGCTTCAATTCACAGCATCGATGCTTCTTGACTTTCTCACAATAAATCGGCTTTATACATTTTATTCAAACTCAAGTCATTGTTTATGATCAAAGTTTAGTTATTTACTGTTTGTCACATATTTACCTGCTTATGTGGGAAGACACTGACTTTGCACTTGATGCAGTCCTGCCCCATGTTTGCCCAGCTATTGCCAGACTTCCACTGTCGCTTGCATTTGGGGCATCTGTACGTCCCAATGCATCTCTTCTTGCCTTGGTAAGGTGTAAGTTGATCATCCCGATGTCGAGCCTAAGCAAACATTGACTCAAATGAAACAATGGAACGCATTGGATCCTAATCGCATACTGAAAATTGCCAAGTCGTAAGAAGGTTTAGCCTATTCACAACTAACAAGTTGTAGTGTTGGTTGATTGTTTTCTTTTAAAACTTGCCTGTAGTGTTTTGGTTCACCTGGCATTCTCGATACCTATTATGCCCACGTCTCTGGCGATCTGTCCACTGAACCCCCGCCCCCAACAAATGTTTCACTGTGAACTGGTTAGCAACTAAATGTCCCACAGACTCATCACAAAATATAAAAACTTTGTTGGTAATTATGAGTTTGGATAATACATATCACAAATTCTGAAAAAGCTTAGCTTTTGATGCCTTAGGAACATGTTTTTGAATTTTTGGAAAGGCTAGGCACGAATGTGTACGTACAAAATTACACAGTGATATGCAGAGGTTATATCACTCAAGTCTGAAAGTTGACATGATCGAATTAAGACAGCATATAAATAATTTGTACTCGGAATCATTTAAAATCAGATTTATAAGTTCAACAAAAGTATCATGTCTGAATACATTTTTATGCAAAATTGTTCACATTTTGAAATAAATTGCTTATCATCATCATCATCATCATCATCATCATCATCATCATCATCATCATCATCATCATCATCATCATCATCATCATCATCAACAGCAGCTACATAATTAAGGCTAGTGTAGGCTACTCATTATGTGCGAATTAAGTACAGCCGAAATCTCGAAGCAATTTTCTGGTCCTGGCCTGGGTCGAATTGCCCATCTTTAAACGCACAGAATTGCATGCCTGATAATCACTAGACACACAGAGAGTGTTCGTACAAGAAATGTCTTACCATATGACAATTCTGGATGAAGTGGTCCTTCTGGAAGCATAGATGGCACAGGTATTCACTTGGGGGTTTCTTCGTTGACCTCCGAGCAATCCTGAGGAGGTTCAGTTGATGAGCCAGCTCAGATACTACACCGACCAGACTCCCGTCGTCATGAGGAGTGGCAATGGGGTCTGCGGAGTTCGTCGTTGATGCGTCCTGGATGCTGGCCTGCATCATCATCGGTTGAGTGGTCGGAGAGCAACGGATCTGAATCGTCTCTCCATTTAGCTGAAGCCAAAACAACATTTAGAAAAAGCTGTAGACAGAACCTTCAGGTTTTCAAAACAAAGATGCTAAACCTATTCTCATTTGGAAATGCAATATCCATGTCTTGAAATCTCACTAAAATTTAACCTGTCATTCCTCATTTCTGCTGCATCTGTTTATCCCCCTGATTTTCGGTGGATTCTTCATGCTGTCCGAGATATTTGTAATCCAAAATAAGACAAACATAAATTAATTGAAATGGAAAATGTTATCATGCAGTGCATAACAGGCACACCTAAATATTGCAGCTTTGTAACTGTTGATACAGGCACATCAATAGAAATGATTTATAATTAAAATTAATAGTATTATAATTACTATGGTTAACAAAAGAATGGCACAAACCCTTGCAGGATTTTGATAAATTAGAAGTACAAATAAAAGGAAAGTGTCTGGGAAATTAGTACAGCTTCACTCTCAGCTCTCAGTATCGTTGGAGAACCTTCCTTCAAATGTGTGTTTTTTAGCTAACGACATAAAGGCTTGACAACATACAAATTAAAAAAGTTAATTAAACTTTAGCAGAAAGCATAAATGCAACTTTTCATGCTTATCGCCTGGTCATTTGTGGTTCTCTTGAAGAGGGTATTGTTGGGTTCAATTCAATTAAATTTTCGTTTAATCAACACTTCAGGCTGGCAGAACGCTGCATGTTATACTAATTTTGCAAATGTTTTATGTACAAGTTCAGTTTATAAGCAACACAAATAAATAGTGGGTTTGAATTAATATTAATTGATGTGTTTGTTGCAGGGTTTGCTAGGTTTAAAAAATAATTTGGTAATTGTTAATGCAGTAATATCAATAAATATAAATTATTATTGCTAATTTGTTGTTTCAAGTAGTAGCGTTATTACTATTGTTAACTAAAGGATGGCAAAATACCGTGTAAGATTTTGAAAAATTAAAAGTACGAGTGAAAGGAAAGCGTCTGGAGAATAACACAGATTCATTCTCAGTACCGTTATAGAAGATTCCTTCAAAGGTGGATATTGTAGCTCTGGGCATAAAAGTTTGACAACACCCTAATAAAATTGCTAGCCAAACTGTTAACTGACAGCATAAATGAAGGTCTAAACTTTATTTCACAAAATAGGCAAAAAAGCCAAAAAACAAAATATGAATTAACCTGATAATGAGCAAACATCAGGCGTTCAGTTTCAGCCTTCCCACGTTCCATTTCCATCCAAGCATTTTGAAGCATAAGCTCTGAACAGGTAGTAAATAATGGCTCCATACTCCTGTACAAATAACAGGTTTAGACGTAAATAATTTGTCCCATAGTTTGCATGACCATGTCATTTTAATGTATTCAATGTCGTACTTGAAGTTGGCATGCAACCTACTTATGTCTATAACTTTCAGTAATTACCTAACTTTGTTTTTTTGGGTAAAAATTATCATTCAAAATCATGCTTAAGCAGGATTCATGGCCATAAATCCGACTTCTATCTAACCACAATATTTCATCAATTCAAATTCAATTTATGCAAGAATCTCACTGATGAACACTTGTATTTTGGCAAAAATTATCATTCCAACGTTTTCTACAAAAGCAAAGACTTAGCTTCATTAAACCAGCTTGAAGTTGCGCAGATAATTATTCCACCAATCCATTTTCTATGCAAGCAAATAATTAGTTTCATCAATACAATTTCTAATAAATTGAACAATTATTTTCATCAATCGAGCTTCCATTGTAAATATTATTGACAATTTAAAAAAAATAAGCAACGTAAATTAAGGTTAAGGGTCAGCCCGAAACCCTGATATGCCAATAATTACACAAAAGTTCAATTTCCTGGAAAGATTTTGGACAGCGTTTATAAACAGGCCGAACTAAAGAAAACTATACAGAGTCAAATTAAATAAATCACATAATGGTCGTACTAGTGTTGCCCAGTTTAGTGTCTAAAAATCGTTGGATTGAGTGTATGCCTGCATGTGTTTTGGGGTTCCGGCCAATAATCATAATTTTTTGGAATATGGGTTTCGGGAGTTTTGCCCGCCGTCAGCGGTTAAACCCATATATGTGCCGTATTATTAGAAGTTTACTGTTTGTGATAAGCAGTCCTGTAGGCCTATTTTTCTTTTGCCCAATTGACAGATTAACGAGGTGTATGTGCAAAGACAAGCGGCGTGCTTGGTCATTTTCTTTACTAAAACTGGCAAAAATCAAAATTGCTGAGACTTACGCGTTGACCCAAAGATTTCGCAAAATCCGTCGACTTAATAAATTCCTGACAGAGTTAATAATAAATCGCACAAAATACAAATTAAAACCTTTTTCTCCTATTCCCCACAGTTACTTAGAGCACGAATACAAATGGCGGACCTTGGTTACCTAATCTGTCGAATTGGGATTCCAAATCTCGCGAGACTAAGCGCGAGATTCTATATGTGTTCGAGATTCGTCTATCTTTTTTACTTGGTGACCAAAAACCACCATTTGTTGATTTTGACCAAAATACGCTGTAAATTCGTGCCAAATTCAACAGGTTGCTTCATTTTGTTGAGAAATAATATTAGCCAATTTGTTTTGAAAACAAGACTCGTAGATTTTAATTTATAGGTGAAAATTTGTGTGAGCACTAAAGGACGGAATTTAGACGATTGAACATATAGACCCAAAACTTCAATAATTAACTAAAATTCGCTGGGGGCAGATTAAGCTCAGCCCAGTTAGGTACTAGGGGATAGGACAGCTGGCAACCGATTGGCAACCGATTTTCTAAATTTGGCTGTCTCCCGAGACCTACAGTGTGGGGAAACGCATAGTGCTCACGTCCTGAGCACTATCCGTTTCTGCTGAGCGGGAAAAGATAGGCAACTTTAGCACTGAAGAGCATTAACGGAAGCATCTCCGCTAATATATATATATATATATATATATATATATATATATATATATATATATATATATATATATACACATATATATTTCTAGACATACATGTAGTCGTAGCGTCCTGTATTGAGCTGCCCGCGGTGACATCGAAGCAGCGGAGAAAGAGCACGAACAGCGCATGATGCCATGGCTAGGTCTTTTCCATTAGATCTGGGTTTTTGGCCTTCGTCTGGGTTTCTGTTTTTTTTGGGCAAAATCTCAGTTTATTTCAGTCAGTTGACCATTAATTTTGTATTTACAACACATGAATATTCTGTGAAATTCAATGTAGGCCTATACCCTAAAGGCCTAAACTGGTGGCGCTACCTTTTTGTTCCACTAATTTAAATGTTAAGCTTCACAATCAAGATCGCACGTTGTAAATTCACGAATTATTTATTACCTGGTGACTGAGAAGAATTGTTCTGCGCAGAAACAAGCCGTTTTCATATCTCAATATATATGTGGTGTCACTCCTCTCCTTGTTAAGCTGTATCGGCATCTCTAACATGTGCATAGGCCTAGGTCAGGTCAATCCTCTAGGTCAGTCTAGGAAATGGGCTGATTGTTGCAGAGTATTAATGTTCTAGGTGGCTTAAAAAGTTGGATTATTGATAGATTAGGAAAATTTGGCCGGAAATTTCAGAAAACTCTAAAACTTCGTAAACTCAAGCCACGCGCTTTGCATAGGCTATGTTAAATTCTTGTAGGCTCGACCGACCCGCTGCGCATGCGCACACGACATATCGGTTCAGCTTATGGTCGATGCCGAGTCTCTGACAACTTTGGTAGTGATCACACCTAAACTTCCGGATTTCATAGTTTGCTTTACAGCATGCTGTGCGATACAAGATACGATCTGGTTCGGCATTCGTCCGTCTGAACCGGCGTTCAAGTCTCCGGCGGTTCTGCTTGGCTTCATTTGCTGATGCTGAAAGGTTGTAGGTGCATGCGCGTCTTCTGGCGCTTGGCAAATTTTCTTGTAGGGGCGAGGAGGTCAAGGACGTTGGTGATGTCAGTTTTGAGTTGAGATGCAAAAGTATCAAGATCATCAGAGGGGGAGGTGAAACACGGCATGCATTGTGATTCGACTCTTTTGACAAACATTTAGTTAACTCTCTTCCGAACAAGCAAAAATCCAACATAATTATGTTGAACAAATGGGTCTAAAATAGCAGATATAAATTGTCTGTGTTTTCTGGGGGTTTTCTCAGGAAAATCTGGGTTTGTTTCTGAAACCTCAGTGGCAACACTGAGCCCGAAACAAGAATAATATTAGGGGAAGGTGTGAACTGCAGAGCAATGTAATCAAGCAAACACTGTAGCCGCAAAGTCATCGATTCGCCCCATACACTGCATTATATGCGTATTAGCAAGAGAGTTTAAATTAACACTTTAAGCTATATAAATTTGGATTTAAACAATGAAATTATCTCAGAACTTTTTTCTTACACGTCATTTACAGCCATCGTCAGTTGAAAAAATAGTTCCGGTACCGGTAGCCGAAGAATCCGGCCAAAGTTTGCATTCCAGATTCTCTCGGTAGAACAGATGTAGGCCTAGACATGGCTAATATATAGAGCCAATGACCGTCTAAGTAGGCCTAAGTAAGTAAGAATATTCTTCAATTGACCACCAGCAAACGCACAATAGTTTACAGAGGAAATAAATAATAGAAAACATTTATGCAAAGTTAAAAACATTTATGCAAAGTTAAACAACATTCGCATAATAAAACTTCTTCTGGCAAAAGAATCAAGTCTGCTTCAAGTTTGGCTGACAGCATGGGCGGAGACCTAGGGGGGGACAGGGGGGGACGGTCCCCCCAATAAAAGTGTTGGGGGGGACGGCCCATGCATTTGTCCCCCCCAATGTTTGAGCGCCAAGCCTTTTTTGGCGGCGGGAAAAAATTTTTGCGAGATTTTGGCCGGATGACTAAAAAAAAAAAAAAAAAAAAAAAAAAAAAGGTCATCAACTTTTTTGGCGGCGAAAATAGAAATTTTTTCCGAGATTTCGCCGGTCGTCAGAAATTTTTCGGAAAATCTCGCGTCTTTCCGTCCCCCCCCAATTCTCGGCCCAGGTCTCCGCCTATGGCTGACAGGTATGTCCTCAGGGGTTAATCTATGTATGTCCCCAGGGGTTAACTTAGGCCGACTGTACACCAACTTAGTTGACTTGCTGGAGTCATGTGATTAGCTATAGGCCGTGTATACCGAAGGTCTTTCCACTCACTTGGTGGCAGAATCTTGACCAGTGCATACCTATATAATTATTCACATAGGCTATGTAGGTTCACTGGTTCAAACACACATAATAAATATATACACGCATATATATGTGTGCGTTTGTGCGTGCGTGTGTCTATTCTAAACTTGTGTCGTGGTTATAGGTCGTGTGTGCAGAAGGTATATATACGGTCATTCGTCAATTTACATAGCGCCTATATTTTGGGCGCCCCCACATAGGGCCAAAGAAGTCGGTTTTACCAGTAGGCCCTACATCTCAACTTGAGTATTCTTGTGGGTTTTTTTGCATCTCCAGCTTGTTTCCCCCAATTTTTTTAGAGTGGCAATTAACGCTGCGACCAACTACGCCTGCGCACAAGACACATCGCTGAGATGTCGAAACGGCTTTGTCGTGTGCTACAGCTGCGGATCCCATAAAGACGTAGCTGCAAAAATGTAGGCCTATACGCCTAAATAAAATACTTAGTCGAGTCGAGAAATCAACGATCGAGTCGGCTTGGTTAGACCAGCGATCGACTCGACTTGCAAGTCGATTGAGTCCGCTGTTTTCGATCGACTCGACGTTACGTAGCGATCGATGCAAATGCAATAGCCTATAGGTTACAATACAACTGCAATTTGACAATGCCCTCCTTACAAAGCTCAGAATCGGCAGCCATAAAATCTATCCATATGTAGACTGTAAAAAGTAAGTTTTCAGTGTAGAGCGAAAGACAGTCTCGTTCAGAGAGTTCCAGATGAAGGGACCAACAAATGTTAAAGAACGCCGACCAAAGACAAGATGTGTACTGTGGCGATTTTGCCACAGTTGTTTCATTTTTTGATTGATTGCCCCGTTTGCCATGTTTGCCGCTTGACTTGCCTCGTTTGCCACGTGGTCTGTGACATGTAACTCATCTCGCCTTGCCCCATCGCTCGGCCTGCCACACTCGGCTTGGCACGTCCTTAGTTCCGCCTCCTGCCACATTTAATATTCACTCATCGCTCCTATAAAAGGATGTTTAAACAGTTTCTTACGCTTTCGCCAGATGCCGCCACGTGACGGTCAGCCTATGCGACATGTACAAACACTGTTTCTTACGCTTTTGCCAGGTGCCGCCTCGTGACGTTCAACATACTAAAATAGAAGAACAATGCTCAGAGACACCAACTAACTATCCACCACTGTACCGGTAAATAGGCCTACCATGTATAAATATGTGTGTGTATATATATATATGTATATTAATATATATACATATAGGTTCAGAGATCTATACTGCATAATTGTCAGAGTGTTTGATTGAGGGCCTAGGGTTGCCAGGCGTCCGGTAATGAACCGGACAGTCCGGTATTTGCACAATCCGTCCGGTTAGAAATTTCACGCATTACGCGGCAAGGAGAGAACCATGGTTGGCTGCTTATAGTCCTCCCCGTGCAGGTCTGCATGGCGGTGTCCGGTAAATAATTATTTCTAGCAAAAAGTGTTGGAGGTAGTTTCTTGGGTCCATAAAAAGAATAATTTTGTTCGCGATTTCTGCCTCTTCAAGTGCAGTCAGCCTGAGATACGTGGTAGGTGTACACAGTGAGACAGATAGGTGAAATGCTGTTGCATACTTTGGCTGGCTACATGAGTATATAACTGGAGACAAGCCAAACCAGCCATTCAACTGTAGGCCTACAAGTCATCCGATAATAGGTCTACAAACATGATGAATGTCACTGACTCACTGCTCCAGAATTCTTCATATACATGATTTATACCTCAAATTAGTTCCACCCTGCATATTGAGGTCCCTCCCTCCATTTTTACTGTGGTTGGCTGCTCATAGTCCTCCCCGTGCAGGTCTGCATATCGGGCAACGCATCAATCCACTCCACTAATCTTGGCCCATCGCCAACTGCTCCGACCTCTCCCACCTTCCCAACACTTGTCCCAACATCACAAGGGTGGCATCTGTCATCAGACTATTTATCTCCCACGCACAATCAGCTTTTCATGCATGACGACATGCAGGGTTACAGTATATCAGATTTCTAGCCGTTGCATTCTAGATAGACAAGGGCTCCTATATTCTTTCTGATATCTATGGGGCAATTGATAAATCCCAGGTCACCCTTTTAGCACTATTTGATGTGAGTGCGGCTTTCGATACTGTGGATCACGATATCCTTCAAAAACGCCTATCAACCTCGTTCGGTCTTTCTGGGAACTTTCTCGACTGGCTTGGCTCCTTCCTCCACGACCGTTCCTTCTCTGTGGTCTACGGGTCCACCAGGACTCCGTGGGTTCCTGCTCCGTATGGCCTGCCCCAGGGTTCTGTCCTGGGCCCACTCTTATATATTATTTATACTGCTGCTCTTGGTTCTCTCCTTGCCGCTTCTTCTGTCCTGAGCCAATCCTATGCGTATGACCTGCAAGCGTATTTGCATTGTCTTGCGCCAGCAGCCCTATCCACTGTTAGGGTCATGAGCCGGACAATGGAGGCTTTGGAGGCCTGGATGTCCTCCAATCGCCTTCGGCTAAACTCTACCAAAACCCAATTTATTTGGTTTGGCACACGCCAACAGCTCGCTAAAATTGACCTGGAGGTTCTTGCTCGAGAGTTCCCTCACTTTACCTTCTCTTCCTCTGTCCGGGATCTTGGAGTCACATATTGGATCAAGAACTTACTTTTACGCGGCATATCAACCTGCTATGCCGCAGTTGCTAGTACTTGCTACTACCAATTGCGTCAGCTTAGAGTGGTGCTCCGCTCCTTAACCTTCAATGCTGCCTTAACGCTAGTCCATTCTTTTGTCGTCTCTCGTCTGGACTACTGCAGCGCCCTCTATGTGGGTCTTCCGGTGACTCGGGTTGGGTGCTTGGATCGGGTCTTGCGCTCTGCGGCACGCCTTGTTGGTCGCATCCCAAGATTCGGTCATGTCACTGACTATATGCGGGATGTCTTGCATTGCATGGCTCCCTTTTTCACAAAGGATCACTTACCGTTAGGGTAAGTGGTAACTCCTTGGTTTGGCGCTGTCTCGCGGGTGTGGCCCCTGTCTATTTGCAGGAGCTCTGTTGCTCCACCCTGAACGTCCAGCGCCGTGGCTCTCTCCGCTCTTCTAAACAGGCTCAGCTTCTTGTCCTCTGGTCACGCACTTCTATTACACAGCACCGTGCCTTTTCTGTCGTTGGCCCTATAACCTGGAATGGGCTTCCTGTGGAACTACGTCTTGTGCCTAGAGCCTTTGAGACTACGTTCTACTCTGCTCTTAAAACTATTCTTTTTAACCGTGGTTGGGTCGGGAGCGCTTCTGAGTAGATACTCTTGAAGAAGCGCTATATAAGTGTTTGAAATGAATGAATGAATGAATTCAATCCCTCCCTGAGATAGGCCTACGGACCTCCCATAAGCGAAATCACGGACGACACTTGTTTTTATCTACATGTCCGTGGCCAAATGAAGCTGGACAGCTGCCACGGCATTACATGCTATATATATATATATATATATATATATATATATATATATATATATATATATATATATATATATATATCATAGTCCGGTAATTTACTCAAGGCTGCCTGGCAACCCTAATTGAGGCGATCATCTCAACATGAAGCCTTTTAATAAATGTTATCAACTAACACACAAGTTAACTCCACCACTGGTTGTTCTCTGCCAGTGCTAGTCCCAAGCCTGGATAAAGGAGAAGGGCGACACAAATCATCTTTGATATGGAAGTGTCGTTAAACATGTAACAAAAACCCACAAGCAGGCTATTTCAGAAATTCAAAATCTTGGGCTAGCACAGTCCGTCCACGTCCTAAATGGCGTGGCGACACTAATCATCTTTAAAATATATA
This sequence comes from Lumbricus terrestris, assembly GCA_949752735.1. Taxonomy (NCBI): domain Eukaryota; kingdom Metazoa; phylum Annelida; class Clitellata; order Crassiclitellata; family Lumbricidae; genus Lumbricus; species Lumbricus terrestris. The sequence continues at coordinate 37,362,971 of OX457041.1, forward strand.
ATAATACAATAATAATAATATCTTTTCTTTAATTAAACGCCTGAAAGACGCACTGCACTTTACATGTACAAGTTATGCAGTAATCTTAATTAACTTAACTACTAACAGAACAGACAGCTTTGTAATTACACGGCGCCAATGGCAGCCTACAAAGCAAATCCGCCCAACGGGGGCTCGAACTCACTACCTCTCGCACTCTTGGCCAGCGTGTTAACCACTACTCTACCAGGCCCCCCAAAATGGCAGTGGCGTTAAACATGTAGCAACACACACAAGCAGAGATTGACTCACTTAGCTACATCTGTAAGAAATATTGGGGGACATAACATCTCCATCCCTCACCACAATCTTTAGAGGGGACCGTTCCCGAACGGTCGGTTGTAGACTTAGGGATGACCTATGAGACCTAGGGAGACTTATGAATGGGGACTTAGGGGTCGGCGACCTCTAAGTCTCCATCCATGGGTTTACCTCAAGAAAAAAACAGTCCAATATAATTATTACCTTCTGTGCTAGTAAAATTAATAAAATAATAAAGAAACACATTATGTTTGATCAATCTAACCAAGTATATAAGTTTTAAAACCACAAGCAATAATGAAAATTTTGATGTCGTTAAAATCAACAAAACACAAGGAAACTATACATTCAAACTTGGATTACTCTGTAAATACAACACACCTCACCAGTTTTTGTACCTATTTTGTCCCAGAAGATTTGATCAGATTTGAATCCATAAAGTTCTTTGAACGCTTTCAACGTGATTGACTCAGAATAATGATCTTAATGTGCAATCTTTAACCAATAAACATAAAATATTGATAATCATACTATATGTTTAGAATGAATGCCATTTGTGACTCTGGACCAGTTTTATATCCAACTGGGAAATTTCTGGGAATGAAATTAAACCCATGGACTCCAGACGCCATCATGGAGATCCGGATCACAGAGTGGGTCATCCTTAGGATACCGAGGAGGAACTGCAGTTGACTGGTAGTAATCCAAACGATTCAGAAGCGCAACTGCAATATCCTTGTTCTCTTGGAAAACGTCCTTGGTTTCCTTAGGATCTTTGGAAAGGTCAAACAACCAAATATTCTTCTTTCTCGAATCTGGGTCTGGGATGGAATGTGATGCAGGATCCTCAGGTGGTGCCACCCAGCTTCCGTTTCCTAGGAAACAGAAAAAATCATGTTGACATTTTATGCAGCCGGTTGCAGTCTTACAAAAAACATTGCCTCTACCTAGACACATATAAGAAGTGTCACTTAAAAATCATGAATTTTGTTAGTATGTCTGGAAAACTTCCTAAACAATAACACATAGCATCATCTAAATTCTTAGAACACGAACCAAAATTATAGTGGCATAATTAGGAGATGATGGCATAACTTAAAGCCACATACTAAAACCTTTTTTTCAATTTAAAACAGCTTCAGGTAATTCAAAACTCTCTGTCTTTGGTTGACACATGTTCCTCTTCTTCATTGGCTGCATTAGATTGCCATTGTGAGCTTCATTTGCAAAAAAACGGTGTTTTATCATTTAACACTTTATCAACATGTCTGTACAAAAGTGACTGGGAAACCAATGCAGCTCGTCATTAATGAGTTAAGGCTGTATGCCAGACCTTTGAAGCTTAATCTATCTAACTGCACAATGACTTTCTAACTGTTGTGCTGTTCTATCACATACTTATTGCTAAGACTCAACTTCAGGATAAATGTTAAGATCATGAGTTTTCAGCTGCTGGGCTATTCTTATTTGGAATCATCATAAAATCAGCCACCTGGTCAACTTGCAATCAGGGGCTTCTATCCCTGTACATGGCGGGCGCAGCTTGCGCCCAGTGAAAAATATGGGGGGAATCAGAAGACAGCCAAAATTCACGTCGGTTGGGGGGGAAGGTCGGACATGGAGAGCAGCGCTCAATCAAGGCATCACTAGGAGGAAGATCCCCCAGAAAATACTTCCCCTCCATAATTATAAATTTGGACAAAATGGTAGGCCTAATAGCTTTTAGCAAAATGTATACACTTTATACACTTTGAGTCGTTAGCTAGGCTACTATCTGCATTTTTTAATTACATGAACTGCTATTACAGCTATAATATACCATAATAAAAATTTCCTATTACATGATTATAATTATGTTTTCACTATTTTAATAAATAATACAATCATATTATAATTGGAAAAATTAATGTTAATACAAATACTATTTTGCACAACTAAATGGCTTCTCTCCAATGTTATCTTTCAAATATCAGACAGTCAAATTTGGTCCTTGAACACTTAGTAAAGCAACATCATTATTACGAGGGCTTACAATGTAGGACCTAAATTGTATTTTAGTGTATTGCATTGTGCTCTGAAAATTTAAGTAACGCCTCTCGAGTGCACAGTGATCAGAGGCGCAAAACATTATGGCTGCCCAATTTTGGCAGCAATTCCTCCACTGAAATAGTAGAGTAATTTTGCTAAGAAGACAGCTTAAAATGCTGAAATTGCAATGCGGAAATCGCACAATTTCTTATGGAGAGGGGCACATTCCCTCCCCATACCAGGTCCCTTCTCGGCGCTACACATGCTTCGGCGATCGTCTGCTGGATGCTCGTTTGTCCCCCTCCAAGCAAACCTTTATTCCTACACTAGAGGAGGGCATGCGCTAGATTACATTATATTGCATATATACATATAGAGGAAGGCCGGTCCAGAAAATGGGGAAAGAAGATGGATTGCACCCGGTTGCTTAGGGGGGGATAGAAGCCCCTGCTTGCAATCATCATATAAATCATCAAGACTCATTATATTTTGTACTGTACACATTCAATCAATCCTCAGATTCAGACTTACTAACTCAGCAAGAAAAGTAATTGCCCTAAATACTCTAAATAAAAATATAAAACCCAAGGAGGTGCAAAAGTACAACAGCAAAGAGTGCAAAAGAGCATTGGTTAAATGCAACAGCTCTAGTTTAAAAGGTAAAAATGTCTACATTCACCTTTACATTGTCATATGAGACTAATGTCAATATCGCTTGAAAAAAATGAATCAGTGCTGACAATTTGTGCCAACCTGGATTGCCTGTAATAAGTTTCCAGTTTCCAACTCGAATAGCAGCTCTAATACGATTGTCGAAGTTGGAAATATTCCGGTCGGATCCACGTAGCGGTGTCAGTGGATCAATGTTGTGTAAAAGCTCATCACGTGGACTATCGGCTCCTTCACTGATAACGTAAAATTATAATTATTACATATCACTTCAGCAGTAAAAACAACAAAATTGGATAAGATATTGAAGCAGGTTACAATTACAATACTCATTCGCAACCTGTCACACATACTGGTACTAATTTTTATCCTTCTATTATTCTGCTTTGCAATTTTTAATTATCACTCAAATTTAAATTCTTATTCCTTATTTTTAAACTATTCCATTTCGTACCCAATACATAGCAGAAACTACAAAAGTTTGGAATATATTCTTTTATAAATAGTCTTTTAGTAAAATCTTCTTTATAATTCTCAGCATCACTTGAATTCTGATCTAAATTTTTCTTTTTAATTCAATTTAACTAATTCACGATATATATTCCCTTTGTTTCTCAGTCTTTTTTCCAGTCTTCTCATTCACAAATAATAACCATGCCAACCAAAATCAAATTTCGACCTGATAGTTTTCCAAACATCAAATCCATCCAAGTTAAGTCCAGTAGTGCTGCCACCAGCCAGTGTCAGCAGCGTGGGGAACCAGTCTGTTACATGCATTAGACCAGTGTTGATTGTTCCAGGTTGCTTGATAAGAGGGCTGTTGACAAAACCCACTCCTCTCATTCCACCCTCCCATAGCGACGCCTTCCAGCCCCTAAGGGGCCAGTTGTTACCACCATCATACACCTGTCCACCATTATCTAAAAATGGAGATGAAATACAAAACAATTAGGTAGAAAATGATCAAACAGATACTATTCTGAACTAGCGCTTAGTTAAATGGGGTGCTCAGTAGTGGTTAGGGTCATTGTTACATGTTTAACGACACTGCCATATCAAAGATGATTAGTGTCACCCTCCTCCTTTATCCAGGCTTGGGGCTGGTACTGGCAGAGAACAACCAGTGGCAGAGTTACTAGACTGTCATTCAAGAGATCAGGTTTAAATCTCTGCAAGCGGCATAAATTTAGAACGAGATCTCTGCCCCACCTGCATCTCCAACTCAGCTACAAAGAATGGACTGACCAAGTGGGAAGATGGGATGGCAAAGGCGAGAATGACATCTGCCTTCATATGCCTTCATATTCAAATTAAGCTGTTAAAATTTCATACACATGGCTGCCTCTGTCGCGAAGTCCCCCACTCGTCCGAAAGTAACCTGTACTTCCGGCCTCATGGGTGACTCGCCTCGCTGTAGAGCCCTAGGGTCTTTCCCACGATTAAGGCCACCTTTTAGCGCCGGGTCCATAATCCGTGCGATCTCGTAAGACCGGTTTCCCCTTTTATCATATTCATGATAATTAACCCTGGGCTGTGTAACCAATCGTTCACTTCTTCTTAGTCCGCTCGTATCTGCATTCTGTGGTACCAAAGGATGGCTCGAGTGTATCGGCGCGGCAACTGTATTAGTTGCAACTACAGACCTACTGTAGTCAGGGTTCGGTGGGGACTCTACAGCGATTTGTCCTTCAAGTGTATCAAGACGACACATAATTTCCCCTACCTGTGTTCTTACTTCGCCGGCTTGTGACCTCATTTCCCCATGAAGGGCGCCCACCTGCAATTCAATCTTCCCTTGAAGGGCGCCAACTTGTGACTTCACCTCTCCTTGAAGTGATTCCATCTTTGCAAATTTATTATCCATACGGTCCATCATTAACTCCAGGACCGAACTGACTCTTGACCTATCCGAGGCACGTGACCTTCGACCCTCGTCATCTTCCGGGCGCTCCATAAATACTGGAGAGGTTGGCCGACTAATGCTCATGATTCGAATGACAACTCAGCTTTATTTCTTGATTAATCTAATTTATTCACTTTTAAAGTAACAGATCTAAACTACAGGATTATTAACTAAAACAACCGACAATCGTTCACAACTTGGAAAAATTATCATAAAGTCCCAAATTCACTTAATGGCGATTAATTCCCGTTTTCCCCATTTTACCTTAATTTCCACATACCTTAACTTGGGCACGGAAGCTGGGAAAGCAAGGTTTTAATCCACCGAAATGACGCAGGTATATGTGTAATCCACGCGATGATTTGCTGACGGTGCAACTTATACTCCACGATTGCGCTAAGATAATTTCTCGGTAATCCAGTGAAATAGGTATTCCAAATGATATATCCAAGCTTCGCGTAGTTGCCGCAATCGAATTAATCCAATTTGACTTAATATTCCACGATTCAGACCGATTTTCTTACACAAATTCTGCCTACGATCGAACTCTTGTCAAACACAACCTCTCGCGTCGACGACCAGGACAAGACTGAATTTCAGACACGCGCTGACGCGAGATTGGCGCCGAAACCCGCGATCCAGACAAAGGCCTGCTTAAGGTATAGGCTTGGGTTTTTCCGCTAACGTTAAAGCATACGAACCACTTTATCATTAAGCCTCGCTTTGGTCTAGAAAGCCAGACAACCTATCTTTTAACATGGACCACTTTATTATACAGCCTCGTTTCAATTCAGACTAGGCGGCAAATTTTACTGCATACGTCAGCCTGTCCGGGCGGGCCTGTCGTAGCGCACGGGCCTATATGTCTAAATGTCCTACTGCGTATCGCTGCGTATCTCTAATTATTATTAGATATTACTGCGTGTTTAATGTCAACAGGTCCTTGAGTGCATTTCACGGCGAAAACACTATATTAATAAATTTAGCGTTGCGGGCCCTCCCGGTGTATTTTAATCGGTATAATCGCCATTAATATTAATACAATAATCGCAATTAAATCGTAAAATGTAACATTCGTTACACTGCCCACCGACCTCTCTTCTTTTAAAAGTTCTTCAACTGGGAGAAGATCTTTTAAAAGGCATTCTCTCTACTCATTCCAAGTTTACATGATAGAACATAGCGAAAATGCACAAGCAATGTCAGAGCAATATCAAAGCAATCCAATGTCATTGCAGCAACATCTAAACAATTCTGGCCATAGGAACAATGTCTCATCACACAGTACACATTATTAAATTTCGCGGGTCTACACCATAGAGACCATGACTCATCAGCCATCACAAAAATACGAAACGCCACTAGATTTTACGGGCCGAGCATCAGGCTTCATTACAAGCATGCTATAGAACCCTTCTAGTCTACACACAATATCTCAAGACCAATGTCCTATACCTCAGCAAACTGCAATGTATATCTGCCTATTCAACAAATGAACGCTTACTGTCTATCACAATGCCATCACCTCAATGCATAAATTCACTAATGCCTATCAGTACATCAGTAACGCATAGCAACAATCAATGCAATTATCCATCCACGCATATCAGTACATCTATAACGCAAAGCATCAATCAGCAACGTTGTGCTCCATAGTAACACGCAAACAACTAATGCAGCTCATGCACAATGAATGCCGTTATCTGTTCACAGTAACGCATCAAATAATCATATAATCGCTAACTAACATAGCGCATCATCAATCATCGACATGCAAAGCTTTCCAAGTACAGCTATCAATCAACCATCAAGTTACATGTCAATCTTACAATTCTAGTTAATATCTACTCAGGACTTTATTCATTTTACCAAGGATTGTCTTAACTAGGCAAGCTATTCTTGAAAGTTCTGGAAATAAAAACAGAGAAATCTCTTCTCTTCAAGTTCATATTCATCATAATCAAACTAAACGCTAGAGCACTTTTCTAGAAGCTACTACTACTCCCCGCAATTAAGCGGCTTCCCTCCTCAACAGCAACTCGACAATAAAAGCCTAACTGCTTACACTTTCCACAAAGGTGCTGCGGATGCACCTTGCTCTTTTCCTTCGGATCCAGATCCACGAACTTCTCAAGAGGATGCTGTCTATGTGGATAGACATTCCCCTTGCACCGGATACAGTCTTGTCCCACATTGGCCCAACTGTTGCCAGACGTCCACTTCCGGTCGCATCTGATGCATTTGTACTCTCCGAAGCACCTCTTCTTTCCCTGATACGGCGTCCATCCATCATCCTTCGATCGAGCCATCGGACAGTCCTTGATGCTATGACCTTTCTGGAAACACAGGTGACAGAGATAAGTACTCGGTAGTTTCTTCGCGGACATCCGAGCACTTCGAGCGAGGCGGGTCCGATCAGCCAATTCGGATCCCACATCAGTCTGTCCATCATTCGGGGTGACGGAGGCGTTTCGAGCTTCGGTCACGTGTTCATCTTCTATGTTCGGTCGGACAAAGTGGTCTGGCTTCCAACGTCCCAGAATCATTCCACAAGCGCCGGCTGATGTGGCAGCTCGGTGTACCGGCAAACGGAGTCCCATTACATGAAGGACATTTTCTCCCATATCCCATTTAGCCTTATGTCGATCAAGCCAGTTCATTCCAATGATCATTTCGTCCACGTGTTCGGAAACCAAAAAGATTTCTACAAAGAGTTTGCCGTCCGCTATGCATCGCAGCATAGCCTGGCCGATGATCGGAATATCTGTCCCATTGGCGGCGGTCACCGTCTTATCGGATGGTTGTAGGACTTCTGGTTCTACGAATGAGGCGGGAACGAGAGACACTGAGCTTCCTGAATCGAGCACCGCGCGTGTCGTTTTCCCTTCCACGATCAGTTGTAGATACGCGACGTTCCCTCCTGGAATATAGTTGTTTCGGCCACCGGTCGCAAAACTCGTCGTTGTTTGCGGTTCGTCCTCCCCTTGATGACGAGATGGGCAGTCCCTTGATATATGGTCCATCGCCTGGCACTCGGAACAGCGACGAGGGGGTCGAGCATCATCGCTGGTCAGACGAGTTCTCGGTCCAAACCAGTTGCTGTACGCTCCCTCCGCAGGAACGGTCATCTCCTGCGGTGCTTCGTTCACTTGATGGCGCTGCGGACAATTTCGAGCGATATGGTCCGGGGCCTGGCATTCGAAACAGCGACGAGGATACCGAGCGCCATTTCCGGTCCACCGAGAGTCAGTTCTCGGTCCCGACCAGTTGTCGTTCGTTCTCCGCGGTTCCCTTCCAAAGTACGTCGTCGGTGCTGGCGTTCGATATCCGGAGCGCGCGGTCAACTGTGCCTGCAGACTATCTATTTGCCGTTTTATTTCTCGAAGATCAATGTCCACTGTCGACTGTTCTTCTTGCACCGTCCTGACTCTTCCGGAACGTCGTTCGTCAACTCCATCAGTGTCCTTCTTGGTTTTCTTGAGACCTTCCAAACGCATGGCGGTCTGATATGCCTTATCCAAGGACACCGGCTCCCGTTCGCGAACTTTCATGGCCAGTTCCTCGTCGATCAAAGCGTCTATGAACGCGCGTATAGCGAACGTCTCGCTATGGAGTGACACAGGTCCAGGATAAGCCAGAGTCATCAGCCGACGAATGTCCTGCACTAACGAGCTGAGATCTTCTCCATCTCGCTGCTTTCTTATACTGAGCTGCGTCTGATACAAGGCAGCCTGGTTAGCTCCTCCGTATCTGTCCCGTAATCGTTGAACTAAATCCGACCAAGTATCCACAGTCTGTGTACTTGCCTCCCACAACAACTGATCGGCTGGTTCTGTCAAGGCACACTGCAGATGATTCAGCCGTTCCTCATCAGTCCATTCATTGTTCTTAGCGCAAATCAGGAACTTCTGCAGGAAAGCCTCCACTTCCGTTTTTCCGTTGTAATTTCCCGGCTTAATCCATTGCTTAGGTTTCGGCCGGTTCGTCGATGAAGTCGTCTGTTCAGTAGCTTCTTTTACATTACGCGGCGGCTTCGTCTCTTCCGTCGCTGTATCAACGTCTGCTTGCGTTGATACGATCCAGCGGCTATCCGTCTGCGTAGCCACCGAAGTCGTCGGCACGAACGATAGCTTCTCGTGCGTCCTCGTGGATGGCCCTGCCTCTTCAGGTTTCTAGTCGACCGGTTTCGACCTGCTGTAGACGTCGCGTCGATACTCGTCGTAAAGCAGCGGCGGCGGCAGATTCTGATGCATGGCATACGCAGCGTTGCGATCGTAGCCAAACATCTGCGCACCGAGACCGTCACTTCGTTGCATGGCGACGTTGTTCCTCCTCCAGTCGTCGACGTATCCTCCAGCGTGTTCCTTCAGTACTCCGGGCGTAGACACTGCGACGGGCATCCACTGGACCGTAGACGCGATGGCCGGGTCGTAGGTTAGGACAGGGTCGTACGCAGAGAGAAGCGGAAGGGCGCGTGGTTGAGGTAGATCCAAGGATCTACCCGAAACGGGAGGGGAGGAGCGACCATTGGGAGCGAAGACGGGGATCGGTGTACCAGGTCTCGTCGTCGTAAGACCTGTCGTAGCCTCGTATCGACTTCGCATGGCTTTTGCGTTAGCCATATTCCGTTGGTCAGCTTCGACGTGACGGTGTTGATCAGCCACACGATGAGACGCTCGTGGTTCAGACAGTGAACGCACGACGGACGTGGTGGGTGGTCGCAGGGCCGACGTGGCGGGTGGTCGCGTGGCAGGACCAAGCGTAGCAGACGTCGTGGGCGGTCGGGCGCCAGTGCCACGGTTAACCAGGGTATCCCCTCCCATGGATTCACGTTATGGGTCGGGTCGCCTATCATTTCTTCACCCTTACCCAAATTTTCAAGTTCCAAGTTGCGACCTTCATGTCGACTGACTGCCTTAATACTTTCATACAAAGTATCTTCAACATTCTCTGTCATTTCTTCATCTATCTCTAATTGAACATTATCATGATCGATCTGGTAAGCGGCTTCTGCAGCCACGCTATATTCCAGCTCGACCCTTTCGGTGCCTACTCCTATCGATGGGTTAGACCCTAACCTATACCCTACACTTCTGGAACCAATTGTCGCGAAGTCCCCCACTCGTCCGAAAGTAACCTGTACTTCCGGCCTCATGGGTGACTCGCCTCGCTGTAGAGCCCTAGGGTCTTTCCCACGATTAAGGCCACCTTTTAGCGCCGGGTCCATAATCCGTGCGATCTCGTAAGACCGGTTTCCCCTTTTATCATATTCATGATAATTAACCCTGGGCTGTGTAACCAATCGTTCACTTCTTCTTAGTCCGCTCGTATCTGCATTCTGTGGTACCAAAGGATGGCTCGAGTGTATCGGCGCGGCAACTGTATTAGTTGCAACTACAGACCTACTGTAGTCAGGGTTCGGTGGGGACTCTACAGCGATTTGTCCTTCAAGTGTATCAAGACGACACATAATTTCCCCTACCTGTGTTCTTACTTCGCCGGCTTGTGACCTCATTTCCCCATGAAGGGCGCCCACCTGCAATTCAATCTTCCCTTGAAGGGCGCCAACTTGTGACTTCACCTCTCCTTGAAGTGATTCCATCTTTGCAAATTTATTATCCATACGGTCCATCATTAACTCCAGGACCGAACTGACTCTTGACCTATCCGAGGCACGTGACCTTCGACCCTCGTCATCTTCCGGGCGCTCCATAAATACTGGAGAGGTTGGCCGACTAATGCTCATGATTCGAATGACAACTCAGCTTTATTTCTTGATTAATCTAATTTATTCACTTTTAAAGTAACAGATCTAAACTACAGGATTATTAACTAAAACAACCGACAATCGTTCACAACTTGGAAAAATTATCATAAAGTCCCAAATTCACTTAATGGCGATTAATTCCCGTTTTCCCCATTTTACCTTAATTTCCACATACCTTAACTTGGGCACGGAAGCTGGGAAAGCAAGGTTTTAATCCACCGAAATGACGCAGGTATATGTGTAATCCACGCGATGATTTGCTGACGGTGCAACTTATACTCCACGATTGCGCTAAGATAATTTCTCGGTAATCCAGTGAAATAGGTATTCCAAATGATATATCCAAGCTTCGCGTAGTTGCCGCAATCGAATTAATCCAATTTGACTTAATATTCCACGATTCAGACCGATTTTCTTACACAAATTCTGCCTACGATCGAACTCTTGTCAAACACAACCTCTCGCGTCGACGACCAGGACAAGACTGAATTTCAGACACGCGCTGACGCGAGATTGGCGCCGAAACCCACGATCCAGACAAAGGCCTGCTTAAGGTATAGGCTTGGGTTTTTCCGCTAACGTTAAAGCATACGAACCACTTTATCATTAAGCCTCGCTTTGGTCTAGAAAGCCAGACAACCTATCTTTTAACATGGACCACTTTATTATACAGCCTCGTTTCAATTCAGACTAGGCGGCAAATTTTACTGCATACGTCAGCCTGTCCGGGCGGGCCTGTCGTAGCGCACGGGCCTATATGTCTAAATGTCCTACTGCGTATCGCTGCGTATCTCTAATTATTATTAGATATTACTGCGTGTTTAATGTCAACAGGTCCTTGAGTGCATTTCACGGCGAAAACACTATATTAATAAATTTAGCGTTGCGGGCCCTCCCGGTGTATTTTAATCGGTATAATCGCCATTAATATTAATACAATAATCGCAATTAAATCGTAAAATGTAACATTCGTTACACCTCACCAAAATCTTAAAGGACATCCCTCCATTCTTCTAAATGAGTGTTATGAACATTCTAAAGTAATTTCATTCACATTAACAAAAATCTGACACATCTGACACAACAAATGTTCAAAAATTTGAGGCTTATAAATTAATGCTTTCAGAAAAATCAGCATCCCGTACAGTAGCTTCACTCATTTTCAATGAGCTTCAGCACAAAATGAACATGACTCCTATGTTTCAAACAGTCCAGTGATGCTTATATAGTGAACAATGTACAAGTCGATCACTCGACAACTCAATTTCTCTCACCAATTCTTTAAATCCAAAGTTTCATTCTGATTTTCAGTCCTATGTGCGAACTTGAACACAGAAACTGTATTACCTACATCCAGTGCTAAAAGTGTGGAAATATAAGTGCCTGGACGCCCCTTATCTTTCCAAAAGAAGTGCCTGGACGCCCCTTACCCTTCCAGTCATTGCTGGCCAATAAGTGGCTGGACTTCAGATTTCAAAATAAGTGCATGGACGCCGTCCATGACCGTCCAGCCACACTTTAAGCCCTGCCTACATCATTTCATCCCACAGTTTTAGCACTTCAACAATAAGAGTGACGGCCAACCAAAAGAAACTAAAGCAGATCATCGTTAAGCGTCATCCACCATCTGCCTACCCTATGTATCTCGATCATAAGTTTTAGATCAGACATGATCAGCCAGTAATGTCAAAAATCAACAGCACAATCAAATCATAAACACTGAGGCTAGACTGGGCCCCAATGAAGCTAAAGCCCCAGAAAAAGAAACACTGGACACCCAGTTAGACAAATCTAATTTTTTAAACAGAACAGCATTGCAGCTTCAACTTTGCATTTATACTTGCCTTGAGTAACTGTGAACAAACTGGCAACAATCACCAAGCAAGGTTGGTTGCTTACAAAATGCAGGGTTAAAACTAAAATGTCATGTGCTAGCATCTGTAAGTTATCCCTATTTGCAATTGAAGAGTTAGCACCTCTCAAAGGTCTCCACGGATTATCCATATGCTTTTCACTGTTCATCAACCTTGACTGATAGGAAGACGGTACATACAACCAGTGCAAAACAGAATGGCTAAAATACCTGTTGAGAATATTAGCACTGTGTTATTCCAGAGACCATGTTTCTCTAAAGCCTTTGTGACATTTCCAACAGCTTCATCAAGGCAAGATACCATACCTAAAATGTAAACTCTCAAACAATTATTTGCAACCTCTTCAAAAATTGTAATTGACATTCCATCATGATTCGTGACGAACCAATATAACTTATATTTTCAACCAAATACCAAATTCAAGTACGGTGTTTGGATGTACAGTACTACTTTCCAGATCCTGGTACGAACCGAAAACCGTTTTTTCCCACATGCAAATATCCACATTTTCCTGATAAAACGATAAAACAAATTAGAAACAATTGTGTCGACTCGTATTAGCTCATCATTACATAAACATACGTCACAGATTGTTTCTGACGCTAAAGAAATTTGCAGTTTAATGTAGAATTTAATATATTTCGGTTGGAATAGCTCATTTAATTTATTTGCAGAACCGTAAGAAGTTACAAATTATCCTGAAAATTGAATTGATGTTTATGTCATGTATGGGATCAGAGTCTATTCGACAATGATAATATGAATTGGTGCAAGAATCTGAAAAGACCTTTTGGGTGTATGTATAATCTATCATTAAATTTAAGAATGTGCCAGCACCACTCATGGAGCTATGTATAATCTATCATTAAATTTAAGAATGTACTAGCACCACTCATGGAGCTAAGTTGTTGTCAAAAGTTTTTTTAAAGTTAACACTTAGTTCATTAATAGAATTAGGGACAATAAGGACATTAGATGTCCAAAAATATATTTCTTTACTGCATATCTGTATAGTATTTGCCAAGGTGAATAGTGACCAAAAACGGATTATTCGGTTGAGGCAATTTATGTTAATGGCAATTTCAGACCAATTATCCATTATACTAAAACAAAGGCACAAAAACATAATTCTCTATACACTTCTTCACCAATTATTGCAGCCATGGAGATTTTATATCCCTGCTATTATCTACCATAGATATGTAACTGCATAATATGGAACAGCATAATGCGTACACAAAATATGTCATAATACACTGATGAATACAAAATTCAGTAAATTGCATCAATTAAATTAACTCCGTACTTAACTTAAATTAATGAAGTCCTCTACAAATATTTCGAAACCATATCTTGCACAAAGAACTATCAGCCGTCATTTCATTAAAGTTTTTTTTTAATATCGTAATGTCCAGTCCACGCATTGCTGTAAGATCCACGGCATCGATGACGAATTTTCTAACAGTGGTTCTGCACAATACCCATCACAAGAGTCACTTCTATTAAACCAAAGGAATAGAAGTGATTGGATCGTATTATAATGAACTAGCTGAATTAGCCGACGTTGCCTTGGAAATTTTGGTTCTTGGTCCCCAGCGCAGCTCCCACCCCGCCCACAGGGGCGGGTTCGCCACCCCGGATTTTCCGTCCCAACCCATATCTCACAGGGCGAGTTCGCCACCACTCCGGGGTGGCCGGCATTTCCAACCCATCTCCCACCAGCTCCTGTGGGGCATGTTCGCCACTCCTTCTGGGGCGGCTGGCGTTTGCGGGTGAATTTTGTTTTTTGCCTAAACCCGCCCCTCCAAAAATCATGTCTAGTTAGGAGATAGCCTACGTACGACGACACGGTAGGATATTAATTACCGGTATTAATTACACGTATCTAGTGTCATTGTCTTGTAAAACATGCGACCAGCTGTTCATTATCGATGCTTTTATTATTATTTGCAAACCGCGTGCTATAAGATCGGCCATCGTCAAAAATTGAGGTGAAGAAGTGATGACGTCATTAATGTATGCGCTCGTTTTGAATACTGCGTTAGCTTTCGGAGAGAAAATTAAATGTTTCAAACTCGGAAAAGGTAAGATTTTTGGATTGCAAAACCCCCCTGTGTTTGTTCTCGGGTGCTGGACATGTGGTGCAGTGTTTTGGACATGTGCGGCGTTTAACAACTTAGTTAATTAATATGCGAGAGGCGAGGATGGTGTCGTCTGCTTGGCAATGGCGACGCTTTGGTTAATGTGCGGCGTGAAAATCGCTGCTTAAATTTGTTAAGGCACTGACTACAACATCGAAATTTAAAATGCTCATATCTCGGGTTTTAAAGTGAATTGAGAGCTGAAAATAGTCGCGTTGACTTACAAATTCGAGTAAGAATGAATTGCAAAAAATTTCGGAAACCGAAATTCTATAATTGTAGAGCCTTTCTTGGGACAAAAATACATCCATACAAGCAGAAAGGAACAAACTTTCCGCCTTATAATGTAGATCGAATCAAATAAGATACTTTAAAATACAGCAACAAAACCATTAGCTAACCTGCATATGTCCTTCTGGCTTTGTCTGTGATATTCCAATATGGCTTTTCATACTCTTTAGGAACCTGGAGAGGAGAATGAACTGCCTGGAAGGGAAGGTATAAAAAGAGAGGCTACAAAATAAAAATGTAATTCAAGTTAAACAATTAAGGTTTTTAAGTTCAGATAACAACATAAGAAATGTCCAAATGTTAATTACATGCCTTCTGTTAAGTCTGAAAAGATCTCATTTTGATTGCTCCTGTACCTTAGTTGTCTTTGTAGTTAAAACATGCCTTAAAGCCCTGTCCACAGGACCACGCATTCAAGGCAGGACTGTCACACAATCAGCCTGTAGGCCAATTCTGGTGTGCCAATTATGTCTTTCTTTTACATTTCTTGAAAATCACTTGATACCGATATTATTATTACTATTAGTTTTCTTTCATTATAATTATTAACAATTTGCAATTCAGTTTGTTGTCGAATGCCCTGCTATTGTGTCCATAACCAAAATGCTCTGTTGTGATCCCAATCACATGGTCATAAAACAGTGCCAGAAAACAATAGTTTAAAAAATTTCAGCTTTGTTCTGAGCTTAAACACAAATTCCCCTTATTGAGGAGACTGCACAGCACACATGACATCCATCTCTTTCACTGGACTGTTGGGCTACCTCCAAAAATATGTGAAGACATCTACAATATCTCTGTCAGTTTCAAAGAGTAGGTCTAGGAAATACTCTACACATGGTAAGGTTAGTCCAGCCAGCCAAAACTTACTTGCTTCCATGGCCATTTCTGTGGCCTCCAGCACCAATAAAAGAATTTTGCAGCACTTCCATCAGTGCACGAAAATATTTACCACAAATAACAATAACAA
Organism: Lumbricus terrestris; assembly: GCA_949752735.1. Lineage (NCBI taxonomy): Eukaryota > Metazoa > Annelida > Clitellata > Crassiclitellata > Lumbricidae > Lumbricus > Lumbricus terrestris. The sequence continues at coordinate 37,378,914 of OX457041.1, forward strand.
TATCAGAATAAGAACAGAAACTTCCAAATGACTACCTACCATCAGTTGATATACAAATATTATAGATACAGACAATTTTGACATAGATTTTGGTCATTTCTACCAAATGGTGATGCAGCAACAAATACTATATGTTTATTTTACTTCAAAATCCACTTAAGTTTAAACAGTAACCTTCTTGTTGTTTGAGGTGGCATGCTCTTTAATGATGTTGACAGCCTTTTCCGTGAAAATCTGCGTTGAGTAGAGACCAGTGTAGTTCGTAGCTGGAGAAATACCATCTCTTAGGTCAAAGCCACAAAATTTTGGGCCTCGATCGTGATTTAATCTGACATAATCCTGGTTGTCTTCTGCGCTGCTATTGAATACATAACAACGATCATGAGTGTAGTAGTTTTCGCTTCCAAGCAGGTAACCTGTATGAACAAGGATACATGGTGCCAATGGTCTCTATTAAAAATTTAAAAAATTAATTATTTTTAAAAAATTTGTAACGCGCGCAATGTCACACCGAAATGTGAATCTGAGGCTCTTAGTAGCTGTTGCATCATAGGTCAACCCTGAAATATGACAGCAGTTAGCAAACCTTTCCTTTGTTGCATAATCTTTCACAGTACTAATTATTGCTCAGTTTTATATCTATAGAGACAGCCTTCTATAGTGGAATTTTTTTAAATATGGTTTTTAATCCAAACATATAATCTATCTTCAAGGTTTTCCATAGTGTTATGTTAATAGGCAAATCCGGTGTAGTTATAAAATAAATACACTATAAAAGTATATGCTTCTGTATACACTGATGCCAAATATTTATGGGTTAATCTTGTCAAGTTTTTAGGTTCAAAACTACGAAATACAAAATACAAAGTTTTATTACCTATATGCAAGTCATGTCATAAATTTGACATTTGCTTACTAAGCTTCCTTTGAGAAGATGCATGTAAATCAGTTGGTTTTGGACTCAGTCAAGAGCCTAAGGACATTTTATTCAGTAGCTAAAGGAACACAATAGAGTTCATTATGCTGGGTTTCAGACATGTATTCGCACTTTGGCTTGTAATGTGCAACGTAATTTAGAACAGACAAACTTTCTCAGTTGTGGTGTGACTGATGTGACACCAGAGTCTCATTTCCATATTAACCAGTCTAATAAGTCTATCTTTAATAAGTTCATTCAGTTCCATTTGATGGATTCTGGCATGCTGTGCAATACCAGACTGATGGAACAGGAATATACATCCAGTTGCTGAGCATCACCTTCAATGTGATATTTTTCCTGAGTCACAATTTCACTCTTTTCACATATAGCACAAGGAGCTTTTCAAATGTAGAACAGGCATTTTACCCAAAGACAAAGAGAACTCCGAAGACTTGAAAGCAGTCTACGCCATAATAAACCACCTCAAAATCTTAGAATTAAACGAGAGACCAAGACTTTCATTACACAAAATTTATATAAAGTACTCTGATTACCAGTGTACAACATCTTCAGCATTCTACCACTACACATTATCTTCACCAAGAACGAAGTTCGAATTACATAATCAAATGTAAACTTTTATGCAGATTTAGAATGTGAAATTAGCGAATTTAACTGGAGTTTAACATAACCAGTTTTCAAAACTGACCACTAGTTACACCAAAGACAAAGAATTTGTGACATTTTACTGTTAGATAGTCATAATTGATTCTGAGTCTGCAATGAAGAAAGACATTCAGGCTCACAAAAGTGTGGTGCTATCTAAAGCGCGACAAATATTATTATACAGTATCTTCTGAGATACACCGGAAATGCAGTATAGCTAAGTCTTTTTGAGGCAATATTAAAACTTCCTCAATTCCATATTATAGTGAGATTGTGCTACAACGAGGTCATTTGTAAAGATAAAAGATCACCTAAATTTGTGCTCCATAGTTGTATTATAAAGTCTTTTCTAAAATGAAGCATGTTCCACCATATGCAAAAATACTTTGGCTTACCAAAGTATGAATCAAAACCTCGATAGATTGGAGTCAGCTTTTTCTCGTAGTATCCAAGATGCCACTTTCCAACCATGTGTGTTGAATAGCCCTGTTCCTTCAGCTTGTTGGCAATTGTTGGCATTTCAGGAGGTAGTGAGTTTCGTTGGCAGGGCCAGATTATGCCATGCTGAAGTCCAGTGTGAATCTGGAATATAACATAATTATATTAACTGCAAAGCTCATTAAATAGTACAGAGAAAAAGATAGTAAAGATGCAAGTCTCCTCTTAGATCGTTTCTTTACTGAGCAAAAACCTAATTGCTTATACATGCAAGATAAATCCAACTTCTAGTGTGCCGAGAATCCTTTTAATCGATCCAGCTTTCTGTTTAGGCAAGAATTTGTTTGATAAATCCCGCTTCTATTTCGTCAGGAAATATTTTTCATCGAACTTATAAATTTTGGTGGTCGGATAAAAAATAAAATCCATCACATTAAACGTTCCTTATTCACATCGCTCCAATTTTTACTGTTGCTAATTGCGTAGATTACTTACTTACTTACTGAGCGCTTTACATGTTGGGATGCATGTTGCGATGTCGTCGATAGGTCTCTGCGCTCTATTTTCAGTGCATTCGTTGGCAGCCATATTGTCTGGAGTACGGGCATGCAATGTGCGTGTTTACCCAACTTTGGTATAATACCACCTTCAGCATGGTAAACTATACAGATATGTACGACCAACCTGATAACGACCTGAAAGTAACTGGCTTCTTGTGGGCGTGCAAATCGGCTGAACGTAGTAATTCTCAAGTGTAACTCCTGTCTTGGCAAGTCTATCGAGGGTTGGCGTCCGTAACGAAGATCCGTGATAACCGACGTCTGCAAAGCCATAGTCGTCGGCTACGATTAGAACTACATTGGGAGGTTGAGGGGCGTTACCAGAGGATTTGTCAACTATACCTGCTGCAATATGACAGCATGCTATGATCATTCCAAGATATATAAAACCATAAAGTAATTCTTCATTGCCGTTAACCCGATGCATAGTCTCCTGTGCTTTTATGTTAGGCTAAAAAGAACTATCATAGTAATATAATTATTATGTTCAAGTTGACCTCCTCAACCTTCCTGTTTACGTTTCGTCCACGATTACATACAAAATAGAGATCTAAAAGTGAATATCTAGCGCCACCATGCGATATGAACAGTTACAGCATAAATATTTATACTGTGAGAATATCAGTTAATGTACGTCAAGGACATGGTCGTAGGCTAATCTGGAAATATCTACAGTACAAAAAATACGAAGTTGCAAGCTGGTATGTAAATTGGCTCGATATGTAAATGTAATCGCATATTTATTTATGCAAGGCGACCGTAGATCCCATCCATGGCCTCGACGGTCGACCTTGCTCGCTTTGCAATGAATTGATCGGGTGATGTAGGCCAATGTCGCGTTATGTCGACCGTATTCCGTCAATAATAGAATATATTTGTTTGTATTGTTTGTTTGTATGTGCACTTGTTATAGCGCCCGTTCAAGCTCGCTACTCAGAGGCGCTTCCGACTGCAACGCCGAGTTTCACGCCGAAGCATAGCAATTGCGAGTGAAGGACTTGCCCAAGGTCCATACACGGCGACTTGAGATGGATTCGAACCTGCAACCCTTTGGCTGCAAGACAACGAACCACCGCTACCTCACCACCGCGCGCGCCCCTCAATGGTTATGCGCAATCGAACCGAACTTGCAAGCAACAAGAACGTTTTAATCGGTACGTCCTACCTGAGACATTTATGCACTTTGTTACAATATGCAAATTTTTCTAGTAACTTAATTATGACTTCGATCCAGAAGGTATGAACAGGTTCGCCATACTTTTAAATGCGCTACATGTTTTATAATACATATTTTGATAATTGCAAACTTCGTAATTCAGATATATTTTAACAACAAATTAAATTTCTTAATGAAATAATGTAGATTTTCAATGTTTAAATGATATCGTCAAAAAGTAATTATGTTCATGTATTATTATATTTTCCCGTGAATCATTGAGCAAAAAATTGCATATGGCGGCGTTGCTTGTAATTTTTTATAATTTTAGCAAAAGTGAAAGACTGACGTTCTAAGATATTATAGTTCAGGTTCTGTAATTTTCATTTTATATTAGTATAGCTGTTTTGTGACAAATTGGGCATTTAACGCGGTCAGGTTTTTATTTTGTTTCGTTTTCGTGTGTTGGGGTTGGCGTCCATTTTGAACTATGTTTCTTTGGACCAGATTATTCGCGCAGTTCTGTGTAGCAAAGTTAAGACAGTGTTTCCACGTCACTGTAAAGTCAGTATAGTTTTTCACTCTAATACTGTACCATAGTGAACTGTCGTTGCGCTTACGAATAGTGAATGCACAGCATTCGATATACATGTATGATCTACCCTAATGGATACAACTTCCGGTTTGTTTCACGCATGATCGACTCAGCGATGGGTATGCCAAGAGACAAGTAAAGCAGAACCTTTGTATGTTAACTCTAGCCGTACTGTAGCGTTACTGTGCCTGCTTCAATGTATGGATAACATCAAACTTCCATCACAATTTGTCGCAGCACTCGTCATTGGCGTACCGGTTACTGAGATATGGTCATGCCTGATATAAACCAGAAGTTGTCAGCCACAGCCAGGTAAACGATGTTTATTTTGTGTAATTTTGATCTGTTTGCCAGTTATGTATTAATGTTATTAACACCCTACTCTTGTGTCACTCATAAATTTATGCGCTGGGTCTTGTGAGCTTATATTACTTATAATGGTAAATAGACACTGTGCAAATCTTTCTGCCATTTATGTGCTGCTTCATATTATGCTCTGTAGAGGTTTTCAACGTTTTTAAACGGTTAAGTCGCGTCAGTTTTATAATTAAGGAGCCATGTATATTGTATAATTGTATAAGTGAGTCAACTGAGTTGTATACCATAAGTGATATATATATACGATTTTGATGCGTCATGTATTCATGCGTCATACATGATGTAATATAATTGTAATTCTATAATGCTGCTGACGGCGATGGCCATTCAGTAGCGCTCCCAGTGTGAGAACGAAGAGAAATTAAATAGGTTGTAGGAAGAGAGAGGAATGTCGATTATGATCGAGAGAAAAGAATCCACACAGAGTGGAGGGAGGGCATTCCATAAGGAGGCCCAATGACAACATTTAAGGATCAGGCTTGAGTAATACATACATTAATTATCCATAAATTTGCATTATAATTTGCTTTATATAATATGTAGCTGCTGAATTGCTTGACTTTTTGGTCTGCTTTATGCAGTAATTTCAAGATTGTCTTCAGTTTGTTGTGGAAGATTCTGCCTAATATCAAAACTGACAGATTTTTGCAGGCATTATATGCTTTGTCGTTATTCTAGATGCAATTATGTGCTTGGCATAATATAAAAATGCAAGTTCTCATGGTTTTTAAAATGCCAAGTTTTTAGCTTATAATCCACTTCTCGTACAAATTTGCATGGAGTTTGCAAGTAGGCAACGTAGGTCTAAATCTATGTGTATTAAATAATATGGTTCAAAACCCAGCATTTGTCCTATGAATTTTCAGCCTAAATATGTAAGCTTATTTTTAAAAAATAATTACAATCGGTTTTCCTGATATCATTTGCTTACTTACCAATTTTGTATAGCTTGCTTAGTCAAACACATAATAGGTGGTGAATAGGGCACAGGTCTGTACATTTTACCTGTGTTACAACACAAATAATTTCACTAGAACTTGCTAAGGATACCGATCTGATCAAAGTGTTGTGCATAAATGTGCATTTAAAACAAGTAGATTATGTAATGAAGATAAGTTATGGGACTATTTTAATTGAAATAGAGTGTCTTGTATAAAGGATTTGATAATGTTCATTGACTCAGTTGTCAAAGATCCGTATAAAGCTAAGATGAATGGCACACAGCTGCTTCATGATGGTTGCTGGCTCCAAGTGTCTTGTAGTACTGTTCTGCTTAAAAACGATCTTTTCCAAGCAGGTTTATTTGCTCTCTATGCAAATACCTGTAGGTGTGATGATGTTACCAGAGGTACATTTGTAAGAATCACTAAGATAAATGATGGTTATTGTATCTCCCCCTTCTGCATTAGCTGCCACAAGCTTACACAAGTATTGTTGACTCTGTGGTTACAACAGCTTAAGTCTAGGAGCTATATGGGTAGAGGGGAAAAACAGCTGGTCAGATGAAACTATCATTGTACTTTGATATCATTGGTCTTTGCCTGCTGGTTCATCATGCGTGAAAGTATTTTTTGTCTATAATAGCTTTGTATTCGCAGCCTAGGTACCTACCTTTGAACAGATTCTGCAGGACCATCTTATCCATTCGGTGCAGTAGGCATAGTGCCTACAGCCTATGAACTTTATAGGAGTCTACAAAAACTCAGGAATGAGATTTTGGAAACAAGTTCTATTTTTTTTATTGACACAGAATTAGAAAAAATAAATACAAATTTATTCAATAACCCTAAGTAGGGTTTGTTCTTCAGGAAAGAGTTTAAGTTAAGCTGTGTTATTTTAAAAAATCATGCTGTGAGCATTCACATAAAATATAAAAAAATAATGGTTGCTAATTTTTAAGACGAAAAATCGTAAAACTGTTAAAGTTTAAATTAAATCTAGGTACATTCATGAATCATGATTAAATCTGAGTAGGCCTAAACATGAGTGGCATGATGTCAAGAAATAATTTGAATGTGTTTGGCTCTAATGCAGATTTGGTTGTTTCAAAGGGCCTACAAATGCAAGAGTGCCTAAGACCTACAATGACCTTAAAACGGCCCTGAGATTCTGACATCTTGGTTCCCAATTCCCGTTGTCAGGCTATGAAAATTCATACTTGACAAGTTAACAACCTCATGAATGTTTTCAAATTATCTCGAGTAATGGTGTTTGTAAGTGTGTTTAAGTACGCATTCTTCAGTGCTTTATATCAGGTTCTTTACTTTTTGGCAGACGACACACCTAAACTTGCAAACAAATTTGGCGGCACACCATGCAATTGTTGCGTGTGAATATTGTTTAAAGTCAAAAATGACTAAACTAGCATATTTATTTAAAATTATAAATTATTAGCATTTTAATTAAAGAAAAATGTTCACTTTCAGTACCTCTAGCATCTAGTGATTATAAGATATATTCTAAATTCTGTTGATCTTGTGTTTTGCAGGTGCTTGATTAAGCAACCAGAGATGGCCAATCTTAATGATGGCGTACCACAGAAAAAGGTGACTGGTTGTTGTGTTTTGCCATTGTGTAATGTAATGCATGCAGAGCCTGATGTGCTGCCTTTTGTCACTAGTTTCGTATTTGAGTAGACAACATAGGTCTATTGCAATGTTTTCTAATTTTTGCCTTGTGTGCACTGGCCTACTGTAGGAGCTGTAATATTTGGGAACTGCACACATGGTCCAAACAAGATTGCTTATCTTTTAACCCTTTAATGCCGAGATGGTAGTAAACGGTTTGGGAAATCTTATACGCTCCGGCATTAAGGGGTTAAACCTACATTGGGAGACTATGAAATCGTACTTAAAAAAGATTAAGGACATGTTAAACTTAGATTTCTTGCATGAATTTGCCTTTGGGTTTGTGCATTAAGGTCTCCAAAGATTATGTATTTTGGATCTCTCCTTTCCTTTTACTTTCTCTGCATTTGACATTATTAAATAAATATTAGCAAATACGTATTACAAAATAACCTTTTGTTAAAATTGAATTCTATTAAGATTTAAGCACTTTGGAATTAAAAAAATATGCAATTCACTTTCATGAGACTGTGGGACCATCATAACAGACAGTGTGCTGATGAAACTTTATTTGTAGTGTGCTGGTGGTTTGCTTGAATTTGGTAATGTAATGTAACTGAGGTAATGTAGATAACGCTGAGGTTTGTTGTAGATCCCTGAACAACGTGTTGTTTCTCTTAAACAGCCGAAAATGAGTCATGTTAGTCGAGACGAACTGCGCAAAGCCACTCGCGATGACCTGGTTGAAAGGTGTGAAACATTTCTCACTATTTTCTATCTTTATTATAAATCATTTTTATTAGAACTTAATTTGCTGGAATTTATTTGCTTACTTTCAGAATGTTTTTGTTATTGCATTGTTTATGGTCAGGATCTGTTTTATGCTGTGTCAGTGACTTGTTTAGAGTCTTGGTTAACGTACAAGCCATTGGTCAACATTTTCTATTGTGTTGTGCAGAGAACACTATTCATGATTTTGTAACAATTGATGTCAAGAGTAAAAGTACACAATGGTCTATGATTTTTTTTCTTAGTATGGTCTTGTTTTTTTCTTAGTATTGTCTGTGTGTTATTAATGTTCCAAGTACTGAATATCTATTCTTCATGGAATCAATGATGCTCCAGCAATTTGTGTGCTGCTCTTGATAACGAAATATTTTAGCCCTTTAACTAACGACGAGCATGTACGAAAAGTGGATGGGAAACCAATTCTTCTTGTCATTAAAGTGTTCACTTGGGATTTTACTTGATTATAGTTGTAATATCAAATTTAAATGGCGCTATATTGTTTAATTTATTTGTGGAATTGACAATGCTGCAGAAAAGAGCACTTGGTAATGAATTGGTTTTTGAATTTGCTATTGTTATTTATATAGTTCCACTGCAGCGAAACTTATCAGAGGTGATTCTGACCTCACAGAACGACGATTTAATAGAATAGGTTGAAATTGCACAGAAAAAGAGGCAAACAAAGGAACAGGAAGCTATTTAATTGCTGATTCCAAGATAGCTTACAAGTTCCATAAGGATCGACCATTGGCAGCAATGCATCTGAGATGTTGGATGGTGGGATGACCAGAAGTGATGATGAACTTGAAGTTTGAGCATGAATGGATCCAGCATACAATGCATTATGTATTTCTGCTTTTTTGCAGATTAATTGTATCATATTTAGTACCTTCTATAAATATATGGTTTGACAATATTTGTGCGTGTTATTGTGTATTAGAGTAATGCAACAGCAGCTGGAGATCGATGCGCTAAAGTCTCGGACACACGATCCAGGTCTGATCCTTTAAGATGTCTTTATGTATCAGATTTTTTTCTTCTAAGTGTTAAACTGTGTAAGTTGAGTCATTCTGCAAAGTTCTGTGCACTTGAGTTGTGTCACAAGTTTATAGGTTCAAACCTGCTTAGTGGCTACTTTGCGATGACTTGGGCATATCGTATGCACACAAGGGATTCTGCCATCCAGCAATACTATTTTGTAATTGGATTGGCTGTTTAACCCTTTACCGGTTCATTTTTAAATTTTAAGCCCGTTTCCAGCGGATATACTCGGGGCAAACGGGTAAAGGATTAATTGCACTTTCAATAGTTCTGTTCTTGGTAAAGTGCTTTGCTCTTCCATTCATTGCTTCTTCATGATTGGCTGCATGCCATCTCCATAATTAATGCACTTGCTGTACTTTAGGACGGAGTGAAACCAAATTTAAAACAAACTTGAACTCTGGTTTGTGCCAAGACTCATTAATACTGTCTTAGATAATTCTTGTATCAAAACATTGTTACATGGATGATGATCTATGATTCCAATTCCATCACACTTATATTACCTATCAAACTCAACTACACATCAATCATCAAAAAGACGTTTTGGAGATGATATTAGCAAATATTTGAAGATATGTTATTTAAGGCTCAATGTTCTTACGTTGAATGTACTCAAATGGGAAAACCTGTATCAGCGCTACATTCGTTTCTGCATAGTTTAGAAGTAAACTGCCAGTTTCGCATGATGCACCTTGGTTCAGACACTCTTTCAGCAAATTGTAAATTTGAATGGCTTCAGGATTAGACGGACTGATGCAAACTGTGGAAAAGCTGAAGCAACAGGTGACTGACAGCAGCCAACAGGAGAGCAAACTTATGATGAGGCTAACTGCCAAAGAGCAGGAAATACAAGAACTGATGGTTAGTCTTACTGTATTGGTCTCATGCCTGCTTAACTATTTTCTGTTTATGTGAACTGCAGTACATTTGGTTGTGTCGAATCACTGAGGCTTTTCTCTTCATGTAACATTTTAATTCATTCATGTCGAGACCTGATTAAAGAGTACAATAAATAAAAGCATTATTGCTGTGAGGAATATAGTTGATTCTGTTTGGAGTTGCCTTTGTATGATATCTACACTTAGCAAAACAGTTTTCATCTCACTGAGAAATATAGTTTAACCATTTTTTGGAATAAAACGACGAAGATTCTGTTTATTCTGTGCATCATCGGTTCGCAATAGGTGGTCAATTGTGGTCTGCGGCCCACTGCCTGGCAAACTAAAAGCATAGAAACAGACAAAAAGCAATATTCCTTTATTTCAATGGCTACATGAAACTTACATGAAAATAAAATACATTACTTTTCTAATGTAGTTTATTTTAATTTAATTGTATTAGTTATATTAATTTATACAATTGTATATATTATGTATGGAACTGGTGTGTTTTGCTTAGACTCAGATCCAGGAGATGAAGCAGGCACAGAATCCAAGTTCCAGTCAGCTGTCTGCAATGCTGCTCGATCCAGCCATCAATCTCATGTTCTGCCACATGAAACAGGAAATGGATCAGCTAAAAAGCAAGCTTGAACAGGCTCAGAATGACCTTGCAGCTTGGAAATTCACTCCAGATAGGTAATAACCTAACTGGTTGCAGCATGCGGTTTATATATTCTTTCAAGTTTTTAGTAGCCCGTAAGAACCCGTCAGAACTTTGTTAACTCTACTGTTTATCATTAAAAACGTGAGTCTAGCATGGTGTCTGTAACATGTACTCTGTTGGTGTATTGTTATTTATTATTATGAACACGATTTGTCTATGCTTGTTAGTTACAGGTTTTGAATTGCTATTTTTCATATATGCAACGGTAATTTAAATATGATTAATGGTTTTTATTTTGTTGTTTATTGATTTTTATCATGTGAACTGGAATTGTTTATGCTTTGTTGATGACAATGTCTTTCTTGTGTGAACTGTTGTGCTGCAGCCAGACTGGAAAGCGACTGATGGCTAAATGCCGGATGCTGCTACAGGAAAACGAGGAACTTGGGAAGAACGTCTCATCTGGTCGAGTGGCTAAACTAGAAGGAGACATCGCCCTACAGAAGGCACTTATTACGGAAATGAAAAAGAGTGAAGCAGGTCTAAACATTTATTATTAAGTACTGCTTTAGTTCTTCTTATGAGTTTTAAACTTAATTATTCAACTTAGGTAAAGATATCACTATGCATAATTATGAATGAATCCGATTGGAATGAAACATAAGTGCTCAGCAGCTCATCTCTTTGTCCTCTAGAGTATGACAGAAAACTACACTTTTTCCATGTGTAAAGTACAGCATCAGTTTAGTTCAGTGCATAACTTCACTTCAACTGCCAATTACGGACTGTCAAGTATCCTGCATTGTGTTTTCTAAATATCTCTTGGCTTTTGACGAAGCCCAGCTGGTGACTGGACAACTTACCGTAGTTGTTTCACTTAAAGTAACCATAGATTCTTAGCATACCCTCCAGTGGTTTAGTAGTGTTTAGCATTGTTAATTGTTAATTAGTAAGTTAAGTTTTAAAGGGATAAGTCTTAAATTTAATTAGGAAAGAAATGACCAGTCCATGAATGACCAGTCCATGAGCAAAATGTACATTGTTGTACAGCTACTGGTTGCGAGTTCCAAAATCTTTAGCCATCCATCAAAAAGAGCTTGCAAAATACATCAAGAACAGTTGTACTGTTATTTATGACCCGAAAATGGTGGTCAGGTGACCTGGTTGAAAAATGATAAGGGGTCATTGCATAATTACGTAACGCTCGAGGGTGGGTGGGTGGGGTAATTGAAAGCGTTACGAAACGTTACGGGGGTGGGTGGGTGTAGCAGAACGTTACATAACGCCTTGAAAAAATTATTAATGAATATTAAATTGTCATCGAATGACATTTCAGACATGATGTGATCGAAGTTTAAACTTCGTCACATTGATTTAAAACTTAACCGAAGTAGCCTAGGTCTATTTATCTGAAGAAGATAACCTACGGCAGCAAACACCAGTTACATGCCAGGTCAGGTCTGCAAACCCGAAACCGTTCTTCGAATTGTTTTGATAGTTTTACCAACGGAACAACGTGGTAGGCGGCGCCTAATTCCTAATGAATTCCTGACATCAAAGAACCACTTTGAAGCATGTTTACTTAGTGGACACGATCTCAAACATTTAGAATTAATGCTTAACAAAACTCGGCAATATTTCTATTAATAATTATCGAAGTGCCCTGACCAAGCAAATAGTTCATTTTAATTTTGAGTAGGCCTACTTGTTAATGAGCCGTTTAATCCGCGAAACTTTTCAGCAGTGTGTAAAATTTTATTCTTGCGGTAAAATGTAAGAAACTTGCAGTTCACGCATGACTGTCATTTATATAAATAAATTAATAAAACATTGTGTAAATTTTAATCCTAGTCTACAGTCAAATTATAAGTCACAAGTACGCTTATACTATATTAAATTCGCTGTGAAAATATGAAATATAATTACGCGCTCACATAAGCCAGTAATAGACCTAAATCTCAACTGATTTTTCGTAACAATCGTTACGTAACGCTGGGAAGGGTGGGTGGGTGGGTCAAGGGCAACGTTACGAAGCGTTACAGGGTGGGTGGGTGGGTCGAAAATGGTCATTTTCGGCGTTACGTAATTATGCAATGACCCCTAAGTGACCTGAAGAATAAGAAAGGCCAGTTGGCCAGCATTCAATGTTTTATAATAATCTTTAAGCATGAATTTGTAATTAATCTAAATATTGCTACATAGTAAGCCAATTCAGGGATCTAAACATGTGTTCTGTGATCAACAAGTCTCAGATTATATTAGAATCTATGTCTATATCTTCTATGATTTTTGATTGCTCTCAGGCTACGTTCTGAAATCTGTTCTTCTCTCTTGCCAAAGTGATACTTTCTGTGGAAGTGCCTTTATCTTCATTATAGATAGTGGGCACTTCATGACCGAGCAGCTATGCTCCAAGTTGTTTCTGTCAGCTTTTATAAAGCTTAAATTGCTGTTACATTACATTACCATGGCTGTCATAGCTTCAAATGTTATTAATAAGACTCTCCAGAAAAGACTGCATAAACTATTACTGTTGCTATGTCGCAAATACAACTAGTCCTAAATTATTCTTATTTTCACTGTTACTTGTAATATTTCCATAATAATATAACATTTTATTGCTCATAGAGCATTCACTCTATCCAGTAAACTCCTGTGCATGTGCTGGCTTTTCCACTTTGAATTTCTGTAACTCTTTTTGTTTCTTGTTTTAGCAACGGAAGAATTTTTGGCAGAGATGGATGATGACATGGAAGCAATGCAGAGTACCGTGTTTCTTCTGCAGCAGGAGCTGAAAGATGCCAAAGAGCGCCTTCAGAAGTATGAAAGCGCTGTCAGCACCACCACCACCACCACATCAGCAGCTCCTCAATCGCTTGACACCCAGAATGGTCAAAGCGCTTCTGCAGACAGAATAGCCACTAGCAATGAAGATCAAAAGACAGAGGCTAATCTGTCGTCTGTTGACTGCAATAATGGCATTTCAGAGACGACCAGTGCTGCAGTAAGACACCAGGGAACAGGTCTAGAAGCAGCTACAGATAGTCTCAAAGTGACCGAATCGGTAGGGGGCTTGACTGTGGATAGGGTCGGCAGAGTTGTCAATATGGACACAGACGACTCTAGTGTGTGTGGAGAGTTAGATATCACGGCAGCTGATGCAGTTAAAAACCACAATTCAGGTTGTCGGACGTCGCCCATGGGATTATCTGCTCTGGCAGTTGAGCATTCAGGCAATTTTGGCAGCTCAATATCAGGACCAGCTGCTGACTGTAATGACGCCGAGAGAACTCATGAGTTGGGTTTGAGGACAGCTGCCCGAAAGAATGCCCCCTTGTTGGAGGCAAAAGTAAACGGTTTAAACATACTAGTCCCCATGACAGAGGACATATTCAGCGATTGAGTTCTAATTCCAGATGAACTTGTAAATCTTTAGTCTATACAATTGACTGCGAATAGCAAGAGCACGTAAGAAGGCGTTTTGGGGACACTTGTCGGATGGCTAGCGAGGAGTTCGTAAACCGTTTCTTTTATCAGACTGATATCAGATCGATGAATTTCATCAAAGTTTTATATCATCTGATGTAATTACGAGTTTTTTGCAGACTTGAATAAAAGACCGAGTAGTTTTCAAACGTTTCTATGTTATGTTCGGCTAGTTGTGCAGACGAGTCCGAGGCCTGTCCAGTTTTATTAATGAATGCAAGTCCTCATAGCGTGACTTGGTGGTCATAACTATGAGTTGACTGGCTGAGCACTACTTATTCAACGTTACGGATCATTCCATCACTTGTTATGCATTTTTAAAGCACTAGGTAGTAACCGTCAACCAATCAAGATACTCTGAACGTGAATAGTTCCTGTCATACAGGTGACAAATCAATGTTGGCAAGAAGTTTCCTTTAAGGTCTTTGCCAGGATACGACAGCATTGTGACATCAATTTTTAAGTGGTGAGTATGTCATATTTATGACACTAAGTTGCCGCTAAGCTTGGCAGCTTCTTGTGTAGTCCAGTTGGATGATTGTTATTTTGTTCTATCTCTTGTTGTGCAGTATTGCAAGCAAACTGCAAACTTTGGGATTATTATGCCAATGCTGTTATGAAAGGTAGATAAAAAGCATGTACCTAATTGCATGGCTTTTGACACATTGTGCTGGAGATAAGTGAATAAAGTTGCTTCTTGGTCAGAATCATGGCACCAGCATCACTGATGGCCTCGGTATCTCCCTCGGTGTCCTGGCTGATTATTGATCAGGTTTTTTTAGTTTTAAGGTATCGCTAAATAATATTTAACAGAAATGTTGACTGGAAGAATCGGAATTCTGAATGGATTTATTTAAATTTTGACATTTTCGGTTTCAAAGTTTCAATGAATTCAACTAGTAAGTTAGTGTTAAGCTTAATAAAAAAAATCACCATCTGATGGTTCAAGAAAACATCTGAATACTTTGGTGTTCTTTAATTTCAAAGTTTTACAGTCATTTCACACTCAAACAGTTTTTGAAATCATGTCACTCATTAATAAAATTACATACATTTGCAGCACAGCTGTTTGCCTGGACTCCTTTGTACTGCCAAGAAACTAGATAGCTGCAAAATGCTTCGTCACTGCTTCTGAAGTTCTGACATATCATTTGATAGTATGGCCAATTCCAATTTTAAAATAGATTACCACAAAAATGTCCTCTTTATCACCTATCGGGCCAAACAGGCCTCAAATACCAAGATCAATCATTGCGACCAATTTGAGAACTGATGACATAAAATGCAGCACCTCCGTTGGTATCAATTGTTCTCCATCTGATGTACAGCTTTGCAAAGTGAGTTAATAAAAATATATTTTGTCATCTGTTTTCAAATTGGTTACAATGATTGCTTTCGATATTTGAGGCTAATAATTATGTACTTCCCTTTTGTGTCAAACTGTTTTCAAATTGGGATTGGCCATGCTGCTCAACAGGAGAGAGCATACATTGTGGAAAAGGCAGATGAGCAATGTTGCTGGAACTTGTTTATTGCTGTTTTAATCAAAAATTTGACTGGCACCTGCCTTCTGGGAAGAAACTGCAGAGAGAGTTAATATGAACTTGTACATTTTTATTATTAATTAAATAAACACTTTGTGATTAATTAAACACTGGGATTTTACAATTTATTATTTTACCATTTTTTTATTTACAGCTTTAACAAGATAAACTTTTGAGAATGAATGTTTTCACTCTTCGGCTGTTGGTAAGATGGTTTTACAAAATTTTTGAATTCTTAATAAGATGAAAACAATGAGTTTTTGACCCATCTAGATATTGGAGAAATTCAACATCCTGTTCTTGTAATAGTGACTGCCACTTAGAGTGATTTGCAGAGGATTGTATTTGTACAGTTCTAACAACCAACAAGACAATAATGGCTCTGCTGGGGTTTGTGTTTGAGAAAAAACATCTGACAATTCACTCTCCCAGAAGGATCCACCTTTGTGGATGGTGACTGCTGACAGTCTGATATGATATGATGATGCACATGATGTAGTGGCCTGGTTTCTTATGTTGATGTTCAGTGGCCTTGTCCCCCCAATGACAAGAAAACCCTCTCTAGGTTTCATTAAATTGGGGGGGGGGCGCAACAGGAGGTGTAGCAAAAATGCTCAGCTTTTGAGGTGGGGTGTTGTCCGTGTTGGAAATTAGAAGGTGGAGGATCATACGAAACTAGGTATGAAATCTTGAAGAGTTGAGACTTCAGTTTTGAGTGGAAAGCCTGAGGGGTGATGGAAAGAGGAGCCTAAGAAAAATTATGTAGATCAATGACAATGAGGAGGAACCAAAATAGCACAAATTCAGGAGAAAGATCATTCCAGAGACATGGTGCAATGTTGAAAATGGCTCAGTTGGAGAATTTGAGAGGAGTAGTGCTGCCCCAGCATGGGTTGAGAAAGACTGAGACAGGAGTATGATCTGCAGCAGTGGATAAGGTTGGTTGGATGGTGAACAGCTTGCGAAGATATTTGGGCTGGGAGTATTGTAGGGAGTTGAACATTGCTTAGTGCTAGGACTTTGAAGTGAATTTGCTAAGTAATTTTTAGCCAAGAGTGATTTGAGGATAGGAGTGATATGATGATACACATGATGTAGTAACAAAATGAGAGAGTACATGCTACAGTTGCCTAGGCCTGTCTGCAGGTCATTTTCCAGCATAATAAGCACTAATATTTGTGAAATGAGTACACTCTGTATACCCACGTATCCCTCAACTCAGAGTGAGAATTGCTGGGGGTCAACCCCCAGTCTTTCTTAGGAAGTTAGGACGCCATAGTAAAGTCATCATTGTACATCCCAACCCCGCATAAATCAACGTCTCACCTCCCGTTATTTTTCTACAATTCTCATACTGCTTCACCCTGATGGTGCGTAGGCGTTTTGATGACAGCTCTGGCTAGTGAGTTTGGTAAGTTGCAGACGCTTGAGTTGTGTGGCATCAATAATCAGGAGCAAGGTATTGCAGTAATCAGCTTGGAGTGGACAATAGAGGTAGTGGTTTAGGCAATTCTATAATATTTATAAAAAAATATCATTTTCAATTGATCGGGTCACTTAGTGACTCGGGTGAGAAACGGCACTCGTGAATAAGCTGGTGCCCTGCGTTTGGCTCTCGAGTAGCCCGGTAAATTAATCGTTTTAGCGGAATAAATTATTCGCCATTGCATGGGATTTAGCGTTTATGGCATACAATTTGGATTGACGAGAAAATAGAAGTCGGATTGATGAAAATAGTTTTTAATTCAATAGAAGTGAGATTTGTGAAAACATTATTGCTGAAAATGGAGCTGGATTTATGAAAAGTAGTTATTTAAATAAAAATGGGATTGATAAAGAAGTTATTGTTGATATAGAAGCTGGATTAATTAAATGAAATCTTGCCTAAATGGAAGCCTGATTGATGAGAATGATTCATGCCAAAGTAGAAGCTGGATTGTTGAAAAATAATGATGCTGCGCTGGGACAAAAATTTGGTATAATTTATTCCGCTAAAACGATAGATTACCGAGTAACCCTTTAGTAGCTTAATTGGAGTTCGCGAATACGATTCGCCACCGCTAATTTCATGCATCATGCTAGTTGACGAGAAAAGTCAACGCTGCGTAAGTTCTGATTACGCCAAAAGCAAGGCAAACGTCTGAAACCATCAATCACCTGGAAATAGGTATAATTAATGAATAATTTTTTGCGAACGTCTGTAGAGAATTAAATCAACATAGTTAATAGTAATTATTATTTTAAGGAGCAACTCAAGGATCTACCAAACACAGGACTGGAAACTCCAATTTGTCGTCTGACAAGTTTTTGGACGACAATCGGGTTTTAACCATTTCGCATCTTATTACATAACAAACGCATTTACCTACAGATATGATTTAATTAAAAAATGCTCTGGATATGTAAGTAGTTGTGAGATTTTCTTAACCCCAATTATAGTCCAAAAACTTGTCCAAAGATGTTAAACAAGAAGTTTCCAGTCCTGTGTTTAGTAGATCCTTGAGATATGGCTTGATGCAAGAGATCTGTAACTTATAATTTGTTTTATGTATAGATCCTATTCTTAATGTCAAGTAGTTTTTGGAAATAATTTTGAAATTAATTTGTTGTGTCGATCTTGAAGTTTTCAAATAGACTATATGACGCGAGAATGACATAGAACGGTTTCCAGGCGTTTATCGTGCCCTTGGCGTAATCAGAACTTATGTAGCGCTGACTTTTCTCGTTGGTAAGTCGCATGAAATTTCCGTATTAATGAGGTGTCAAGTTGCAACTTCTGTCTCTGTTGTACAGAGGGATAGTATGAAAGGACAGACAGCTGAATAATAGTTTCCTTTGGACCTTCCAATTGTTTCTAACCTGCTATCCTAACCAGTACAAATATATCTAACTCAAGGTTGTTTTCATATTCTATGTATACTACGGCAGGGGTTGTAATGAGATATATTACAAAGCTATTTGATTTTATTTTTATTCGCACTGGGGCACACTCTGGCAGATATAAAGAATATGACATCTAGCAGAACAAGGTTTTAAGTAGTTAAGACAGTGTATTCTATGTTAAAACAAATTAAATTAGCCAGAAACACTTCGTAGCCAAAGGTATTTCATTTATGCTATTTTTGTTCTGCAAGTAGTCATGGAGTACAGCATTTACTGAATAAAAGGTGTATTTTTGTTATGAGTAGACATTCCTGTTACACGCTTTTGTGCAAGATTCTTTTTGTTTAGGCGCGTTATAAATGACAGTTTCATAATAATAATAATTTAGCTGGTCAATTATTTAATTATTAAGCTCATAGCATACTGTCTGAGCTCAATGAGGCACAACAGAAAGAACAAGAAAAATCAGCCAGCCAAATAAGTGTGATGAATGGAACCTTCAGAATTTGTATCTACTGTCTGAATTTGCAATATGTATTCCAATCTAAAATGAAGGACTGTGATTATATTACAGTTTAATTACTCTGGCACACTAGATATGATGCGAACATGGCTTCAGAATGGCTGGTCTGTCTAGTTGTAGGCTAATTTATAATACATGTCTGATTTCAGGTTATGACTTAACACATAGACACTAGTCCAATTCTATTAGACTGTGGTATTGTTGATCTAGCATCTGAGCTTGGACCAAATGTACTGCCTTTTGTGCATATCGACCGTGCAAAATTGCCATTCCAACTCTTACTAGCTGTTCCACATCATTGACACCAAACTGAAATTGCTCAAAGACATGTATAGAAAAAAGTTGTTAAGTCCACACGTTTTATCGTTACAGCATTGATATTTTTCCACAATGGAAAGAATTGAAAACATTGTGAAATCGCAAATTTATTTTAGTTTAAGTGTCTTCTTTTCTAGGTGTCTACAGCATGAGTGGTGGTTTATTCCAAATTGCCATGGTGGATAGGCAATCTGTCAGGAGTCCCTTCTTGCGAGAAGGACGATCAAGAAAATCTGGTCACACATGCACAGTTTGTGGGGCTGTTTTCGGCCTATGGGCAAGTCTTGCAGAACACAAAGAAGTTCATTACAATGATCGGAAGTCTCTGTCTAGTCAGCAAGGAAAGCCGGAGAAAAGAACTCCCAAGTCAAAGAAATTTTCAGGAAAAGAGCAACTTTCTGGCAAGAAGGAAACTACTTCAGATGGATTTGGGAATCGTCACATCATCAACCGTCTTAAGTGTAGTCGTCGTGTGACCAATGCTTTTTCAACTGGGTGTCCTGAGACAAACATTTCACGGCAATATGATATGAAGGCATCGGTTGGTCAATGCTCAAGGAGCACTCTCAATAACTGCTCGAAATTTTCAGGGCAAGAAACTGAACTAGAATCTAATGCTGCAAAAAGAACTTGTAACAACTTGACAGAGATGTCATTGAAAAATACTGGTAATTGTAGACCTCCATTGAGTGTTGATTGTTCTGACATCATCATCACAAACATAAGAGGCAAATGCAAGAGGAAATTTATTAGTGAAAGAAAAGAAGTGATTGAATCTCTTTCATTCGAGCGTGATGTAATAAATGCGGACAAGCATGAGACAAACTCAGGAACTGAAGAAAAATTGCCGTGTTTGTCTGAAAAAGCAATAGAAATTGTAGATATAAAATCGAGTTTGCTGAATAAAAATCAGCTTGCATATGCCAAAGGTTCTGTGCACGAGTATGACTCAAATACTCTCGAAGATGGAATGATGGATCAAACATTCAGCAGAGCAGAAGTTTCTTGTGTAAATGAAGCTGAAGTTAGTCATTTGTTTGATGCATCGCATAGGAAAACATCCAAAAGCAAGTCGCATAGATCACCAGAAGAGACTACATTGCTTGTAAAAGAGGATTTTGTTTGGCAAGCTGTCAGCATTATGGAGGCTGCTGTACAACAGAATGAAGTTGACAGTAATGTCTGTTCGGAGATGTCTTTCACGATCAACAGCGAAGAGTTGTTGGATGTTGAGGAAGAAGTTGTTTGTACTGAAGGCAACAACCTGGAACTAGCACTTATTGGGAATTCTCGCCGAAATCATAAAACAACAACAACACCAGTAAAAAGTGTTCCTCCATTTATAGTCTCTTCTGATGCTTCTAATGTGCCAACAAACAAGAATTCATGCGGAGGATCGAATTTGGTTATTTTACTGAAACCGGAAGAAAGCCACTCCGATAAGTCGGGAATTCAAATGGTGAGCCTTTTGAAATCGAATCTGAATAGCAAACAGACGTGTAGTGCCGAAGAAAGTTGTCAGGCAGCCTCTACAACGACAGACAGTTTTCTGGTGCAGAATAAAATAGAAGAAACCGAAGTTGCTGATAGTATTTTGCCATTATCATCACAGTTTGTATTGGTGAAGAAAATGAACCAAAGTGGCTTAGGAAGACCAGTGCCTCAAAAGCAGATGATCAGTTTACTAAAGCCACACCAGAACCATGTTGCAATCGCCAATGACCGTGGAGAAGAAAACAAGAGTGAGCAAAGTTATAATCGAAATTCTGGCTCTTCTCGTTCACCTGAGCAGTCTGCTGTTCGTTTGGAGATGGTTGCCATAGAGGCAACGGTTGTTGAAGCAGCTACCAGACTTCCAAGTAAATCAGTCACTGCCAAGGAAAGACTGAACATTAAGTCTTGTAATGATGCTTGCAGTGTTACATCTGTTCCTTGTTGCACCAGCTCACCGATTGTTTCAACTGATTTTGTAGTTACTCATAGAACCAGTCCGGTTTTTTCTGAAGATATTCAGTGTTCACCTACATCTCATGATGTCTTGGCTGAGTGTTGCGATAAACAACTTATGGATGAGACATTTAGCATGCAAATGCAACACCCAAATATTAATGGTGTGAAGAAAGAAATAACAGACTTAGAAGCTGGAGCAGATAGTAAACATTCTGTAGAAATTAGTGCGAAATATTTAGAAGTGGGCAAATCTAATCTATCTCGGGAATTCCTATCGGCTGAAGTCACGCAACAGCAACGTGTGACCGCTTTGGAGCAAGGGAAGACAGAACATTACACTGACACCAAGGATTCTTTGGAAGATTCTTACGACTGCGTACTTTGTTCGGAAAAGTTTTCAAGTCCGGTTGAACTTGATGTGCATCGCAAATCACAGCATCTTTGCTTGAAGTGTAATCGTGTTTTTCGTCAAACGTCAAATCTCAGAAAGCATCTGAGAGTGAACCACGAGTCTTACCGGCCACACCGGTGTGAGACGTGTGGAAAATGTTTTCCGTTCTTGTCTTCCCTAAAGGAACACCGGGTCATTCATTCCCGAACTGCACTTGAGAGAGTCCACACATGCGAGGTGTGTGGCAAAGCCTTCACGCGCGCCTCCGGACTTCGCAAGCATTCGAAAGAGGAACACCTAGATGTGAAGCCATATGTCTGCGTACTGTGCCACAAGAGCTTTGCGTATTTGTGCTCTCTCAGAAGCCACATGCACGCTCATTCATCCGAACGACCGTTTAGTTGTGACGCATGCGATCAGACGTTCAAACAGTCGTCAAATCTACGAAAGCATGTTCGTCTGCACCACCGTCCGAAGTGCAACCAATGCGAAGGCAGCTGCATCTGTGACCAGCAGACAGACAAAGTCGCTGGATGTGGTGGCAAGTCAACGATCTGTGAAGTGTGCGGTCGGACATGTGAGGGGCAGAAGCAGCTGACGATTCATATGCGTGTGCACACTGGGGAGAAGCCGGAGGTGTGTGACGTTTGTGGAAAGAGCTTCCAACACAAGTCGAATCTGCTGAAGCACCAGCTGAAGCACAGTGGAACGAAGGCGTTCGCTTGCGAGTTCTGTGGCCGCGCATTCTACGCCAACCATAGCCTTCTCTCGCACATGCGGTTGCACACGGGTGAAAGTCCATTCCAGTGCGATGCATGTGGTAAGAGGTTCTGCACAAAGAACGGATTACAGGTAAGAAAAAAAAGGCTGCGGATTTGTGCAATTAATAAATCGATTGATTGTTAAGAATTTTAATCGAATAATTTTTCCCATTAATTTACAATTAATTTTTTGCCTTTTTTATGATGTTAAGCACCCATGTTTTCCAGGGCAAACAACTAGGTGCATGATGACAATGTGTAACGTTTTAGTGGAAATTAAAAAATCATTTTGCATACGAGGTGAATGCTGATGGAAAAAATTTGAGATGGTGACAAAATTAATTGTTTCCATTGCAATAAACAATTCAATTGACTTTTTGTTCAAACAATGTAGTAAGTAGTATTAAACTAACTTAGTGACTTCAATTTTGTGAATTTTTCGTGCTTTAAGATAGCAATGTCCATAGTTGTACACATAGAAATTAGTTGATTAATCACAAGTAAATTTAGATCAATCGATTAAAATTATTTTAATCAGAACCAACCCCAGTAAAACTGTTTTGAAATTATTTGTAGCATATATTTGATATAAAATTTCCTCTTTATTTCGACTTCTACTCTTTAGCATATCTCTGGTAAGAATAATCTATATCTGCTCTTGCATTTAACCTCTAATTATATATGGACCTCAGGCTAAGATTTTATGTAAGCATGGAATATTACATCAGGATTCAGCTTCATCTACAGGCCTTGTTTGAACTGTGTAAGTTAAGCTGGTAAATGTTCGTTTTGTATTTGTAGTGTGTACAGGAGGCTTGATTTTTGCTACATAAATGCCCTGTTACATTGCCTTGTAGGTTCACTCTCTCCTTCACAGTAACATGCGTCCGTTTGCGTGCAGCACATGTGGAAAGACATTTACGCAGTTGGGCAACCTCAACAAACACATTGCGCTGCACACAGGCGAACGTCCATTCGTCTGCGCTTACTGTGACAAAGGATTCGTTGATTCGTCTGCGCTGAAACGTCACGCTTTAAAACATACGATTGAGCTGACACTTGACTGCTCAACGTGTGGCAAGCGGTTTCAACACTTGCCAGCCCTACAGTCGCATGAACTGTTGCATGCCAGTGAGCAGAAGAGCGAGTACAGTGGCGGTCAGGAGTTGGAGCGTCTTGTGTGTGTCGTGTGCAGCAAAAGCTTCGTGCATCGATCGAACTACTTGCGGCATGTGAAGCGACATCAAGGGGTGCAGCACGATGACGAGGTGGATGAAGTAGTCCTTAATCCGGGAGAGTACATCGTCTGTCTAACAGAATAGCGAAAACATGTTGAGCATTGTTTGAGATTTAAGCCACGTCTTTCCGTGAGATTTGTTCACTTCTCGTCAGAAATTATCGGCTACTATTACCCTTTCCTTAATCGTGATTACAGAAGCACTGAGAAGTGCATTTCTGTAACAGATTTAGATAGCATTCATGATGTACAGAGACTCCTCGCCTAGTGTTTCTCTTGCATTTTGAGTTCGTGTCGTTAACTGGATTGCAGACCAATAGCATAATCAGTATGTTGATACTCAGTATGTTAATGACCCTGTAGCAGTAAATCGATTTGACTGCAAAATGAAGAAACCACCAGGCTTCTTGTGTGGTAGGCATACTGTGGAAAGGTCTGTGACCATTATCCCCATACAATTGAGCTGAGAAGTTAAACTTGTCTTTTTAAAGAAAATGGTACCGTAGAAACAGCACTGATAAAGAAATTGCAAGGCTGGTCATGTTATCTTGCCAATGCCATCTCTGTGGTGATTGTGCTCTGTTAAACAAGTAAAGTAGGAGTTAAGCATCTCTGCTACATCTTAGCATCATGAACGTAGTTTTCAATATTGCCAAGTGAGGCTTGAACAGTTCAACTTTATACTCTTTGGGTACAGTTGTTATGAAAGGCGTCTTCTGATGACTGAAACTGCTTCAGTACCTTAATGGTGAAAAAGATTCCAAGTACCACATTAGATGGAGAGAGCATATGATTTTAAGGCTATAACCTCTGATTGAAGCTCTGTCAGTTCTGCTCTGATTGCACAAAAAACAGTTTTCATTTTGGACAGTAGGTTTGCAGAACATTATTTGAGCAAAAACCTTTTCATAATGAAACAGTGAAACTAGTTGCCAAGACTAGAAACTGATTATATATTTTCCCCCATCTAACAATTTATTTAACGTGATTTGGTATTGTGCTTTTCAAATACAGTTTGTTTGTATGCACACTTATGCCCCTTCACAATTTGTACTTCGAAGTGCTCCCGACTACAGCGCGGATACTGAATCGGAATTTCACGCTGAGGAATTGCAGGTGAAGGACTGGCCCAAGGTCCCTATGAGGCGGCTTGAGGTGGATTCGAACCCGAGACCCTTCGGCTGCAAGGCGACGAACTACACCACCGGGCCTCAGGAAAGCATTCGCATCTGAACTGATTTCCAGTTAACCTTCTTGATATTGCGTCAAGAAGTATGCGTATATCATTTTGTAGGTCATCTTAAAATTCGTAATTTATCATTGATTTTGGCTGAAGATATTTTTGATTAATTATCGATGTATTGTATAAATTCTGTTGCAATTACTGCCTTTAGAAATTATTTTTCAGTTTTTCCATTGGACTGAATTATATATATATATATATATATATATATATATATATATATACATGATAAGATATTATGCTTTGAATGTTACAATGTACTATCGCAGATACAGCGAATGAATGGAATGAAATATCGTCAAAAAAGGTCCGATCAAACGGTGTCGTCAGTGTCTGTGCTCAGCAGTGGTTAAAGTGGTTTGGGTGAACAGTGGGAACGCGGAATGTGAGCAGTGGGAACGCTTATGAAGAATTGTATTGAAATGCATGTGTTTTGGAGTTTCATCATGACGAGCAGTGGGAACGCAAGTCAAGAATTTCGAGAGCAGTGGGAACGCCGTTCCCATGCGTTCCCACCCAATTTAAACCCTGGTGCTCAGCAGCTGCATGCTGTCCACACAAAACGACCATTTCTCGTCCCCAGCGACCTGAACTCCCCTTCCCCCCAGGATGGGGACTAAATTATTCTTCAATACCAAAACAAGATAATGACAGATAAATTCCATGAGCAAGACAAACAACTAATGAAGCAGAGATACATGTCGAAGGTACAAGGTGGAACAAGACTGAGACTTTTCAGAATTTATTCCAGGGTAAAACAGACTATTAAAATGATCAAATACTAACGTAGACTTATTTAAGTTACAACTGCCATTTAGTAAACATGATATACTTATAGGTACTGGTATGGCTCTTTCTAGGCATTATTATCTGCTATTTCACATCGTAACAGACCACTTTTATTGCAAAGGAACCGAAGCCACTAGGCTTATTTATACCAACTGTTCAAGTCAGGATAAGAATTTCACTTTAAAACAGATTCTAAAAGTCAAGAAAAAACCCGTCGAGACCAATATTGAGACCAAGACATTCAAAGCCCGAAAAATCTAAGACAAAAAACATCTGTCCCAGGATGCCTCGAAACCAGAACCAAGAAGTCTTGAGACCACACAGCTCTAATAGAAATGATATCTCAGTGGTTTTGATGGTCAAGCATTGTTCCCAGCTGATCCTGGGATACATTGTGTAGACAAAACATCAAGGCACAAGCATAATGTTGCTTGGCAGCCTTGTGCTTTTCTCTCTCGCCATTAGCATGAAGTTGGCTTAAACTCAAAAGTTTCCTGCTACCTTCGCATGCAATAGTGCACATTACGGGTGTATTCTATCAAAAGGGCGACCATTATAGCTAGGCTAAAAGGGCGAGTTCAAAAGGGCGCTGTTTTTAAAAAGGCGCCTGTTCAAAAGGGTGAGCATAGAAAATTCGCAGTGGTTCAAAGACAATGGTCGGTATTTACTCTGTTTGGACGATAGTTATGGCTTATGTAAATGGACATTTTTAAACGTACAGTGAAGTTATGTGCAGTAGATTTTTTAGAGATTTCGATTTGCAGTTAATTTAAACTATAAATGTTGCTGAGAGAGTTTTAGAATGAACTCAGAATTTGTAAAGAGCTACAAAGGTCGAGATATGTTAGTGGTTGAACCGATCCGAAGCTATCTATTTAAGTAATGTGAGTTGACGTAGCTGGTCTCATGACAACACTTTTCAGCAATGCCAGGAGGCATGAGAGGAGTGAAGTTAGCGCAGCAGTAGTTGTTGAGGAAGTTAATGTAGACGACGAATCCCAGACGACGCAATTCCATTAAATACTGTATGATCTCGGCATAGTCCTTTGCTGTCATCGCCCTTGCGCCGCCAGATGGCGTGTGCAGTTCAAACACGATTTGCTTCACAGTTAACAGCTGATCGACGTCATCAATGACGACACTGCGAAGAAAACTCCATTCGGCACCTTCGGCGTCGATCTTCAGAACGTCTATTACGCGCTAAAAAATACAAGTGACACGCGTTAATATTATTTTATAACATGCTTTTCTTAGACTACCAAAGGAGAGAATTGCGAGGACGGCGGTAGGCTGGGTGCCTACATTTCTCTGCCGGTGTAGTGCGATATGCAGTCCGGCAACAAAAACGGTCCGAAACCTTCTGTCATTGGTCCACGTGACATATGACGTCAGAGAGCGACGTTAGACGCCACTGCCTCGTTTTCGTTGACAAATATGGTCCGGGTTGTTTTCTTGCGCAAAACAAGAGGCGGGTTGTTTAGACTTTATAGTATTATTAAAATAATAGTGTTAAATAGCTACCAGAGTTAAGGGCTGGGGGACAAGAGCCGAAAGATTAAGTTGTTTTGAGGATGAATGATCAGAGTGGTTAGTTAGATGCAGTTGTTTAGATTCACAGAACCTGAAGATACAGATGTAGGCTTTAGTAATATTTGAAGTTCAAGTTCAACATCACTTTGTTATAACAAAGCTCATTAGCGACGCCCTCCTTCTTTATCCAGACATGGGACTGACATCTGCATAGTGCAACCAGTGGTGGAGTCAGACAGATATATGTGTTTGAAATGTATATTAACAAATTGGAAATTATATCCGTTAGACACCCTGTTTTCTTTTATAAAGTTCATTAATAAAGGATCTTTTTCTCAATTGAAACCTAGGCTAATGCATTTGAACAAAGCTGATTATTAAAGAACTTCAGAAGTAGCCTATGGGGTTTTATACACGTTATGAAGCTGATGAACTGTTTAAAAATTATTTTCTACAGTCGCAGCACTGAACATGTTTAGTCTCACGTTGCTATTTCGATTTAAAAGTTAGGCATAGACAATATAAATTTTGTCGATTATGATAAATAATTTAATTTCTTGTCAAGCATAATTGGTTCACATATTATTAATTTTTACACTGAATTACGACAGCAATGGCACTGTTTTATGTGAGCTGCTGACTTGCTCTTAAAGCATCAAAAGCAAAAATTTGGCAGAATTTGTATTAGGTATTGTCCAAACTCATCATTTGCAACAAAGTTTTTGTATTTTGAGATGATTTTGAAAAATCAGGCACTAATGGGTTAAGGAAAAAAACCGTACAGATAGTTCAAGAGATGGTAGGCTACAGTGTTGAACAGGGCTTGAGACTTTAAACGGGCGTAGACGGTGGACTGTTTTAGTAGGAGAATTACAGAAAGTAAGAAAAGTAGTATGGGGCTGACGTCGATTAGGCCTATATAGAGTTTGGGTACAATGAAGACACTATACGGGTTCCAAGAAAGACTTGGGGCTATAAGCCTCACAACCTCGGGCAATTCTCACCAGGTTCCAGAAAGTGAGAATAGATTATGATCGTGTAGTGTTGCATCAGTTGCAAGGTTGTGACAACTCTGGTGGTTTTTCAGTTTAATGTCACTGTGCGATAACAAAGATCATTAACGACGCTCTCGTCCAGGCTTGGGACTGGCACTGGCAGAGTGCAACCTGTGGCGGAGTTCTACGGCAGTTAATTCTTATATAGGTTTGCGAGATCGTGAGAAAACGGTGTTTATGATAAAAGACATGATTTAGTTCGTTAGTGTTGTCATAACTTTAATCCACACACAAACAATCAGACGAAAGCCAACAGTCACACACAGGCAAACACTTTAAAATAAGATGCCCGTAACATAGGACGCACTTAATTTATAAGCATTACAATTTTACATCGGTTGCATCAATTAGTTCATTTTCCAACGCGGATTTTCCATTCTAAAAATAGCACAGGCCCTAGGCAACGGTACTTAACACCGCTTCGTCCCTTGGAATCACGTTTTCTACTAAATATGTTTGCATATTCGTATTGTTCCAACCCCACAATCACACTTACATGCGTGAGTTACAATGGGGTTTGCGCACCGAGTTATTATGCTGAATAAACAGAATATTAGGTCTATTATCATTTTAACAAAGTTGGTCAAGCAACCCGGACCGTATTTGTCAACGGATTAGATTTCGCACGTAGGTCGTGCGAGATTGCATCCTAGCAGCGAAGTGGGCGTGGCCGGACCGTTTATGTTGCCCGGACTGTTTATCGCACTACACCGGCATGCAGTGCCTATTTTCGTTTCACCACAGTTGTGCGGCTATGTTTAGCGACAGATATATCAACGATGTATCATTCAGTGTGGAATACGCGCAAATATTCACAGTCAGCGACAGCAGAAAGTTTTTAATCAACAATTTTCGACTCCAAAAATTTAAAATCTTCAGTGTAAATTAATCCGCCGGTCCGAATAATGCAAAGGGTCTATAGGGCGGAATATATAATACTGGTTTATGAGCGCTCTTGAACGGTTCATTCTACCAGAGACGCTGTATAAATGCTTAAATAAAATGCAGTACAATACTGAAGTGAGAAGAACTATATACATATGTAGTATAAAATTAGGCTAATTGTCTTAACAAACGCAAGCCTTCGTTCATAAGGTCTAAGGATGAGTTTACGCTTTTTGCCCACTAAAATGTAGGCCTACAACGGTCCGTGAGAACCTGTAAACAGGCCTACAGAGACATAATTATTTTAATAAAAAAAAGGCAAACGTTTCTATATGCATACTTTTTCGTGCCTTAGCATTTTTCGAATCGTCGACAGCTTCTGATACTTCCATCCGTTGCTTCCGGTGAAGTCGAATCCGAAGAGACCCATGTTATGGAAGCTGATGTTCGGCGCATGCGTGTGATCCGGTTTGCCAATGCTACAATCAATCAGGAACTGCATCATTTGCCCCACAGAGCTCCATGGGGAATAAAGTACCTCAAAAATTTAACAATTGGAATGGACATTTATTGAAGTCTTACACCATGTCTTTCAGCACTTATATTATGAGAAATTTTGCTGAGATGACGGCTCAAGGTATGGGGGGCTCAAGTTTTTGTTTGGGGGCCTCGGGTACCCTAGCGCCGGCACTGGTTGCCAAAAACATAATAATAATTATATTAATATGGTGGCGTTTACAGCTAATTTAAAGCACAAATAGAACTTAGACCTATTATAATAGCTAAAGGCCTTTTGCATATATAAAATTTCAGTGACTTCGTTTTCTCAGTTTTGCACAAATGTACCATTCTCCAATTGATATTGGGGTCTAGAGACCGTGGTCGTTACCTCGCGACAGTCTCGAGACCCGGAAAATGTGGTCTTGGGATTGGTCTTGACCGTCTTGTATCTCTTAATTATAGCAGTGGCGTAGCCAGGAATTTTTCATGGGGGTTTGTTTTTTGCCTGGCCGGATACCCTTTCTGAAACCAACCCAACAGTATTACAGTAAATAAAAAGGGAATAAAGTAACAAAGGGAATAAAGTAAGAAAAACAATTGTTACTACAAGCAATTGTTTTGTTTTTTCTTATTTAAGTGGATAAATAACCTTTAAAAAAACTTTTTCCTAGGCCAATGGGGGGGTTTAACCCCCGAAACTCTCTTGTCTACGCCACTAATGCTCCAGTTATGGGCTGGCTCTCAGATTTGAACATAATTATGCTCCTAAACTGTTGGTGTTGGCGTTGTGAACGTATTATAGTGCTGTTGGGGTCCATACGAGACTTCTTATGACCAACTTTCTATTGAAACATTATAGGTCTATTAAATCTGTTCGATCTTCGCAATGCCTTTCTCGTCGTCCATGCAGTCACGCTTCATTCTTCGCCTCTAAGGGTGTATTGTGTATACTATAATTAATTATGCACTATATATATATGACTATGTATATACAATACAATACAATACAATACAATTAGTCATTTATAACGCGCTTTAACAAAACAAGTCTTGCACAAGAGCGCGCTTCACTACAAATCTAGTTATAATACAATGAAAACAAATGAGTTTTTAGCTTTGATTTAAATTCTGCAACAGATGAGCACTGGCGAATGGAGGTTGGTAGACTGTTCCATTCTTTAGGTCCTGATGCTGAGAAGGCACGGCTTCCAAGCTTCCGGTATGTGCGAAGTGTAGCAAAATCACTTCGCGAGGACGAACGAAGTCCTCTGGACTTAGAGGCGGAACATGGCGTGACCATCGATGCCATGTAGGATGGAGAGGTTCCGTAGTTGATATGAAACATCAGGAGGGAAATTTTGAAAGCAATACGAGCACGGATAGGAAGCCAGTGTAGTTGTTTCAGAGTTGAAGTGATGTGGTCTCTGGGACCAAGACCTTTTATCAGACGAGCGGCCGTATGAAGAACTGAAGACAGGGGTTGAAGTGTTGATGATGGAAGACCAGATAGAACCGAGTTGCAGTAATCGAGGCGAGAGATGACGAGGGCTTGAGTGAGAATACGAAGGCAAGTTTCATTCAAACAACGTTTCACTTGCCGAATTCGACGAAGGTGGAAAAAGCATGCTCTGGCTACAGAAGATATATGGTGATTCATCTTTAAACTGCAGTCCAGTAGCACACCGAGATCACGGATCACATCAGATGGTGGAATAGAGCAGTTGGAGTCGAGGTCAAGAGTTTTCATTAGTTTATCATCGATTCGTCCACTTTGACGGTCAAACCAAATGAGTTCTGTCTTGGTGGCATTTAACTTCAAACGCATAGATGCACACCAAGACTGAATATCACGGAAACAGGCTGCAATCTTGACTTTGATGTTACCAATGTTCTGTCCGGATAGCTTTATGTAGAGTTGTGTGTCATCAGCATATAAGTGAATCATGAGACCATGTTGCAAGGCGATGTTGACAATGTTGGAGGTGTATAAAATAAAGAGGAGTGGGCCGGAGTGGAGTGGGAGAGGAGTGGGATATACAGCCGCCTGTCTTTAGACTTTCGTCCCTTCTTAGTAGATCGTTCTGTAACTTCAGTTTAACCACAGAAAGAAGCTAAATTTCAAGTCAGTCTTAAACTCGATAAAAAATCTTCCAAAACTACCGAAAATGCCAAGGTCAAAACTCCAGCGTATTCATGAACGCTGCGTGAAATCTCATTGGTTGACAAGGAATAGACCCATTTTATGCAGAACTATATCTATAATTATAGATCTCCGATATGAATGTATAAAAAGTAGCTGTCCTGCGGATCGATCATCAACACTAATACGGCACGTAGCCTACATTACCAAATCAGACACCAAATACCGTATATAGTTGATGGTATAGGCCTACCTCGGGTCAAAAGAGTGAACTTCGCAGCCGTATTTAGCAAAATCCTCGTCAAACGACCAGTCGTGAGAAATGCTACAAAAAATTTAATGGTTATGTTATAAGTGCATGTGTCAAATTGACTCAAGTGGCGCAATAGCAGTATATGCATGGAGAAATTGAAGATAACCTATATATACAATTATATATTGTGGGGCGCGGTGACTTGGAGCCTGAAGGTTGCGGGTTCGAATCCACCTCAACCTGCCACGTAGGGACCCTGAACAAGTCCTTCACTTGCAATTGCTTTTGCATGCATTTCGGTGTGAAACTCTGATTCAGTGTCCGCACTGTTGGCGTATGCGCCTCTGAGTAGCAATCTTTAAGGGGCGCTATAACAAGTGCACATACCATAGATATTCATTAGATTCATTAGATGCACTTATATAGCGCCTCTTCAAGGGGTTACTCTGAGGCGCTCCCAACCTCAGTGCGGTCAAGTAAAACTGCCTTAAGATGAGAGAGAGGAAATCCTGAGAAGGATTTTTAGAAAGAGAGCGAAATATCATAGGAAGATCATTTCAGGGTGAGGGTCCTACCACCGGGAAAGCACGGTTCTGCATAGTGGAAGTACGAGCAAAAGGAACTGAGAGCAGACTTTGTTCAGTCGAGCGAAGGGTGCGGAAATGGCAAGAACTAAGAGTATATAGGGCTACAGAGCTTACATACACAGGTAGGCATGCAGGAGCAAGGCCAAGCATGCAGCGCCAGACTGGAGTAGAGATTCTATATAGAATCTCTACTCCAGTCTGGCGCTCTATATACTCAATTCGCTGCATGAGTGGGAGCCAGTGGAGAACGTCACGCATATAGCTCGAGATGTGGCTGAATTTGGGTATACGGACAATAAGGCGGGCTGCAGAGCGCAGGAAGCGATCAAGGCAATTCAGACGGGCAATTGGTAGGCCAGCATATATAGAGAGCAGCAGCAGTCAAGTCTGGTGGAGCAAAAGTGAACTCTTGGTCCAGAGTAACACTAAGATCACTGACCCTGGTTGAGAAGACAAAATCAGGAAAGGGCGCATCAGCAATTATGGTTGTCATATCTAGCTTTGTCAGCTGCTGGCGGGTGCCAACTGCCAAGCCAAATGAATTGAGGCGGAGTTGATTTTAGGGCATCCAAACCCCCAAGGCTTCCATGGCGAGGCTCATAACCCGGACAGTCGCAGCAAAGTCAGATATGTGTATATATAATATACACTATTATACAGACCTATATGATTTATATACAGCATTCATTCATTTAGAGCATTTATATATCGCCCCTTCAAGAAACTACTCAGAGGCGCTCCCAGCCCAACCACGAACAAAGAAAAAATACTTGAGAGACTTGTAGAACCTATAGCCAGATGGACCACAAGTAGAGAGCGAAGTGTAACCGGGAGGTCGTTCCAGACAGTAGGCCCCACGACTGAGAAAGCACGGTGCTGCATGCTTAATAGCCAAGCGAGCCCGCGGGACTAGAAGCTCACCCCTAGCCGAAGAGCGAAGTACACGGCGAGCTGCAACATCAGAGACTGGACAGCAAAGATCACGCAAGTATGACGGAGCACAGCCAAGGACACAGCGAGAGACCACAGCAGCAATGCGGTATGAGATTCGCTGGGACACAGGCAACCAGCGCAGCACATCGCGCATATAGGCAGAGACAGAAGTAAATTTAGGAAGCCGCCCAACAAGGCGAGCAGCCGAGCGCAAGACGCGATCAAGTCGCCCCAGGACCCCAATAATGGAAGGCAACAACAAAAGAGGAAGGCCGCATCGAGAGTGGTCGGATGACACTGTATGTATAGAGTGGTGTGGACTGTGAAGACCTACAGAAGCAGGGGCACGCTAGTGGAGATACATTGTGAAGAGGGCATCAGACACCTACGGGCATTAAGCCCATATATCAACAAAGAAGAAGGAAACCTTGATGTAAGGGTAGAGATAAATGCTAATTGATGACAACGCTGCCAGTTATAGGCTATTAATATTTTTCACTGTAATAAGTCATTTGTTCACAAACAATTCAATTCCATCCTAAATTCCTAATATATGTAGCCTACATTAAGTATTATGGTAATACATAATATACCCGAACGAGTAAATAAGGCAGTTTCCAGGTGCTGGAATGATGGAGCTGGAGTTCATGCAGATCGGATAGTTGCCTTCTCCGACACGACCAAACAGCTTCAATGTCGTACAGTTGAACTCGACAGAAGTGAGCATCCTGAAATGCAGAATAACCTGCGAATTATGTAACCATCCTGCCTCACATACGGTGTACATTTGTGTTTGTATATAAAATTAGACATCAATGCTTCACCTCTCCCTTCATTAATTCATTCTGAGTTGGGATTTTTATGCCGGGTTTTACTGTTGTGAGACCATAAGATGCGATATATATATATATAAGGCGCCATAACACATAAATACATAATACATGCATACATGAATACGTATACAATACATACATACATACATACATACATACATACATACATACATACATACATACATACCGACATACAATACAATACGTATACAATATATAAATACATGTAATATATATATATATATATATATATATATATATATATATATATATATATATGCACACATGCTGCCCGGGTTTAATTTTGCTTCTGCCTACGCCACTGGTTTTACATTAGCGGTGACTCTTTTTTGATAGACTACCGTATGCATTAATTTTCCCGAACAGTGTTTTAAAAGACATGATCTGTGAGCTTATTCCCTCACGCGTAAATCTCCTTAAATTCCAGTCTCTCCAAATGTTCAGCGCTGCCTAAGCCTAACCTATACACGAACTGCAAATGTAAATGTATACGTAATCGGATTTTTATATAGCGGCTGTCTTATGGCCTCGACCCTGAGGGTGAGATCCTTTACCACCCCTCGCCAGTTTGAATGGACGCCACGCCATTTAGGTCCCCGTGGACGGACCGTGCTATAGCCCGAGATTTTGAATCTCTGAAATAGCCATCTTCGGGAATCGAACCGCGACCCGCACGCTCTCTTCCAGAGACGCGCGGCCGCCAGCTCCTTTACCGATGTAGCTAAAGTGGGCTAACTGCATGTAGGCCTACTGTGGTAGATAATGGTTAGTTATAAGTATGTACAGTGTGAGAATTGTGGAAAAATAACTGGGGGTTGGACTATGATCCACATGGAATTTTGATGTGAAAAACATACTTTAACATGGGGCTCTAAGAAAGACGGGGGGTTGAAACCCCCCAATCCCCTCGGCAATTCTCACCCTGAGTATGTATGCATACAGTAACTGCATGTTCTTTAACTTCGTTACGCAAATCAACGATAAGTTTTCGTATTTTTGTTCTTCAAAATCCAACAGTAGCGAACAAACACAAATATACCGTAAACGACTAAAATTTGTACGTGTATCAAACAACTCAACGTTAAGACTAAATCGCCACCACATCCATTGAGGGGACTGTCCCCCCCCCCCCCCCTAAGAGTCTCCGCCCATGTTTCTCACAGTAATTTGAAAAGATAATCGGTCTACTCCTAACAGGCAAAACATCTTATTTGAGTCATTTTAGGGCTTGCTTCGAAGAGCTGATTCTTGTGAATTCACACAGCGCTGCAGTTATACGCATGCTCGGATAATAATTTTATGCAATGGATCTACGACTACGTATAATGCCACTGCACGTATACCTTAATTATCGTGCGGTCTTTACTAACTGTCCACGCGTAACCGAGCATATTGTGCAACTATACAGCGGATGAGAACATTATTGCATGTCATGCACGAGTTATCAATATGCAGTTTACGATAGGCACTTCTCAATTGACAGTCACATGCTTGGCAACCATAATAGAGCAGGTCAGGTGTTCCTCTGTATGGAGGTGTTTCTCAGCTGAGTCCCTCTTTAAGTCTCTCGCAGAAGCAATTTCAAACTAGACTATATATAAGCCTATCGCTAAATATTCTAAGGAATTGCAATCCTATTATGACCTCTCATAATATTATACATTTTACATTCTATGTAGGCCTTTGTAATGTAGGCCTACATATAAATAGTTGTCTATAAGTCTACAAATATAAAATTTTATCGACAGGATGATGATGACTACGACGATTATGGTGATAACTGTGATGATGATGTAGCGTATACATGTATGTTGGTCTCTATAGTATTCACCCATACATTATGATTCATGAATACGTGCAAGCATAGGACCTACGTACGGTACGTTTTTACAAACGCATGTAAGCAAATAAATAAGTAAGTAGGTAAGTAAGTAAGTACTTTATATATTTAGTTGCAGAACGCAATCTGATTTCTGAGTTACAAACGACGTTTTACATGTAGGCTACAAAAGCACAAAGCCAAGAATATTCAGAATAATTATAATGTATAGGCTTAGCATAGGAATAAGAAACGTTTCTTCGTATTCAATCCTCAGCCTCCGGGAGATGCTGTATCCTGTGCAGGTTATGCCCTTGGTTGAAGGGAGCGCTCCAAATGAGGCAAGTAACGGAACAGCACTGCATGCATAGGCCTACATACTCACAAACTTAGATGAAACGTGGAATGTAATCAGGGGCGCAACCAGAACATTTTCCTAGGGGGTGCTCAGAACTATTATTGTAGACTTAGAGCCGAATAATCTGTAGTCTGAAAGACCGAAAGACCCCCTACCCCCCCCCCACCCCACACAAAAACTCATCGGATTTGGAGAAAATGTGTGGGTCACCTTTTTAGCCCTGGGGGTGCTCAAGCACCCCCCAGCACCCCTCTGGTTGCGCCACTGAATGTGATGTATTACAGGCCTACCCGTGTAATAGAAACTTCAGCGTGTCGATGTGCATCGTCTCCAAATGCATCGTAACGGACTCATTCGTCGAACCGCAGAGGGCGGCAATTGGACAAGCGGTGGCTTTTTTGTCTTTCTCCCTCGGTTTGTTTGCCGTCGAATGCGACACAGAAGATTCTTTGCTCAGCATATCTCGCACCTATAATAATGGTCCAAACAGTGTTCTATAATCATTAATTATGTTAGCTTTAATATTTAAGAAGGTAATTTCGGATAGGCTAACATCTATCTACGGATGTATGGAGACGGTGAATCAAGTTTATGTTTGGGATCTCATCCTTGTTTAGACCCATAATAGCCTGTTCGTTTAATTTCTCAAAACAACATGTAGGCAAAACGCTGTAGGTGCACATCAACACAACTCACAGTCTATAGTTAGTGCTTATGGCTGAGTTTGTCAGTACATGTTTTTAAACAATATTCTTGGGATAAAGTTCGCCCAGACTTTATTGGGAGGGTGAAACCGTGAGCTTTGTCAAAAGTTGTATGATGGATTTCGTTGCAGTGGAAAGAGGTTATGCAGGACATAAAGTTTGTTTCCCTGAACAGCTCCAAAAAGAGCACGGGGTCAGTCTCTTGCGTTGTCTGAAGGCATCTCTTTCACTGCAAGGGTTTCTGCACTGAGAATAGTTCATACTGCAAGAGGCACTTCATAAATGTCCAGATACGATAATTATTTGTTACTAGCTGAATTACCCGGCGTTGCCCGGAACATTTCGGATTTTGTTCAGAGTCACGTCTGACCACGCTCCCCCGCCCGGGAAATATCGGTTTTCGTCCCCCGCCACGCCTGACACCGCTCCTATACGCCGCCCTTCTCACCTCGCCTTCTTCCATCGGGCCCAACCCGGTCCAACCACTTTGAGTGCCCGGCATTGCCCGTGAAATTTATGTTTTCGGTCCAACCCACCTGCTACCCGCCAATGTTTACGCTATAGTCAGCATTTTTGCGAAACCGCATGCCAAAAGATCTGCCCTCGGCGAAAAATGAGGTTCAAAATCTATCGGTTCATTGAAAACCGATCGGCCAAAATTATTGCGTCTTAATTAGGCTTCTGATACATACGATACGGTATAGATATTAATTAACGTCAAAACGCGCTATAGGCCTAATTTTAAAACCGGTCATGACGTCATTAATGTACTGGTTTCAATCATCAATATATCATCGATGGTTTTAATGTCTGTTGATAATGATGGTTGTAGCCTATGCAAATGGCGTCTTATATTAAACACACGCGTTAGCATTGCGATTTGCGATAGAAAATTAAAACAATTCAAGCTCGAGAAAAGGTAAGATTTTTGGATCGCGAATTCCGATAGTGTTTTCAGTTGGTGCTAAGAAGTTGTTTTGTAAATTATTTGAAAAAATCGGTCGCGTGGATGAGTAGATTTTTTATTAACCACCCGTTACAACTTGTGTTTTATAGTTTTAGATTATTGTCATTAGGGTTTTGCTAGCCTAAATGTTTCGTAACGCCAGAGCCTTCCGTTTCAAAGCCCTTGTTGGAACACCAAACATACATATACATAGACTACAGTACATAGCCTACACCCAGAAAGACAAACTTTCAGACTTATAAGTTATAGCACAGCTTATAATCATATTAGCAGGGGCGGATCCAGAGGGCAAATCCGGCCATCCCCCCCATTGAGAAATGTCCATAGAACGTGGCCCCCATTAGGCTTCAAGAAGTTTTCAACAGTAGGTTTCAATGGTATATTTTCCAAAAATTTGGATAAATGACTAAAAAAGGTCATCAGTTCATCAGTTTTTTCGGGCGAAAGAATCGGAAAGATCAAAAAAAGTCCAATTTTTTTGTCCGCCTTCGAAAATTTCTGTATCCACTCCTGCATATTAGTATACCTGGCTGAGTCTGTTGTCGTTGCCTATTGACTGAATGATCAGTATCACCATGGCGACGGCCGCGAGCACCAGCGCCAACTTCAGCAGATTTGATTTGCTGTACATTCTGACAATGCTCGACGCAAGTCTTCGCTCAAAGAAAAGCGCGTCCGTCCACTTGAACTTCTATGGAGCCGCTGTACTGATGTTGCAAGACTACAATGAAAACCAGTAGGCTGTAGAGAACATGACACAGATTTTCCATTGTCGGTCCAAGGTTCTGAATATTTCACTGCTTGTTTCTGTCAAGGCTTTAATGGTGATATCCAGTGGCGTAGCAAGGTCTTGGGGGGGCCCCTGTGCAGAGCTTAGGTGGTGGGCCCTTAAATGCTTGAAACCCCATTCGATTTCAAACAACAAAGCTGTGCAAAACGCCTGGTTCCTTTACGAAATTTGCATATTTAACACCAAAGTTAAATGAAAATAAACTATCCACATTTTTATTATTTTTACAAATTTATCTAATGAAACATATTCTTCTCCATATCAGCAGAGAAAAATTGAACAAGAATACCGTATAAAAGTAATCAAAAAATTGCTTCATCTCCTGAAGTATTAATTATCAATCACTCAGCCATATATATATATATAGGCCCTACTTAAATTCTTAAAAGCTGTTGGGTTTGTTGATTAAAAGAGCGGAAAATTTACCGAATTTGGCAAGTGTGAAATGACTCAATCAAGTCTACTGCTAACAAAATGCGGATTTTTTTTGCATTTTGGCGGTTTTTCTTTACCGGTTCTTCTCGTGCTTGTCTTCAGCAGCGCCACTTTAATAAGACTTAGGCATAACTTGGGAGGGCAGAAAGAGTGCCGTACGAGAGTTAAAAATATACAATTTCCAAGTAAATAGGCTATGCAATTCAGTTATCTTTTATAAATTTCACATTTTACTACAAAGATAATAAACTTTAAACGCGTCTGCGTAGACCATGACACAATAATAATTATCATGTTTATACTTCCGGCCAAAGACTGCAAAGAGTAAAGATAATTTGTAATAAGGTAGACGACTGCAAAGAGCATGGCAAAGAGTAAAGATAATTTGAAATAAGTTAGACGACTGCAAAGAGTAAAGATAATTTGTAATAAGGTAAGACCACAGTATAGATGGTATAGGTATAGAGGGTTTGCGACGAACGCCCGATTGTCCAGGTCCCCGATTACCCTTTCCCCGATACAAACTCCCCGATTACAAACTCCCCGATAGGCCCAAATCCCCGACAGACCCAAGTCCCCGAATATGCAACTAATCCCAAGTCCCCGACAGGCCCAAGTCCCCGATTGGTGATTTAATCTACACGTAAGACCATTTAGTGTCAGTCTGTATAGGCTAAAGAGGGTGACACCAATCGTCTTGGCCTTATCGGTAGACGGAAACAGAGTTGAATAAAGGCAAAGCCAGTTAGATTAATGTAAATAATATTTTTACTTGTGTACGTGTACCAATATGTAATTTGAATTCCTTACTGCACGCTGAATTCAGAAGACAGCTATAAGAGAATTGTCCACAAACTACTTCAAAATATTTTAAAATATTCAAAATATACTTGTCTACTTGCTAAGGCAGAGAAGTTTTTCAAAAATGCAAGCGCATTATATCCCTTATATTACTGCGGCACACTGGGCATGTTTTGCTGATTCCCCTTGTTGATGGTGCGCCAAAAAGAACATTAATACAAGAACTGCATGCACAGTGCCCGCATGGGATAATAGCTGTATCTGATCTTGCGCATTTGCAAACAGGGCACTCTGCAGAGATAGTTGTTTCTGGTGCCGACTCATTTGCTGGCGATGCACTAACTGCTCCTGCCGATGCTGGCAATGCAGGTACTTCTGGTACTGCATCTGGTCTTATTGCATCTGGTCGAACTGGTATTGGTCTTGCTATTGTTGCTGGTGCTCTCGATCTTATTTCTGTTCTTGGTCTTGCTGGCTCTTGTCGTCGTCGCCGCAGTTGTCGATGCTGCTGCTCTGCGCGAAGGTAAATCGCGTAGACAACGACGGCGGTTTGGTGTCGCTACAACTGCTACATTTGCAACATCTCCTGCAGCATTGGCATCAATAGAATCAGTAACAGCTGTCGGCACATTTGCAACATCTCCTGCAGCATTGGCATCAATAGAATCAGTAACAGCTGTCGGCACATTTGCAACATCTCCTGCAGCATTGGCATCAATAGAATCAGTAACAGCTGTCGGCACATTTGCAACATCTCCTGCAGCATTGGCATCAATAGAATCAGTAACAGCTGTCGGCACATTTGCAACATCTCCTGCAGCATTGGCATCAATAGAATCAGTAACAGCTGTCGGCACATTTGCAACATCTCCTGCAGCATTGGCATCAATAGAATCAGTAACAGCTGTCGGCACATTTGCAACATCTCCTGCAGCATTGGCATCAATAGAATCAGTAACAGCTGTCGGCACATTATACTTCGAAAATGTGTATGCAACGGAACGCAAAAAAGTGGAAATGTCTTTACGACCGTCAGTCAGATATCTTGAGTTAGCGTACTTATACGCTTCTCATTCTCATCAATGCTTCGTCTGCGTCTCGGCTGTCTGTACCCTAGTTCCATACGGAGCAGCTCCAATTCGGTGTGCCGCTGCTCTTGTCGCAGCTTATGTAGGCAATTGTAGAAGGCTGGATGATCTGTTACAATCAAGCTTTGGAGTCGACGATGCCATGCTTCAACATGGTTGTTTGTGGTCGGCATCAGATTTCGGAATCTTTCAGCGACGTTCCACAACGTAGGTGGGAACATAGGTGGT
The DNA here is from genome assembly GCA_949752735.1 of Lumbricus terrestris. Taxonomy (NCBI): domain Eukaryota; kingdom Metazoa; phylum Annelida; class Clitellata; order Crassiclitellata; family Lumbricidae; genus Lumbricus; species Lumbricus terrestris. The sequence continues at coordinate 37,420,624 of OX457041.1, forward strand.
CGTCTTACAGCAGTAACCCCCGAACCGCGAATAACCGGTCCATTTACGTACGTGCTGTTAAAATATTCAACAACTTGGGCCGCAGATACTGGGGCGGTTGATTATATTAAAGCAAATCCATCTTTGACGCTGTCTGTAGGCAAGAATGCAAGTGCCATCAACATTCTGACATGAATGGCAAACTGTTCATCATCTTGATAAGTTCTTTTGTGACCCATATCGGCAACCTTCCTAATCACTGCCTGACACAAATGGAAGTGACATCCGTTAACAACAACGCCGGGGAAAACCTCTTGAAACGCATTAATTGATGCCAATTCAAAGTCAGTCGATAAGAACTTAGCTGAGAGATTTATCATAAATCGCTCAGATGACAGTTGTACGAGCTTACTGAGCAATGCATTGTACATAGATTGTGTCCTTCTAGTTGTAAACATGACCACGAACGGAAACACTCTTCCTCGGTAAAATCCGTGGATTGTGAAAAGCTGAAGGAATTGGTGAGGGGCTGCGGAAAAAGTCCCGTCCGCCAACCATAGGTCACAGTCCTGTAACAACAAAAGTATCTAGTGTTCATGAAATGTGTGAATCTTTACGTATATCAGTCCTGTTACAGTCCTGTAACAACAAAAGTATCTAGTGTTCATGAAATGTGTGAATCTTTACGTATATCAACCTCTTAATTAACCAGATAATGGTAGCAACGAACGACACAAGAGACGAAAAAACAATTGCCCCGGTCGCACGTTTCCCTTTCTCCCCCAGTACATACCACCCAATAGGCCCAACACCCCCACAGACCCAAGTCCATTATCATTATTGTTATATTAAACAGCCATCAATGTTCACCGCACAGAGATGAATAATATGCTCATCAATAAAATGATCCAAAAGAAGCACTTAGGCCAAACACCAGCCTCGTAGATGATTAGGCCTATCATTAACTACGATACTAAAGTAAAGATTTAGCATTGGGATGCATTCCTGTGTGAAGATTATATTAAGTCAGTTAATTTAAGATAAATTACTTCTCGCCCAGTGCTGGCGTCGGTCCTGTCTAAACGCCTACATACGTGTTAAAGCTCGGCGTAAAGTACTAATGCAGCCAGACAATACTGTTAAAAATGAAAAGTTTGCAATGCCGGAGTTATTCATTTAGTTCAAAAAACATAGGACGCTCATAAATATGGATCAGTGTACACATATATAATGAAATAATTGTGTATCAATAAGTAACATATTGACATAGTATGAAATACATTGATTACAGTAATACAATTAATTTATGAGCTCTTACCTGTAGTTTCGATAGATTGTTTTCTGTTGTGAATATGTAACCACTATCTTCATTGAGTCGGACGTCACCCAGGTACCAGGCCTGGCCGTCCAGCGTCACTCGCCATGGATCAGCGACGACGATGTTGTTGGCTGTAATGGGGTCCACCGGCATCGTGTGCTTCCGCTTCCGCTGGATGGCGCGTTTGAGTGACCGTTCACTAGGAAGCTGTGTGGCCACATCAGGCGTCACAAATTCATTAAGAAGCGCAGCAGGACAAGCCTCAGGTCGACGTTGACATTCTTCCAGAAGGTTATGGCGGACATTCATCATTGCTGCTCGCGCAGGTCCAGGCTCATCATGGATGTGCAGTGACGTGGGACGTTTTACTACACTCCCCTCTTCATCTGTCGTAACGTACACAGAACATCGCATTTCGCGACGACGCTCGCATTCCCACAGAATTAAAGTAGTATCTCCATTCTTATATAACTTGTTTTTTGTTATAAAGGTAGCCTAAGTAATTTAAAATCTTTTTACCACGCTGCGTCGTAGAAAATTCTCCACGTTGCATATCCATTTCCGGAATCTAGTTATTCTACAATTAATTCTGACTTTATGTATAATAATACTTTCTTCATTTGGTTCTTATATATGTCGGTGCTGCTCGAATAACCGGCTTTGCTTGTATTCAGCTCAGTTTCCGTCAACCGATAAGGCCCAGATTATTAGTGTCACCCTCTATAGGCCTAAGTGTAGATTAAGTTACCAAGTTTCATTAAATAGATACGAATACGCCTTCATTAAACAAGTGACATGCAATAGGCCTGCGTGAACGACATTATGAAGCCTATACAGACTGACACTAAATGGTCTTACGTGTAGATTAAATCACCAATCGGGGACTTGGGCCTGTCGGGGACTTGGGATTAGTTGCATATTCGGGGACTTGGGTCTGTCGGGGATTTGGGCCTATCGGGGAGTTTGTAATCGGGGAGTTTGTATCGGGGAAAGGGTAATCGGGGACCTGGACAATCGGGCGTTCGTCGTGCTCCCGATCCACCAAACAAGGACGTTGAAACATCAACAAGATGCCTTCCGGCCTCCGCCCATCTATATTGCGCTCAGCACAACCGCTGCTATTTTAGTCCTAGTGACATTTTTATGCAACGCATGCGCCGGTAATTAAATAAATCTAAAAATCAAAAGATTTTCCTATTTATTTACTTCACGTCAGCTTAGTTTCTTGGCACTTTCTGCATGCTGTTGACGTCATTGCTATTGTCGAAGAGACTGCTTTAGCTGTTGATGTTGTCGATAGCTTCCAAGAGATTTCAAGTTTGTTTTACGAATTATTACTGAGAAGATGTGGCGCCGTGTCTTCCGCGATTTCTTCTGCCTGCCTCCGCGTGTGGATACGACTGATGAAGGCGCTGTGGTGGCTGAAGCAGCTCAGGTGTACGATACGGAGCCAGCGAGGGTCCAGCGGGGGGATGACTGTGCCCCTCCGCCAATCCAGGTAGGCTTACCTGTTGATTGTCATCAGCAGGTCAGAGTTCTAAACAGCGTTGAGGCGGCGGCTGCCTGTCGTGCTGCCGCCGGCGACATGTCCATATGCGTCATCGAAAGCCAGTCCCAAGTTGAAGCGAGGGAATTTGCTGGATCCGACAAAACGAATGTTTGGTCTGCTGGTCACGACTACTCCGCAAAGGTGCTTCATACATCCGCCGGCAATGTTGATTTTGAGAAGGTAGCATTTGGACTCACTGCAGGGTATGTTGATTCCATGAGAACGGACGATGGATCCATGGTTTCTACGGATCATTGCGCCATAGAGGGCGATGCACGCCACATGGATGTCGCTACACCCACCGAAGATCACCGTATACGAGAAGTAGAATTGCCCTTCGCTGCGGCGGAAAGGTCAACTGCCAACCTTGACTCCACAGCTGCTTTCTTTTCAGGCAGTGGGTCAGTCGAAGGAAAGGGTGATGCAGACGACGGTCGGCTGCTGCTGCTGCAGCGGACCTCCACCGTCCAGAAAACGGTCAAGTGGGCAGCGAAACTGACCGACAGCGTTCCAGTCAGTTGGCTTCGTCTTCGAGCTGAGTTGGAGCAATCGGAACAGGAGGAACTCAATGAAAACGACTCGGTGTCTTCATCGCACCTTCTGCAAAGGTGTATTCTGCTGGTCAGAAGCCGGTCCTTCCACAAGAATCGACCCAGGACGTCTGTTCGCTGGGCCAAAGACGTGCAGGACCACATGGAACAGGAAGACCGTGGTAGCGGCTCGACGGATGCCGAAATTACGGATCGAAAGGCCAGAGGATTTTCGGCCTTCCACTTGTTCAGTTGGGCTAAGAACACCAATTGAACCGGACGGACGTCTTTCTTGAGCACGAACTCCTCTGTAAATGGCTGCAGTTATCCATCTGACGCTTTTGTTAGTAAAAGTGGTCACTTCCTGCAGTTAGAGGTAACTGTTAATGAGTGACCAGTCTACTGTTGATTGAAGACGATTGATTGCTAGAGTGGTCCTTAATTGTTTGGAGACAATTGTAACTCGTTCTGCTCTTGGAGACAATAATTATTATTGTTGAGGAGTTAAAGAGTGGTCGGTCAACTGTAACAGTTGTTGTTGACAACTATTGAAGTTGTGTTGCGAGATGATTGCTAAAGAACGCCCATTAACTGCTGAAAGATAATCGATCGTTGATAGCCGGTAGGGTGCTTGTTAGAGTAGGTCTAGACTCTAGAGTGACCGCTCTACTGTTGAGAAATTATTTTCTTAAAGTGTAGTCTTTCAATAATTGTCTGATGGTCGATGCTGTTGGATGCATTATTCTTGCCGTGTGGGCGCGGCCATTCTACTGCTCGATATACATGTAGGGCCTAGGCCTAAGGAATTAGACTGAAGGTGCCTGGGTAAGGGAAACGGACATTATCCCCATGGACATTATCCTCCCGGACAAAATCCCTCCGGACATTACCCCTCCCCCGGTTTCAGGGACGTAACTAGCGTTGGGCTTGGGGCATGGGCGCCCGCAGGATTTTTTGCAGGGGGGGTCAGTCATGACCAGGAGAGATATAGATATAAAATGTCATTTAAAAACTGCAGCTTACACAATTACCGTACATTGTCTCAGTATATATTTATGATTCTTTTGCAATGAGACGAACAAAATCTTTCAACAATTTCCAACTATAGATTTATAGCATATATATTAATGTATACACTCATAGTAAAAGTTATAGCACTTATAATTGACTAACAGTAGCCTACCAGGAACGTCATGTCTTTTTTCCGGGGCACAGAAAAATTCAGAGGCAAAATTTAGCCAGCTTGTTAAAATATTTTCCACATGTGCAAGACACTGGTTGAATGATCAAACATGTTTTATTCTTGTTCTTATTTATTTCTTACTATGTTTGATTCAGTTATGGGAATTATTTTAAACACTATAGTATCTAAAATACTAGTTTAAATACTATCACATAATTTTTTAGTTGTATTTATAAAACAATGGAATGACTAGAGTCTGTAGGCCTATTTATATTTTAACTACAAGTTCTTTTCTCAGTATTGTATAGGCTACTCTACATATTTTTTTATAATAGGCCTACTAAAATACTTTTACAAATGCTTTCATCTGTCATTAACAACAGCTGATCGAGCAACATTGCATGCTGCGTGCACTAGGCCTGACATAATTAGTATTTGGCTATTATTATTTATGTGGGAAGCTCCTGGTATGGTCTCTGACGCCAGGCATAACATAACTATATATAAATATAATTATATATATATGTATAAGTTATAGCTATATATAGACATGATACACAGTCTGCCAAGAAACATTTGTAAATTGTTATGCTATACAAAATGGAACTTTTGCCAACCAACTGTAGCCTACTGTCACTGTGTGCCTTCACTTCAATCAGACGCTCAAATGGAATTATAAAGACTCAATTTTAAATGGGTCGATATGCAACCTGTCTGGATCCTATGCAATAATAATATTATATAATTATAATATTCACTCATACAGTCATTCCAGGAAGCTGTTTAGTGGCTTGCAATTAAGATGGCTGAACAGAGGTGCTCCCAGTCCACTGAGCCAATGCTAAACAGAAGACTTGAGTTGGAAAAAGCAGGCAGATAATGATGGGTGAGCCCATACAACCAGGATTCCAAGAAGGAACAAATGTTCAAAGAAAAGATATTATTCATAGTATATACAGGACATGCATGTCTGACAATTAAAGTTTGTCCAGTCATTATATTAAAAAGACTAATTACTTAGTGTGATTTCCAGTTCAAAAGACCTGGCCTACCGTGGATTCGTTGGGACGATGGCAGAGTGGTGTGCGGTTGGAGGGGGTGACGAGACAGACCAGTTGACGACTGGCGCAGCATTCTGCAGTGCATTAATGGCAGATTAGCAGTTTGAAACCTTTTCCTGTGAACTCCATATGTCGTTTCGGACACTGCTGCGCTCTCGTCAGATTGTGCGGACCGTAACGATTAACAGGTTATGATTATGAAATGGACTCCATGTCCCGGTCAGCTTTTCTCTTCGATCTTACACTCTCCAGTTCTGAAGGAGCTCTAATCATCAGAGGTTACGATCCCTCATAAACAATCGGGCTCAATTCCTCTCCTTCCCCTCCGGGGTCGGTCTTCCACTATCAGGGCGGCCTTCCCCCTCCTCCCTACGTGAGTTTGGCTCGCTTCTGATCCCTCCCCGTTTTTCACTTGGCTCAAGTTGCGCCCGCCCTGGGCCTATAATGTATAGGGATAGCAGCCACTACAAGAATGCTATAATGATCCGCTCTCCTGCGACTCAATTTGATTAACCCTCCCCTCATCTGTAGCAGTCATTCCAGTGTAGGCTAGCTTGTATTTCATCTTTCACCTCTCTGTCTTAAGAATCTCCTTTATGCTCGTCCGACATGTGCAACCTCATTCAACACCTCATTCCACCTTACAGGTCACCGGTGTTGAGGAAACGAAAGGCGATGTAACTGGGCCTATAATGCATATGCTCCACTCTCTGTCAGACGGTGGTTGGGGTACCCATTGACTGTAAACGGTTCATAGGTTACGGTCCTGTATATATATATATATTATTATATAAATATAACTTTAAACTATTTATTGTGCTGTTGTGCATTAGGCTATATATTTCTTTTATATATACATGTATAATTGTATATTTCGTGACACAGGCAATTTTCACCCTCTCAGTCTATATTCACATATACAATTATACATGTATATGTGAATATAGACTGAGAGGGTGAAAATTGCCTGTGTCACGAAATAGAGTATCCCCCGTATTAATTGTATCCCCCAAATTAAAAAAAGTCAAAAAAACCGCTTCCGCTTGTTTGTTTTTTTGTAAATTTATTTTCATCTTCTTTGTTTTGAACAATGACACTAACAGGTATGTTTTTTCCTACTAGATAATTTGTTTTGCCCTGTTTTTACAGCACTTAAAACATTAAAAACACTTTAAAACACTCAGAGTCACTAAATAAATTCGAGTTGCCTTTATCTGAGCATTGCTTAGGACACTTAAAACAATTAGAGTCACTTTAAATTTTGATTATAGCACCAATGTTTTTATTATGCGCATTTTTCAAAAAAGGAGATATAATGGTTTATCCCCCCCGGATAGTATAGACCGGTTAATTCCATCCGGGGGAAAGATTAGTTCATCCCCCCGGATAGCTTTCAGAGGTATACTCCGTTTCGTGTCACCTGCACGCCTTTTGAGTATTTATTATCCAGAGGTCTTTGCCTGGCGGACAGTGCCTTAGTAGGCCTACTGAGTCATTCCTGTGAAGTCGGGTCTGCATATCGGGCAACGCATCTCCTCCACACGTCCCTGCCCATCGCCAGCTACCCGGCCTCTTCCCATGATATCTCCACACACCCCATGCAAGTCGTATCTAATTACAGTGCCAGACACCACACCGCTGTGACCCCGTGTATCCTATATCCAACAGGCTACAGGATGTAGTTCAGAATCTATGTCCATGTTTGGCCTTGTTGTGGTCATTGAGCACCATACGTACGGCGTGGGCAAAATAGGTCAACTGTTGGAACAATTGGCCAAATTCAGGGAGTGGCAAATGCATCCTTTCCCGTTTTACCACTGAAATTTTTACAGAAACTGTCATTATCAATATTTTGTCATGATTTCCAGGGGGGGTCACGCGACCCCCCTTGACCTATGCTGCGGGCGCCCATGGCTTGGGGGGCTTAAGCCCCCAAACGAAGGTGAAGCCCCCGAAAATAAATCAAGCCGTTGTATGCTTTCGGCTAAATATGCTACCGCAGTCGTCATGTTCAAGGCTTAAGTCCCCCCCAAACGAAAAATCCTAGTTGCGTCCCTGCCCGCTCTATGATACCATCACCTAAAAATGATGCAAAAATATATAAGAATAGGCCTATGCTATGGTGAATATCCAAACATTTAGACATCACATTTGAAAATTGTTAGAATAGTTAAGGCTTATATTTGTGTATTATAGGGCCTACATGAAAATTAAACATTAAAGAAGGACAAAGTCAGGCTTGAGAAGATCTTGGCGAGTGCCAACCATATATGAGCGTTAGTATTAGTGTCTTGCTACAGAATTCAGTGTGAAACTGTTGGAATTCGTCCAGAGATGCAAGTATCGAGAGAGTGCATCAATGCGATCCGCAAAGGCAAGTTGGGCTATTGAGACGGTCAGTGGAGTTCCGTCATATTTGCCAGATACCGGAGAAGAGGCAAAGAAGATGCTAAAGAGAATTTCTGGACGACTGGGCCCCCTTGAGCTATCCCGGGACTGCCTGGACGGTCGGGGTCCCCACTTTGGTCATCAGAGACTGACTTGGTCCATTTGAATCCTATCAGGGACTGCCTAGGTCCTACCGGGACTGACTGGGTGCCCTTAGACAGACTTGGTCCCCACTTGGGTCCCTGAGACTGACTGGGTTCCAACTTGGGTTTCCGAGACTGACTTGGTGACTGCTTGGATCCCCGAGACTGAATGGGACCTCTGGACTGCCTGTGCCTTCCGGGACTGAGTGCATGGGTTCAACGTTCCCTCTAATATTTTTACTGCGTGCGCGGAGCTGACGGTTGCTTGAGCAACCCAAATTTCCGCCTGGGCACCATATTTTCAGATACATTAAATTTGTGTTTGAAAAATCTACAGGCCAAACTACACTAATTACACGCCTGTAATAGGCCTATAATGTCCATTTTTAGATTAAAGATGATGTATATAGTCTATTGTGCTGCTTTTGCGCAGAAATCACGTAAGCCATATATGGTTTTAATACTTATCACAAACGAAAATATTAATGATAGCCTACGATAAATAATACCAAGCAAAATCTGAACTAAACCTACCTCCTGAGACCTACCTGAGACTATATGATGGAGGATACATGTAGTTCTTAATCTAGCAACAAAATAATGTTCAGCGCTAAAATATCGCTGCCTCCGATCTTTCAGCAACGATCATAATTGTTGATAAAATTAATCCTGTCGATATTGACTGCCAGGCCAAGTCTCGTTGTTTCTATTCTACTGACGCTGGAAGCTCCGTCTTTACGATCTCGCTAAGCCAATCAGTTTTAAAATTAGAAGAATAGCTTTTCTTTGAAAATGCTGTTTCATATACTCTCATTCGCTTTACGTTTCGGCATAGCTTACAAATTTCACTCACTAAGAAATAACCCTGTATTAAACCGACCTCCAAAGTGAAATCCAATTCTGGTGATCTGTTTGCCATTTGACAGACAGGCCTGCAATATACGGCATCGTCCTAGGCCTAGGGTTTTCCACTCACCTATAGTGGATGACTGGAGGGTTCTTTGGCTCCACCTGTTGGAACTAACTTACCAGCCGGAGCAGCCGCCTATGACGGCAGAGCAGCTGATAAGAATCAGCAAGCATCCCCTCTAAATTGGTTGGTGCCAAGCTGGTCTTCTGGTTTCGGGTCATAGCAGGAGTCGCCAGGACGTCCCAGTTAATGACTGACACAGTTAAAGATTGGGTTGGAGCATCACTTGTGATTAGTTATCTCTCAGCAGATGTTACTGTCTGTGACTCAATGAGTGGTGCGCTCAACTCGCACTGGGCATTAATTATTCTCTTCAAAGCCGTGACTAGATCGTCCCTCAGATTCAACCTAGGTGGGAGCGTAGGATACGTGCTTCCAGCCTGCGTCCAGCCATTACAAAGCTCTGGAGGGAGTGCGGTTATAGTCATTAGTTGGGGTATTCGTCCGGGGATAATTGACTGTCGAAGGGCTAGATGGCAGCTTGGTAGTCGTCCGCGCACACAGATTTTGACCACTCGGTGGGAAAATATGAGATCATAAATCAATGACTTACGTCAAGTTAAACAAATTTAACAAAACCTTAGTTTATATGCACTTCCTACCAAAATTTGTGAGCGGAGATTTGAAACTGCTGCGCGGGGTTTTAAAATGAGGTGCGCGGCCGCGCTGCCGCGCAGCTTAGAGGGAACGTTGCATGGGTTCCTCTGGCATCTGGTGACTTACTGGTTCCCCGCTTGCATGGGTTCCGAGACTGACTGGGTGGGTCCATTGGTTCCCCGGGACTGACTAGGTCTCCATAGACTGACTGGATCGTCACTTGGGTTCCGGCGACCGTTTGGTACTCCTGGATGGTATATGAACGTAACAGGCAGTTACGTATAGAGTTACTTGCAGAGCTACACAGGGACACAATTACACAGCCAGACACGGAGTGAAGACAGTCAATTAAGACAGTCGAGGTCACGGCAGCAACTGATACATCTGTGTTGATGTGAAGCTAAATAGCCTTTAAAGATAAAGGTAATAGAGATAAGACAAACGATTCTAGCAATCTCAATTTCACACACACACACACACACACGCGCGCGCGCGCGCACACACACAAACACACATATACATGAACACTTACACACGCACACGCACACGCGCACGCACACGCGCACGCGCACATACACGCACACGTGACACCCATACCTACACACACACATATGAACACTTACACACCCGCACGCACACGCGCACGCACACATACACGCACACGTGACACGCATACCTACACATGCATACACATGAACACTTACGCACACACGCGCACGCACACTTACACCCACTCTCGCACGCACATGCGCACGCACACATACACGCACACGCATACCTTCACACATACATATGAACACTTACGCACACACACACGCACACTTACGCACCCACATTGCTGTGAGCCAACTTTATATTTCATTTTCTAGTAAATTAATTATTATGCAAGAGCGTCGGTTTAGGCGTTCAGATCAGGTTGTCGCATGTGTGTGGAAGATTTGGCAGGAAAGACCGAGCGGCGCTTGAGTGAAAGACAGAGAGAAAGACAGAGACAGACAGACAGACAGACAGACAGACAGACAGACAGACAGACAGACAGACAGACAGACAGACAGACAGACAGACAGACAGACAGACAGACAGACAGAGAGACAGACAGACAGACAGACAGACAGACAGACAGACAGAGAAGGAGGGATGAACGCAGAGAGAGAAGCTATAGGTTGGTCGTTGAACAATATTATTGTTAACGTAAGAGTTGTAGTTATAAGAATGTCGTTTTAAAGAGCTATGTTGGGATTATATGACGCTGGCGTTTTGAACGTGGGAACCAATTTTGAAAGTGTCTTTTGTACGCTTTGTCGACGAACGTTTGATGAAGAATTTCAAACGAAAACAGACTTTGTGTCGCTGACATTGTATGCAAGCACAGGATATCAAGTTATTAGGGCTGTAGAAATTTACAACAAGCGACGTACGTGTAGCCTAGCTATCAAAGTAAGTGGATCGTAGGCCTAGTTAATTATCACTCTAAAATATGTAAGCCTAAATGAACACGTTTTTAGAGCGGTCGTTAGAACTATGCGGCCCCCGATTCTGCTCCAGTGGCGGCGCTACGCCAGGGCATGGCAAGGCAAATGCCCTGGTGAAAAAGCCTTTGCCCTGGCTGTTGCCCTGGTCGTTGCCCTGCCAGAAATTTTACCATGCCAGAATTTGTTCGGGCATATTGTTTCTTGCTGTTCACGTCCGTCCGTCCGTTCTCTGACATGGCAAAAATATTGGCAGTGCAAAAGTTCTGGCAGGGCAAAAGTTCTGGCAGGGCAAAATTCTGGCAGGGCAACTGTTCTGGCAGGGAAAAATTCTGGCTGGGCAGAAATTGTTGTAGGTCAAAATTTTGGCAAAAGTTCTGATAGAGAAAAATTAATGTCAAGGCAAAATTCTGGTGTGACATAAGTTATGGCAGCCTTTGCAGGGCAAAGGTTCTGGTAGGCCTAGGGCAAAATTTATGTCGGTGTTTATCAACATTACCGTTTATAACTAACAGCATAAGCCCAACTATCGCTTTATCGTTTTGCAAATGAAGTGTAAGGATTTGCGTAAGCAATTGACATAGCCTAGGCCTAGGCCTATATGTCTAGCTCAGTAACTTTGTTTGCTGAACTTTTTGCTTTCGAAATGGTACTCGAAAGGAAATTTGCAATGCCTCACTAAGTCACTGAGATTAGGCCTATAGTCTATAAGATTTATAAGAGTTGCTTTCCAAAATGTCAAAAAGACCTCGGTTTTATGACTTCGCCTATCTGATTCTCTGACCAGCCAACCCTAATAGTGTAGGGTGGGTGGTTTACAGTGTTGCCACTGAGGTTTCAGAAATAAACCCAGATTTCGTTATGAAAATCCCAGAAAAGTCCGGACTATTTAGTATTTATATCAGCAATTTTAGACCCCTTTATTCAAAATATGTGGGATTTAAGATATTTTGGATGAGAGTTAATAAAATGTTCGTCTAATGAGTCGTGGAAGAAATTATGTAGTACAACCAGTTCACTTTGAATTTCTGTGTACATGCAGCGTACAGGGTGCGCAAAAAACCCAGGTTTTTCAAAATATCTTGGCCAAAACTAAGAATTTCGAAATGAAATTTTACAAGCTTATAGACAATTCATATTTACCCATATTGGCCAGATTTCATCAAAATATTTCAAACAGTACAAAAATTATACCACTTTTAGGGAGGCCGCCCACCGGTTTTTTGACGATTCAAAAACGTAACGCAACAAAAGGTAACAAAAACGTGATTTTATCAAGTCATATCTCAAATAACTGTTTGCCTTAAAGAACTTAATTGATAGTGATTCACAACTTGTGTTTAATGTGCCCACCACCAGTGCCAAAACTTCTTTTGAGTTTCTTTCCCTTAATAGCAAAATTATGAATCTGACAGATTTCTTATTTATAAACTTGATTGTCATCTTGCTAAGTGACTTCACGGTGACCTGCGGCTACGCTGGTACCCTATTTCTGTTTAAAATAGCAGTAATAATGATCATCAGACAATATCAGAGCTATTTGATAACAATTATTTGAGATGAGACTTAATAAAATCGTGTTTTTGCTACTTTTTATTGGAATAAAACCTGGGGGTCTTTTTGCGCACCTTGTATATTGTTCAATGCACAGAATATTAATGCGTTGTAAATTAAAATGGTCAAGTAAATAAATTTTTTAAATAAAACCAGATCTGCATGGTCTCTTTAAAAAAAACAGAAACCCAGACGAAGTCAAAAAACCCAGATCAATGGTGATTTATGGCGATCACGGTAGCGCCAAATTATAGACCTATGTAAGCCCGTACTACCGAACACGCGACTTGACCTCTGCCCTGGTTACTTGTATGACTGCCCTGGCTATGCCCTGGCTACAAAAAGTGTCCGGCGCCGCCACTGTTCTGCTCATTTTTAAATGAACTGGTCTGGTAAGATTCTGACCAGGGCTTTTTTTAACGTGCAGTTGTACACAAAATGTGCAGTTCTAAATGGATCTGTGCAGCTGTAGAAGCACTTCTGTCACAAGTTTTGTGCAGTTAAAACGAGCAAAAAGGTCGTTTTCATCCGATTGGAAATAATTTACCATGGATGTTGGGAAGGGAAAGAAGGGGGTTGTGCAGTTATAAAAATTCCTTAAAAACAGCTCTGATTCTGACGTATTTTATAATATTTAGGAATATAACCTGTGAAACGTTCGCCATCATCCAGTGACAGGCGTAATTTTGTCATTTAATAAAAAAAATTACTTTAACCTTTCGGATCAGTTTAGAAAAGCAACTCTCAACGATAGCATCCACTCACCATGTTAAGCGAAGTTTTCTGCAATCCATGACGTCATTTGTACAGGGTGGCCCATAATAAACCGGACTATTAGTTTTTGCAATTGCATCGCTTGAATAATCAAAGTAATTATCGCCTTAAAACTATCATTAGACAGAAATGACACAACCAATTCACAGAATGATCGAGTGTACGCCAACGTAGCTGTGAAACGAGACATTCCTTCAGAACGCTTACTGAAAGGTCGGAAGCACTTCTAACAGAGCATCATGGTTTCGGTTGCCGTGTCGCAGCTGGGGAAATCGTCATTAGTTTTCGTTGAACGAGGAGCAAAAGTTAACAGTTCCTATTACTGTGACGTCGTCCTACATCAAGGATTATTGCCAGACATTATAGCTCACTCTGGTCACAATTTCACTTTCCAGCAGGATGGAGGACCTGCACATCGTTCACGAAAAACAGTTGCTTTTCTCACTGCTCACGTTCCAGACTTTATTGAACCAGAAAATTGGCCACCGAACAGTCCGGACTTGAATCCCGTAGACTATTCCATCTGGGGAATGCTTCAGCAGCTTGTCTACAGGCAGAGAATTCGAGATATTGAACATTTGAAAGAAGCTCTGACCGCATGCTGGGACGAAATCAGCGAGGACACTATCAACCGGGCTATTGCACAGTTTCGCAAGCGATTATCATTGGTTATCGCAGCAAACGGAGGATATAGGCCTATTGAACATCACTTTGACCGAAATTGCAGAAAATTCTGAAATTTTACAGTTCATTCAATGTTATATTAAATGCCAAACCAATGCTAGTAATAGGAACTGTTAACTTTTGCTCCTCGTTCAACGAAAACTAATGACGATTTCCCCAGCTGCGACATGGCAACCGAAACCATGATGCTCTGTTAGAAGTGCTTCCGACCTTTCAGTAAGCGTTCTGAAGGAATGTCTCGTTTCACAGCTACGTTGGCGTACACTTGATCATTCTGTGAATTGGTTGTGTCATTTCTGTCTAATGATAGTTTTAAGGCGATAATTACTTTGATTATTCAAGCGATGCAACTGCAAAAACTAATAGTCCGGTTTATTATGGGCCACCCTGTATATACTGTAGAGATTTAGTCTCTACGGCCCCTTTTTGCTTACCATACTTGATCTGACTTTGGGGCACGTGCGTGATTAGGAGGATTGGCTTCCCGGGTGGACCTGGGCTTGCCTATAAATTGAGATAGGTGTAAGGCGGGAGAAGGCATTTTGAGATCAGGTGTGTGCCTTGGTGGACGTCTCCTGTTGAGCGTGTTCACGCTTTGGTGTTTCCCTCTCTATCATGAGAGTTAGACCGTGGTGTCTTTTCCGACGTTACCGACTTCACCCTGTTGGTGGGCTGGTGTTTGCTGTACGGCATTTCGACGTCTTTCTGGCTCCGTTAGCCTCTTCGAACTTCATCGCTTCTGAGAACGGTAATTTCTGTACATATCGCTGTATATAATTGTGCTATTGAATAAATCAATGTTATTTTTACCAAATTGGGACCTTACTTTGTAGTCATACCTCTAGACTTTCCCTTGAGCCTTAGCAATATATGGAAGCTATAGAGAAACGATATTAATAGTAGGCCTAAACTGAATCAAACTCCTTCTCATGCATGATAATGTAAATCTATGTGTGCATGTAGGTCCTATACATGTATTGTAGCAAGACATGTATTCATGAGGGCTGTTTTTAAGGAATTTTTAGGACTGCACTGCAGCTCCTTCGTTCCTTTCCCATCCTTCATGGTAAATTACTTCCAATCGGAGGACAATTACCTTTTTTGCTAGTTTTAACTGTGCAGAAGTGCTTCAACAACTGCACAAATCCATTTAGAACTGCACACTTTGTGTACAACTGCACATTAAAAAAGCCCTGCATGTATTTATGTAGCGACTGAGGCAAAACGCGGATCCATGCAGACAAGGCGACTTAAGGTAAAGAGCAAATGGAATTCTGGTAGGAATCCGTAGGATTTTCATTGACCATTGGCCTAATTTGATGATGATGATGATGATGATGATGATGATGATGATGATGATGATGATGGTGCTCTGCGGCCTCTGCCCGAAGGTAGGTTCATTGGCTTTACGCCCCTGGGGATGAGATGAGTGAGGTGGTTTCCCGTTGCCTTCCCCACACACAATGATGGGTAAGCAGCTTGCCCAAGGTCGCTCCGCAGGAGCGTTCGCCCCTGCGTCCCGCACGTGCCCGAGATATCTAAATCTCTGAATGTCAACTCCCAGCCCGGGGCTTGAACCGCAGTCCGTTGCAACCAACAGACGAATGCCGCTCTGGCTTACCGGTGTAGCTAACTAGTTTAAGAACGATAATTATTTTAAGATGAATTAGGGTCGATATTACATGAGCATCCGAGCGGTCAGATAGGCTCAGAATGATGTGCAGAAGCGATGCACCTACAAATATTCATACGTTGCAGAGCGCAAAGCTGATTATCGATTTTGAATTTTTTGCGCTGAATCACCAGCGCAGATTCTCCCGGATAAATTTAAATTTGCATATACAGCTAAAGGAAAGCAATTCAGGTGTGACTGTACACTGTACAGTGTACCTGTAATATTCCTTGAGACTTCGTATTCATAATGGCTCTTTGACGCCTCTGTCATGATGGATATCCTGGGCACCTGTAGGCCTATTAGGCGTACTGGCCTATTGTAGCCTACTTGTCGCAGCATGATAGGCCTATATCTATGAAGGATGGTGCTGATGATCGCGATGACGGTTACGACGGTGACGATGACGACGACGATGATGATGATGTTGAACGATATCACCAGTGGCGTAGCAATAGGGCGTGCAACCTGCATGTGCAGTGCACGAGGGCCCCCGGCTGTCAGGGGCCTCCGGGGTCAGAGTCAATTTTTTACTTTAAGGATATTCATAATGTATTCAAACTTAGATCTACATCGTAGGCTACACAGTAGGCCCACACACACAATAATTTTTTGGGTTTCAGCCAGAATATCCATGATTAGTTG
The DNA here is from genome assembly GCA_949752735.1 of Lumbricus terrestris. Taxonomy (NCBI): domain Eukaryota; kingdom Metazoa; phylum Annelida; class Clitellata; order Crassiclitellata; family Lumbricidae; genus Lumbricus; species Lumbricus terrestris. Next base: position 37,437,140 of record OX457041.1, read on the forward strand.
TTATCTATACCGGGAGCACGACGAACGCCCGATTGTCCAGGTCCCCGATTACCCTTTCCCCGATACAAACTCCCCGATTACAAACTCCCCGATAGGCCCAAATCCCCGACAGACCCAAGTCCCCGAATATGCAACTAATCCCAAGTCCCCGACAGGCCCAAGTCCCCGATTGGTGATTTAATCTACACGTAAGACCATTTAGTGTCAGTCTGTATAGGCTTCATAATGTCGTTCACGCAGGCCTATTGCATGTCACTTGTTTAATGAAGGCGTATTCGTATCTATTTAATGAAACTTGGTAACTTAATCTACACTTAGGCCTATAGAGGGTGACACTAATAATCTGGGCCTTATCGGTTGACGGAAACTGAGCTGAATACAAGCAAAGCCGGTTATTCGAGCAGCACCGACATATATAAGAACCAAATGAAGAAAGTATTATTATACATAAAGTCAGAATTAATTGTAGAATAACTAGATTCCGGAAATGGATATGCAACGTGGAGAATTTTCTACGACGCAGCGTGGTAAAAAGATTTTAAATTACTTAGGCTACCTTTATAACAAAAAACAAGTTATATAAGAATGGAGATACTACTTTAATTCTGTGGGAATGCGAGCGTCGTCGCGAAATGCGATGTTCTGTGTACGTTACGACAGATGAAGAGGGGAGTGTAGTAAAACGTCCCACGTCACTGCACATCCATGATGAGCCTGGACCTGCGCGAGCAGCAATGATGAATGTCCGCCATAACCTTCTGGAAGAATGTCAACGTCGACCTGAGGCTTGTCCTGCTGCGCTTCTTAATGAATTTGTGACGCCTGATGTGGCCACACAGCTTCCTAGTGAACGGTCACTCAAACGCGCCATCCAGCGGAAGCGGAAGCACACGATGCCGGTGGACCCCATTACAGCCAACAACATCGTCGTCGCTGATCCATGGCGAGTGACGCTGGACGGCCAGGCCTGGTACCTGGGTGACGTCCGACTCAATGAAGATAGTGGTTACATATTCACAACAGAAAACAATCTATCGAAACTACAGGTAAGAGCTCATAAATTAATTGTATTACTGTAATCAATGTATTTCATACTATGTCAATATGTTACTTATTGATACACAATTATTTCATTATATATGTGTACACTGATCCATATTTATGAGCGTCCTATGTTTTTTGAACTAAATGAATAACTCCGGCATTGCAAACTTTTCATTTTTAACAGTATTGTCTGGCTGCATTAGTACTTTACGCCGAGCTTTAACACGTATGTAGGCGTTTAGACAGGACCGACGCCAGCACTGGGCGAGAAGTAATTTATCTTAAATTAACTGACTTAATATAATCTTCACACAGGAATGCATCCCAATGCTAAATCTTTACTTTAGTATCGTAGTTAATGATAGGCCTAATCATCTACGAGGCTGGTGTTTGGCCTAAGTGCTTCTTTTGGATCATTTTATTGATGAGCATATTATTCATCTCTGTGCGGTGAACATTGATGGCTGTTTAATATAACAATAATGATAATGGACTTGGGTCTGTGGGGGTGTTGGGCCTATTGGGTGGTATGTACTGGGGGAGAAAGGGAAACGTGCGACCGGGGCAATTGTTTTTTCGTCTCTTGTGTCGTTCGTTGCTACCATTATCTGGTTAATTAAGAGGTTGATATACGTAAAGATTCACACATTTCATGAACACTAGATACTTTTGTTGTTACAGGACTGTAACAGGACTGATATACGTAAAGATTCACACATTTCATGAACACTAGATACTTTTGTTGTTACAGGACTGTGACCTATGGTTGGCGGACGGGACTTTTTCCGCAGCCCCTCACCAATTCCTTCAGCTTTTCACAATCCACGGATTTTACCGAGGAAGAGTGTTTCCGTTCGTGGTCATGTTTACAACTAGAAGGACACAATCTATGTACAATGCATTGCTCAGTAAGCTCGTACAACTGTCATCTGAGCGATTTATGATAAATCTCTCAGCTAAGTTCTTATCGACTGACTTTGAATTGGCATCAATTAATGCGTTTCAAGAGGTTTTCCCCGGCGTTGTTGTTAACGGATGTCACTTCCATTTGTGTCAGGCAGTGATTAGGAAGGTTGCCGATATGGGTCACAAAAGAACTTATCAAGATGATGAACAGTTTGCCATTCATGTCAGAATGTTGATGGCACTTGCATTCTTGCCTACAGACAGCGTCAAAGATGGATTTGCTTTAATATAATCAACCGCCCCAGTATCTGCGGCCCAAGTTGTTGAATATTTTAACAGCACGTACGTAAATGGACCGGTTATTCGCGGTTCGGGGGTTACTGCTGTAAGACGACCACCTATGTTCCCACCTACGTTGTGGAACGTCGCTGAAAGATTCCGAAATCTGATGCCGACCACAAACAACCATGTTGAAGCATGGCATCGTCGACTCCAAAGCTTGATTGTAACAGATCATCCAGCCTTCTACAATTGCCTACATAAGCTGCGACAAGAGCAGCGGCACACCGAATTGGAGCTGCTCCGTATGGAACTAGGGTACAGACAGCCGAGACGCAGACGAAGCATTGATGAGAATGAGAAGCGTATAAGTACGCTAACTCAAGATATCTGACTGACGGTCGTAAAGACATTTCCACTTTTTTGCGTTCCGTTGCATACACATTTTCGAAGTATAATGTGCCGACAGCTGTTACTGATTCTATTGATGCCAATGCTGCAGGAGATGTTGCAAATGTGCCGACAGCTGTTACTGATTCTATTGATGCCAATGCTGCAGGAGATGTTGCAAATGTGCCGACAGCTGTTACTGATTCTATTGATGCCAATGCTGCAGGAGATGTTGCAAATGTGCCGACAGCTGTTACTGATTCTATTGATGCCAATGCTGCAGGAGATGTTGCAAATGTGCCGACAGCTGTTACTGATTCTATTGATGCCAATGCTGCAGGAGATGTTGCAAATGTGCCGACAGCTGTTACTGATTCTATTGATGCCAATGCTGCAGGAGATGTTGCAAATGTGCCGACAGCTGTTACTGATTCTATTGATGCCAATGCTGCAGGAGATGTTGCAAATGTAGCAGTTGTAGCGACACCAAACCGCCGTCGTTGTCTACGCGATTTACCTTCGCGCAGAGCAGCAGCATCGACAACTGCGGCGACGACGACAAGAGCCAGCAAGACCAAGAACAGAAATAAGATCGAGAGCACCAGCAACAATAGCAAGACCAATACCAGTTCGACCAGATGCAATAAGACCAGATGCAGTACCAGAAGTACCTGCATTGCCAGCATCGGCAGGAGCAGTTAGTGCATCGCCAGCAAATGAGTCGGCACCAGAAACAACTATCTCTGCAGAGTGCCCTGTTTGCAAATGCGCAAGATCAGATACAGCTATTATCCCATGCGGGCACTGTGCATGCAGTTCTTGTATTAATGTTCTTTTTGGCGCACCATCAACAAGGGGAATCAGCAAAACATGCCCAGTGTGCCGCAGTAATATAAGGGATATAATGCGCTTGCATTTTTGAAAAACTTCTCTGCCTTAGCAAGTAGACAAGTATATTTTGAATATTTTAAAATATTTTGAAGTAGTTTGTGGACAATTCTCTTATAGCTGTCTTCTGAATTCAGCGTGCAGTAAGGAATTCAAATTACATATTGGTACACGTACACAAGTAAAAATATTATTTACATTAATCTAACTGGCTTTGCCTTTATTCAACTCTGTTTCCGTCTACCGATAAGGCCAAGACGATTGGTGTCACCCTCTTTAGCCTATACAGACTGACACTAAATGGTCTTACGTGTAGATTAAATCACCAATCGGGGACTTGGGCCTGTCGGGGACTTGGGATTAGTTGCATATTCGGGGACTTGGGTCTGTCGGGGATTTGGGCCTATCGGGGAGTTTGTAATCGGGGAGTTTGTATCGGGGAAAGGGTAATCGGGGACCTGGACAATCGGGCGTTCGTCGCAAACCCGGTGGATCTTACGAACGCGTTAGGCCTACTCTGTAAGAATAAGATATGCTAAGTAATCAAACCTGGGACTAATATCGATATTAGTCCCAGATCAAACTATCGTTGACGAAAATGCTTCAAAGTAATCAATCAATCAATCGATTGATCGATTGATCGATCAATCAACCAAGCAACCAGCCAGTCAGTCAGACTGTCAGTCAATCGATCAATCAATCATTCTCATTCAATCAATCAATTCGTTTATTTGAAGTAATTAGGCTGGTACAAACGAAATTTAAACAGACACTATATAGCCTAGCGGCTAGCCTAATATTCAGGCCCGGACGCCTGCAGCTATTTTGCAGGAGTGCGCAAACACAATGATCACGGCTAACCATTTCAGCAAGAGTTTGAAATAATGCAAAGCAGGAAACAGCAGCAAATAGGAAAAAGAACTTAAATTTCTTAGTTTCTAAGCCTATTTGCACATCGTTAGTATGACTATTAATTGTTAGGTCTTTAGTGCGAAGAAATTTGTTAAAAACCAGAGTAATATATAGTTTGTAGGTGTCAATTTTTCCAGAGGGCGTCCATGTGGTCAGGACATTATGGAAACCGTCACGGCCAAAGAAAATGTGTTGGTAGGCTAGATATAATAGGTCTAAAGCTCATGCACTGCACTGAAACGCTGAATGGTAGGCCTACTGGATTACAACTTACAAGCGATGATAGTGGAAATTAAAGTACAGGCCCTACAGTCTATTTTTGGACCCGGAATAGGCCTACACTCAATAATTCAACAATTAGGCCTACATTTATTTTCGATCTTCTGAATCACTCCCATGACCTTGGAAACAACCCTTTGAAATTGTATAGCAAATTCTGACTTTATATTCCACTGAATAATAGGTCTATTCTTATTGCCCAAAACCTCTTATATTTTGTACACTAGGGTGGAGTGAATCGGAGTGAAAAAACATTTTTTCTCGAATGACTTCATTAATAGCCATTTGAAGATTCTGGCCGCCATTTTGTCCGCCATTTTGTTTTTTTGCAGTGGTACATATATGTATTTGATTCCATTGCATTCCTTCAACCCTATAATCTTAATTTAGAGCCTAAAACCGTCTTCCTATCACATACAATAGTAGTGAAGGAGTACGGCTGACAGAACAATGGAGGGATTATCGTTAATCTCAGGCCACGCCCCCTTGGCTGCTAGGCTATTAGGCTACGCCCCTTGGCCTGCTAGGCTATTACGTAACCTGCCGGGCTAGGGGCTATTGTGCTAAGCCGCTGGGCTATGGGCTATGGGCTATGGGCTATGGGCTATTGTGCTAAGCCGCTGGGCTATGGGCTATGGGCTATGGGCTATGGGCTAGTAGGCTAATCCGCTGGGCTATGGGCTCTTACGTAATCCGCCGGGCTATGGGCTAGTAGGCTAATTCACCCGCCCGCCCGCCAGCCCGCCGCGCTAATCCGCCCGCCGCGCTACAGCCGGGCTATTATGCTAATCCGCTGGGCTATAGGCTATGGGCTAGTAGGCTAAGCCACCCGCTCGCCGCGCTAATCCGCTCGCCGCGCTACAGCCGGGCTATTGTGCTAATCCGCTGGGCTATGGGCTAGTAGGCTAATTCGCCCGCTCGCCCGCCAGCCAGCCGCTATAATCCGCCGACCAATCAGCGCTAAGCAGCGACACAGCGGCCTGTCAATCAAACGAGCAGCGACCCAACGACCTGTCAATCAAACGAGCAGCATCTGAAAGCTCTAACCAATCAGCGAACATTTACCCTACACAGGTGTTTATAGCCCCAGGCCATAAATATCTCCTTTGATCTATAAAGTTCAACGGTTTCCTTTGATCTAAATCTTTAATGACTTCTTTTATGGCCAACGGCATTCTTTAATGGCTTCTTTGATGTCCAACGGTTTCCTTTTATGATCTTACTAATGACTTTTTAATGGCCTGCGTGCGCCTCTAATGAATTCCTTTGATGTCCAACGGCCGCCTTTAATGACTTCTTTTATGATCAACGGTCTTCTTTAATGGCTTCTTTGATGTCCAACGGTTTCCTTTTATGATCATACTAATGACTTTTTAATGACCTGCGTGAGCCTCCAAGGTAGTCCTTTGATGTCCAACGGCCCCCTTTAATGACTTCTTTTATGACCAACATAATTCTTTAATGACTTCTTTTATGACCTGTCGTCGACACCAATGTAGGGCTTTGATGTCCAGCGGACGCCTTAATGCCTTTATGACTTCTTTTATGGTCAATAGCCTTCTTTGATGATGGCGAGCGAGAATCTTATTATCCAGCACCCATGCTATAATATTGTTAGTGCATATAGCAATTTAACACACAAACTGAACATCCTTTTCTTTCCAATTCCTTATATTTTAGCCTTGTATACGTTAGAAACACACAAATTACTCACCCGACCATTCCAATTCCGCATATTTTAGGCTAGGATACCTTAGAAACATACAAATTACTCAGCCGTCCATTCCAAGTCCTTTTATTTTAGGCATGTATACCTTAGAAACACACAAAATACTCAACCTTCCATTCTCTATTTGGAAATAATCCCGCTTATTTTAGACTTGTAGAACTTAGAAACACACCGTCTTTTCAACTTGACCATTCAATTTCTTTATATTTTAGCCTTGTACAACTTAGAAACATACAAACGAATCACTCTCCCATTCCACAGTTGGAGATAATTCCTTATATTTTAGACTTGTACAACTTAGAAACACACAATCTGTAGCAACATTTCTTACTTCCTTGCACACACAAACTTAAAATCCAGCGATTCGTGCAACCTTCCTTTCCCAAGATGGGAACATTTCTTTCTCCCTTGCACACACAAACTTAAAATCCGACGATTCCTACAACCTTCCTTTCGCAAGATGGTATCATTTCTTTCTCCCTTGCGCACACAAACTTAAAATCCGACGAATACTTCAACCTTCCACGCCCAAGATGGTGCCATTTCTAACTTTCTTGCACACACGAACTCAAAAACTGACGAATACTCCAACCTTCCAATCCCAAGATAGGTCTATTTCTAACTTTCTTGTACCAACGAACTCAAAAACCGACGAATACTTCAACCTTCCACTCCCAAGATGGTGCCATTTCTAACTTTCTTGCACACACGAACTCAAAAACTGACGAATACTTCAACCTTCCAATCCCAAGATGGGACCATTTCTAACTTTCTTATACCAACGAACTCAAAAACCGACGAATACTTCAACCTTCCAATCCCAAGATGGGACCATTTCTAACTTTCTTATACCAACGAACTCAAAAACCGACGAATACTTCATCCTTCCAATCCCAAGATGGGACCATTTCTAACTTTCTTATACCAACGAACTCAAAAACCGACGAAATCCTCAACCTTCCACGCCAATATGGTACCAGTTCTAACTTTCATATACACAGAAACTCAAAAATCGAACAGCAGCACTATCAGCTGTTTGCAGCATGGACCCTTTCTACATCACACACATATACAAACACACGCACACACAATCATCCTTTCTCGCAAGGCTATGTCCAAATATCCCATGTATGCATATTTCAATTCACAAGGTGTCGCATCTTCAGACTTTCACACACACACACACACACACGAATCCAAAAGACATGGAAACATACAATCTTCAAATCTCTAGGTGGCGCATTTGCAGCATTTATCAATAGCTTAAGATCACAAATAAAATGAACAAAGTTCTGCTCCCAAGATGGTGCCCGAGCAACTTTTCCTGCCCAGACATGACCAAATATCGAACACATGCAGCATTTCTCATACACCTAAGAGCATCTAGCACACACAGGCAACTTTGCCACTACAAGGGAATACACAGTCAATATTTTACACACACACGAGAACTTTTAAAATTTCTAAGTTACAGATATATACTTTGACCAATTTTTTCTAAATTAAGGTAACAAGGATACATGAAACTGTGAAGAATGTAATATACATAAGTCAAAGACTTGAACTTCATAGCTGCAAAGTAGCAGTAATGATCATTGACACAGTCAAAATGATAAGTATGATAGTTGTGCGAGCGAATAGGACTTGTACTTTTCGAATTATTTCAAAGTAATGCACGAGCTATTACCAATGTGCAAAGTCAAACTTGTAAATTTGCTAAGTATGAAATGTAGATATTGCAAGGCGAACGAAGTACTAAGCATGAAATGCAGGGATTGCATGGGGAACGATGTAAGTTGCGAAGTGTGAGGTGTAGAGAGGAGCACACTCTTCAATTTGTGGAATCAAAGATGTTCAGAGTTTGCAATATGTCAATAATTTTGGCAAAGTTAGGTTTGCAGACTGTGCATTGCACGGCTGTTTAGGTTTGAGTATGATAAGTTGGTGAAATGTTGGGTGGGGGAGAGGGTGCAGTCTTAAGTTTGTGCAAATTATGACTATCATTGGTTGATATATAGCAACAATTTTGACAAATTTAGAACTGTAGGCTATGAATTACATGGCTTTTTAGGGTTGGGTGTGTTAAGTTGTCGAAATATTGGGGTGGGGGAGGAGTGTACATTCTTAGGATTTGTGCAAACAAAAAGGTGTGCCGCATTTGTGATGCGTTACCATTTTTGACAGAGTACGACTATAACAAGCGAAGAATACAAGTTAGGGTTGCTGAATGATAATTACATGTGGATTTATGAGTAGCACACACAGGCAAATTGGTCGAAACCTGCGTTCGACACGTCGAAAATTCTAAGTCCAGACATTTTTGGCTGCGCAAATTCGTGCGGCGATGGCACCTTCGTGCAGTGCGGTGGCGGCGCGGCTCTCCGTCCCAATCGTGCGACTTCGAATCCATCGACGTGACAGCGACGGCGAGACATGTGCTCGCAATCGATCATGCTTTGACTCGTATGAATTTAAAGACTCATGCGTGTTGCAGGTGAAGGAATTTATTGAAAGAGCTGTGCCGGGGCGTATTCAACTTTAACTTCTACGAGACAAAGCTTGATCTAATTGCGACTGCATTTCTCGCCATTGCTGCCTCGCCGATGGAGTCGAAGTCGCACGAGTGGGTCGGAGCGCCGCGCCACAGCCGCCACCGCACTGCACGAAGGTGCCATCGCCGCACGAATTTGCGCAGCCAAAAATGTCTGGACTTAGAATTTTCGACGTGTCGAACGCAGGTTTCGACCAATTTGCCTGTGTGTGCTACTCATAAATCCACATGTAATTATCATTCAGCAACCCTAACTTGTATTCTTCGCTTGTTATAGTCGTACTCTGTCAAAAATGGTAACGCATCACAAATGCGGCACACCTTTTTGTTTGCACAAATCCTAAGAATGTACACTCCTCCCCCACCCCAATATTTCGACAACTTAACACACCCAACCCTAAAAAGCCATGTAATTCATAGCCTACAGTTCTAAATTTGTCAAAATTGTTGCTATATATCAACCAATGATAGTCATAATTTGCACAAACTTAAGACTGCACCCTCTCCCCCACCCAACATTTCACCAACTTATCATACTCAAACCTAAACAGCCGTGCAATGCACAGTCTGCAAACCTAACTTTGCCAAAATTATTGACATATTGCAAACTCTGAACATCTTTGATTCCACAAATTGAAGAGTGTGCTCCTCTCTACACCTCACACTTCGCAACTTACATCGTTCCCCATGCAATCCCTGCATTTCATGCTTAGTACTTCGTTCGCCTTGCAATATCTACATTTCATACTTAGCAAATTTACAAGTTTGACTTTGCACATTGGTAATAGCTCGTGCATTACTTTGAAATAATTCGAAAAGTACAAGTCCTATTCGCTCGCACAACTATCATACTTATCATTTTGACTGTGTCAATGATCATTACTGCTACTTTGCAGCTATGAAGTTCAAGTCTTTGACTTATGTATATTACATTCTTCACAGTTTCATGTATCCTTGTTACCTTAATTTAGAAAAAATTGGTCAAAGTATATATCTGTAACTTAGAAATTTTAAAAGTTCTCGTGTGTGTGTAAAATATTGACTGTGTATTCCCTTGTAGTGGCAAAGTTGCCTGTGTGTGCTAGATGCTCTTAGGTGTATGAGAAATGCTGCATGTGTTCGATATTTGGTCATGTCTGGGCAGGAAAAGTTGCTCGGGCACCATCTTGGGAGCAGAACTTTGTTCATTTTATTTGTGATCTTAAGCTATTGATAAATGCTGCAAATGCGCCACCTAGAGATTTGAAGATTGTATGTTTCCATGTCTTTTGGATTCGTGTGTGTGTGTGTGTGTGTGAAAGTCTGAAGATGCGACACCTTGTGAATTGAAATATGCATACATGGGATATTTGGACATAGCCTTGCGAGAAAGGATGATTGTGTGTGCGTGTGTTTGTATATGTGTGTGATGTAGAAAGGGTCCATGCTGCAAACAGCTGATAGTGCTGCTGTTCGATTTTTGAGTTTCTGTGTATATGAAAGTTAGAACTGGTACCATATTGGCGTGGAAGGTTGAGGATTTCGTCGGTTTTTGAGTTCGTTGGTATAAGAAAGTTAGAAATGGTCCCATCTTGGGATTGGAAGGATGAAGTATTCGTCGGTTTTTGAGTTCGTTGGTATAAGAAAGTTAGAAATGGTCCCATCTTGGGATTGGAAGGTTGAAGTATTCGTCGGTTTTTGAGTTCGTTGGTATAAGAAAGTTAGAAATGGTCCCATCTTGGGATTGGAAGGTTGAAGTATTCGTCAGTTTTTGAGTTCGTGTGTGCAAGAAAGTTAGAAATGGCACCATCTTGGGAGTGGAAGGTTGAAGTATTCGTCGGTTTTTGAGTTCGTTGGTACAAGAAAGTTAGAAATAGACCTATCTTGGGATTGGAAGGTTGGAGTATTCGTCAGTTTTTGAGTTCGTGTGTGCAAGAAAGTTAGAAATGGCACCATCTTGGGCGTGGAAGGTTGAAGTATTCGTCGGATTTTAAGTTTGTGTGCGCAAGGGAGAAAGAAATGATACCATCTTGCGAAAGGAAGGTTGTAGGAATCGTCGGATTTTAAGTTTGTGTGTGCAAGGGAGAAAGAAATGTTCCCATCTTGGGAAAGGAAGGTTGCACGAATCGCTGGATTTTAAGTTTGTGTGTGCAAGGAAGTAAGAAATGTTGCTACAGATTGTGTGTTTCTAAGTTGTACAAGTCTAAAATATAAGGAATTATCTCCAACTGTGGAATGGGAGAGTGATTCGTTTGTATGTTTCTAAGTTGTACAAGGCTAAAATATAAAGAAATTGAATGGTCAAGTTGAAAAGACGGTGTGTTTCTAAGTTCTACAAGTCTAAAATAAGCGGGATTATTTCCAAATAGAGAATGGAAGGTTGAGTATTTTGTGTGTTTCTAAGGTATACATGCCTAAAATAAAAGGACTTGGAATGGACGGCTGAGTAATTTGTATGTTTCTAAGGTATCCTAGCCTAAAATATGCGGAATTGGAATGGTCGGGTGAGTAATTTGTGTGTTTCTAACGTATACAAGGCTAAAATATAAGGAATTGGAAAGAAAAGGATGTTCAGTTTGTGTGTTAAATTGCTATATGCACTAACAATATTATAGCATGGGTGCTGGATAATAAGATTCTCGCTCGCCATCATCAAAGAAGGCTATTGACCATAAAAGAAGTCATAAAGGCATTAAGGCGTCCGCTGGACATCAAAGCCCTACATTGGTGTCGACGACAGGTCATAAAAGAAGTCATTAAAGAATTATGTTGGTCATAAAAGAAGTCATTAAAGGGGGCCGTTGGACATCAAAGGACTACCTTGGAGGCTCACGCAGGTCATTAAAAAGTCATTAGTATGATCATAAAAGGAAACCGTTGGACATCAAAGAAGCCATTAAAGAAGACCGTTGATCATAAAAGAAGTCATTAAAGGCGGCCGTTGGACATCAAAGGAATTCATTAGAGGCGCACGCAGGCCATTAAAAAGTCATTAGTAAGATCATAAAAGGAAACCGTTGGACATCAAAGAAGCCATTAAAGAATGCCGTTGGCCATAAAAGAAGTCATTAAAGATTTAGATCAAAGGAAACCGTTGAACTTTATAGATCAAAGGAGATATTTATGGCCTGGGGCTATAAACACCTGTGTAGGGTAAATGTTCGCTGATTGGTTAGAGCTTTCAGATGCTGCTCGTTTGATTGACAGGTCGTTGGGTCGCTGCTCGTTTGATTGACAGGCCGCTGTGTCGCTGCTTAGCGCTGATTGGTCGGCGGATTATAGCGGCTGGCTGGCGGGCGAGCGGGCGAATTAGCCTACTAGCCCATAGCCCAGCGGATTAGCACAATAGCCCGGCTGTAGCGCGGCGAGCGGATTAGCGCGGCGAGCGGGTGGCTTAGCCTACTAGCCCATAGCCTATAGCCCAGCGGATTAGCATAATAGCCCGGCTGTAGCGCGGCGGGCGGATTAGCGCGGCGGGCTGGCGGGCGGGCGGGTGAATTAGCCTACTAGCCCATAGCCCGGCGGATTACGTAAGAGCCCATAGCCCAGCGGATTAGCCTACTAGCCCATAGCCCATAGCCCATAGCCCATAGCCCAGCGGCTTAGCACAATAGCCCATAGCCCATAGCCCATAGCCCATAGCCCAGCGGCTTAGCACAATAGCCCCTAGCCCGGCAGGTTACGTAATAGCCTAGCAGGCCAAGGGGCGTAGCCTAATAGCCTAGCAGCCAAGGGGGCGTGGCCTGAGATTAACGATAATCCCTCCATTGTTCTGTCAGCCGTACTCCTTCACTACTTACAATACTTTACTTTTAGTCATTTTAAGCAATTGGCTGCCATTTTGTCCGCCATCTTGTTTTCCAATGGAACCGCTAAAAATCCAGCTTCCTAACCGCGATTTTTGTTTTCAGGAGGGTCAAGTTAGTCTAGAAACACCAGTTAGAAAATTGTTACATGATTTGCTTCTAACAGTGCAATTTTCAAAATGCCTGACAGTACTGAAAATCAATATGGCGTCCTTAAATCGTCCGGTAGAGGGCAGAAGACGTCAACACAGGAAGGTCAAATTTTTTGTAGCAATTCTGTGATACCATGGTCAACTTTTGATCACTATTACAATTAGAAATTCGAGAAAAAAATTTAACTCCACCCTATTGTACACGTCAAGGAGAGACTTCAAGTATACCCCGCAGTCGATCGAGTTGATCGACCGAGTCGATCATAACTCGGCCAAGTCGAGTCGATCGAAAAATCGTCGACTCGATCGACTTGCAATTAAGTCGAGTCGATCGTGAGTCTTGCCAAGTCGAGTCGATCGAAAAATCGTCGATTCGATCGACTTGCAAGTCGAGTCGATCATGAGTCTTGTCAAATCGAGTCGATGGTTGTTTCATCGACTCGACTCGACTTAGAAATATCGAGTCGATGGTTGTTTCATCGACTCGACTCGACTTAGAAATAGCACTACTATTTCTTGAAGTCTCAAAGTGACCTACGTAAACTGCATGATATAGCCTAATGGCGTTATTCAGTTTTTGCACACAAGTGCAGATAACCGTTTAGCAGCTAGCGATTTCGTGTTAGTGGAACTGTGAAAGTTGACTATAGAGTATAGACGTACGTTTTCGATTTGAGTTGAACGAGTACAGGGGCGGATACAAAAATTTTGGAAGAGGGGCAAAATTGTTGGTCTTGGGCCGACAAAAATTTCCGTTGGTTTTCCGCCGAAAAATCTTTTTTTAGTCTTTCGCCCAAAAAAACTTCTGAAAACTCGTGGCAACTCCGGTTATTTTTAAATCTGATGACTTTTCTAGTCATGTGCTACTTTCTCTCCCACCTTCCGGTCCCCGTTGCGTTGATTTACAGCTTCTTGAAACTTGATGGGGGAGGGACCACGCCCTATGCATTTCGCTGAATCGGGTGAGGGCATGTCCGGATTGCCGCACCCCCTTGGATCCACTAATGAGCATGATACAGATCTACTATTATAGACCTATATAAATGTAGGTCTGGATGTCAATGTTTAGAATATAAAACGGGGCCTTTTATGACGTCACTTCGATTATGATATGTTCACTGAGAAAACGAAATTAGTCCTATTGTGACGTCATTTCTATCAAGATACAGATCTGCTATCATATAATTTCATTAATTTTGAGAATACAAAACGAGGCCTATGCTTATTGTAACGTCACTCTGATTATGATACAATTTTATTAAGTAAGTAAGTATTTTCTTTATTACATACTCCACTTGCAAACGCACAATGGGACACAGAACATCATTCTAATACATCGAAGTAATAATAGGTAATAAAAACGTGCAAATTAAAATCACAAGTTAAATTATAATATAATTACTAAACAATTATAGTCAAACAAGTTAACTATATACGGTAAGCATTATTATTATTATTATTATTATTATTATTATTATTATTATTATTATTATTATTATTATTATTATTATTATTATTATTATTGTTATTATTATTATTATTATTATTATTATTATTATTATTATTATTATTATTATTATTATATTATACGTCCACTTCGATAATTTAAAAAAACTAGACCTATTGTGACGTCACGTCGATTATGATACAAATGCACTATAATAGAAGTGCATGTTGAGAATATAAGCAATAACTTGCAAGGTCTATTGTGACGTCACTTTGATTATTATACAGATCTAATATAATCTACCAGTATATTATGTTCAGTTTGCGAATATAGAACGGGGGTCTTTTATGACGTCACTTCAACTATTAAATAAATTCACTGAGAAAACGAAATTAGGTCTGTTGTTTCATATTAGTTCATTTTCATAATAAAAAAACTGGGGCTGTTTAAGCGCAACATCGCTCTGATTATGATACAAACCTATTATTATTATACGTTCAGTTTGAGAATACAAAACTAGGCCCATTGTGACGTCACTTCGATCATGACACAGACCTACTACTAAAGAAGTTCATTTTGAGAATATACTATGCCTATTTTGATGTCACTTCGATTATGAAACAGATCTACTATTTTAGAAGTTAATTTTTAAAGTATAAACTAGGGCTATTGTGACGTCACTCCGATTATTCCACAGATCTACTTCAATAATTATTGAAGTTTATTTTCAGAATCTAAAACGAGGCCTATAGGCCTAATTGTGACGTCACTACGATTTCAGTGCAAATCTACTATTATGTAAATTAAATGAGAATTCGAAATTAGGTTTATTGTGACGTCACACAGATTATGGCACAGATCTACTATCGTATAATTTTATTTTGAGATCACATTATCTGCAGATGTGAATTAAGTCGATCGAGTCGATCGTCACGCGAGCCAAATCGATCGTAACCCACGACTCGATCGACTGCCGGGTATACGTACAAACGGTACAATAGGGCCAGGCTTCAGCATGATCGATAGTGTCGAAGGCAGAGGATACATGTACGTCCAGAGGAGCAAATGCAATTAGGACTACTTAACCATGCGTTGCCCATAATATAAGTATCGGGCAATTCATGATCAATATTTCCCATTAATTATTGAGTCCATACTCGTTTTAATGACCTTGGAAATGCTAGCAGGGCGATGGATGGATGGATCCGATTTGACCAGGGTCTATGACAATTGACAACAGAGCTAGGTAGTTACCCTGGACAGAAATTTGCTCGGCGAATAATGCGGACAGCTAGGCTATAGCCTATATAGAGAGAAGATCCTAATGGAGACGCGAGGAGCTCGAAGTCGGACGTCACTTAATTGTGGCATCACGATTTAGGCCAATGGCCTAGGCTATTGTTTATCCGCCATCGTAATTCACCCCTTGCCTAATGACGTAACGGCTCATTTGCATAATGGCCTGCGCCATATTGGTTCGCAGGCAATGCTTGTTGACATTGGATACGTATGCGAATGGCGCTTATTATAAAAAATGATTTTCTGTGTTTTCACTGTTTTGTCTGCGGCAAACTTACTGTCAGAGATAAAGGTTCAATTAGAGAAGTCCAAAGTACACGAGCTTGAATGTCGAGGTTAACGCGAGAAGAGCATCGGCGGCTAAAAACTACAGCCAGAGACATGCAATCGATCGCAAGCAAAATAGGCCTAATGTAACTAATGCTGTGTCAGTCCAATTATACGATCTAACCTAAAATCTACAAAAAGAGTAGGCCTAGTTAATAATTTTGTAGATAAATTGCCAGAAGACAAGTAGCCTAAATTTAGGATTAGAATCGACGTCAAGAAGGGATTTTTAAAAAATAGATGTAAGTTCCAGTAACTTGGGCCTACGTATACCAGAGTAAGCAGACTTATGAGCCCAGCACGAGCGATGTTGAAAGTTAACCTACAAAATTATAAGCGACATCGTGCATGCATGCAGATTACAAAATTTAATGTCAATTTATGAAATGATTAAGTCGGCTGCCGGACAGCAGAACTTAGCCCAAACGATTTACTCTGCTGATATTTAAGCAGTTCCAGAACACTGGTCACAAAGTCGTAGAAAATAGCACATGTCATGTCAAAATTGATGTGTAGGCCTATTGACAGTTCCGCTTTTACAAGGTCGATGCTCAGCTAGGTTTAATTGCGATTGCTAGACAACAGGTCGTCCATAATGCTGAACGCTCTCTCGCAAAAAGCATTAAAACGGAATGAGAGAATATAGGCCTACGAAGGACAAAATATGCTAGGCCTATACTGAGTATCAGAGGTTTGTAAAGTTTTGAAACTTCAAACAAGCGCTGTCCAACATTTGATGTTCAGCCAACAACATCAAATTCATCGAACAATCTATTAAGTTTAGTGTGCAAAATAAGAACAATATTGTGGAATGTGGGTCCTAACAGCAAATTCCCGGACAATTTGGGATCAGTCCGGGACATGGGACACACAGGGCCAATTCCGGGATTGTCCCGGCGAATCCGGGACGGTTGGCAGCCCTATGTACGTTGGAAGAAGCCCAGCCATGTATAGGCCTACAGACCGTGAAGCAGCAAAAATCATAGATGTGTATATTCGTTTTCTGATCGACCTAGGCCTACTTGTTAATTATAGCAGATTTGGGCTCCGGCCGAAATTCGCTTCAGGGATTCGGGTCGATCCAGGCTGGATGGTGTTTAGACCGATATATCTATTAAGGCATAGGCCTATGGATAGATCAATAGGCCTATGACGATAACTTTATTCCATCAACTAACAATTCACCGTGTAACGGCGTGTAGCCTACGTTGACAACAGTTCACAGCTGTACACCAATATGGCCGACCACATAGGCCACGCCCTTTTGCAATCCCAGAATAGTCTACTCGATCCACATTTTATCAGCCATAGCTCAAAAAGCTATTGCAGACCAGACCTACTAGCTTATTCAGAGCTTGTGTAGGCCTATGACTCATTCATTTGAATCATTTCTGACAAATTTATCCACAAGCCTAGGCAAGACGTAAGCATAAACGAAGGTCTAGACCTATCGTGGCAACAGTACTTTCAAGCATGACACAGAAACAACAGTCGTAACTTTTCCTAAGAATTTGTTTCAATTAGGCAGCCGAGAAGTTAGCCTACTCGTCCAATATAATTTATGCTTAGCCGCTGACTAACCGGGCTTATGAACTGACTACGTGATTGGTTGAAGAAGTGGGCGTGTAGCATCAAGGTTACGCGTAACCATTGCGATGCAATATATATATATATATATATATATATATATATATATATATATATATATATATATATATATATATATATATATATATATATATATATATATATATATATATATATGTATACACATACACACATAGGCTAAACACACAGTAGTCACCTTCTTAAGATAAAATCGACCTATAGCATTTGTGTGCTGAGCGCTACTTGTAGGCCTAATGTGGGCTGAGGCTTCTGGGTCAATGCAATGCGTGACCTGTGCTTGATTTGGATAGGCCTAGGCCTACTGGTCGCCGTAACGTGCTGATGAATAATATTGTATTCTAATTTATTAAGAGATGCGATATAATATGCATTCGAATTACAGAAACTTGGATTTATAAAAGCATTACAATCACTGTAGTTGCTGATGATTTATTAATCAAACAGGGAGATATTATTATTATTAGCTTCTGAATCTGATCGTGCGAACTTTAAAAAAATTCAGCGCAGTATAAATTAACCTTTGCTGAAACCGTCAGCTGATGTTGTTCGGTTGATCGGACGACTCTGTTTGTCGATTAACGTAGTCAAAGATTGCGCATTTTCAAACGAGATTTGTTTAAATTTTAGTCGCTCAAGTATTCTGATTTGTTGTTGGACGAGTGGGACATATTCCGTTGATGTTTTGAAAAGGATTTTGTCGGTGAGCGATAAAATGTGTATTTATCATTGTTATGCTATGCTACAACGTTCTGTCCCTGATCATCATGGTGACTGACTGATACGCAGGTGTCTGATGTGTGACACGTAGATGCTACAATAATTAGAGAACGGTACTGTATCCTAAAAATAGTATTAAAGACTGATACGGTACTTAATAAACGCTTATTTTTAACGTTGTAAATTATTCATTGCAGCTTTATTATTTTGACATCAATTCAACTTCTGATGATTCAAGAATTCGTTTCATCAATCCCGCTTCCATTTAGGCAGTAATTATTTTTTATCAATACCACTTTTATTTAATTAAAATTATTGTTTAGCAATCCAGCTTTTTCAGGGAGATCGATTGGGAAACAGTACATCGGTTCGGTTGCAGGGAGTAAACAAATAAGGCAGCCGCAAACTGGGACTGAAAAGAGCGTTCTGAATTTATAACCTAATATTTCTATGATAGTAAGTAAGTAAGAGAGTTGGGACCGCAAAATAACGCATTTTACTAGAAAATATTACTTTTTAATAGAAAAACGGTAATCCCGAAGATTGCATGCCTGTCTATGTAAGCAGTATGGTCGCCCAAGTAATCACTAAAATTGAGTGCTGCAGCCACATAAACGTTATCCCATGATGCAGTGCGGAAAGTAAGTAAGTAATTAACAAGGAATTAGCACGCGTATCCTAAGTAAGTAAATAGGATTTTTATTCAATTACAGCAACTGGAAAAATTATACGAAAAAAGCTTAAAAGAGTGAAGATTAAATGTTCAAAATTCTGTTGAGGGTAACGGCCTTTCATGTCTTGAGCTTTCGGTCAGATCCGTTTGAAGTTAAAGGGCCAAAGTGCAAAATGCAAATTAACTTCTAACTTGAAAGCACCTAAGTTCATGGAGCACAGGTTTAATCAATTTTGAACTTTCTATTTCTCATATATACTGCGCATTTTTTACTTATTTATAATTTTATTAACGTGACTTTTTACTGAGACCTCGCTTGATTACTTACTTACCGAGCGCATTGCATCATGGGATCCGACTGATGGGTCGCAGCGCTCGTTTTAGCCAAGTCGTTGCAGCCATATTGTTTCATTTATAGAGGAATGCAGTC
Source organism: Lumbricus terrestris (assembly GCA_949752735.1). Lineage (NCBI taxonomy): Eukaryota > Metazoa > Annelida > Clitellata > Crassiclitellata > Lumbricidae > Lumbricus > Lumbricus terrestris. The sequence continues at coordinate 37,456,577 of OX457041.1, forward strand.
TTCGGGATTACCGAAACAAAAAAGTAAAAATGTATAATGGATAATTAATTATGTATAATTAATTATCCATACAAAAAAGTAAAAATGTAAGACTTGGCTAAAACGAGCGCTGCGACCCATCAGTCGGATCCCATGTTTCTGGAGGTAGAATATCGTTTTAGTGAATTTGATTATTTTTCCAATTTATAATTTCATAATGGCAAATAAAAATTTTGAATGAATATCTATGAAACAGAAAAGTAAAGTGATTATTTATTAATCTGACTAACTACTTTGGTATGAATCCATTTCATCAGTCCAGCTTCCATTTAGGTAAGAATTCATTTAATCACTCCAGCTTCTATTTGAGCAAGATCTTTTTTAGCAATCCAACTTCTATTTAAATAAAAATTGTATTTGATCAATCCAGCTCCAATTCAGTAAGAATCTTTTCATAAATCCTACTTCTGTTTCAGTAAAAAATATTTTCAGCGATACCATATGGGTAGTTAACATCAGACCTTAGGAATGCAACTGGTTACTTAGACAAGAGCATCCAGCTGTGACAAGGATCTGCCAGATTAGGTTATTTAGGGATCCTATATATAGTTGTCTGTCCAAGACCAAGGGATAAGACCTTGGTACCCACATACCAAAATTATGGAACCACTGAGATGCCTGTATGGGGCACAATGTAACCCCAAGATGCAGTTCCATAGCATATTGCCCAATGGATAAGCAATCAAAAGCATGAGCAATCAAAATAAGTAAGTTTGAGCAGAGAATGACACAAGCAACTACGCAGACAGCAGGTACAAGGAAACAATTCATTCCAATGTTTTTCATTTGATCCAGCAGCCAAAAAAACCTTATTTACCTAATCTACAGTTCCGGATTTAGTTTGGAACAAAGTTTCACATTCACGTGACCTTGGTGAATAGCAGTAAGACTGAGGAATAGAGACGGATTTTAAATACTGTAACGGGTAAGAGTACAGCATTTTACAAACCAGTAAACCCAATAAACTCAGTGCAGTTACTGGACCACTCGTGCTATATGCTGCACAGATGAAGCACTAGATATTCTTGCAGATTAATTACAGATAAACTGTAAACAAAAAGAAAATTTGAGTATCATCCATGTGAAAATGATACCATATGGTGAAAAACGGCCAAGTAATTATCTTAGGATGTGGTATGCGCTATAAACAAACAAAGGCCAAGCATCAAAATTGAGGTATGCCACATGTTGGCAAATCCTGGTAATTATAATTGCTATTTAAGTACACTGACGTGAGTGCATGCACATAGGCAAGGGTAGTAAACAAAATTCAGTGCAGGACCAAAACTCCATACAGTAACAACGCCTGAGGCGATGCAAAAGAATTGATTTGTCCACAGTATCAAAGCAGCAGTTAAGTCAAGAAGGCATAACTATAAGTGCCAAGTGAAGAATTTTATTGATGAAATTTAAAGTTGAGCTGGGTCTGTAATTAGACAGGTCAGGGAGGGATTTTTTTAATGGAAGATGAATTTCGACATGAGCAAAAGCAGATGGGAAAACTTGCTCATGCAATTGAGAAGTTAACTGATGTAATGATTGGATATAGGAAACTTCAATTTCCTTCAAAAAAGATGTAGTAACACTGTCAGAAAGGAAGTTTCTATTCAGTGATGACAAAATGAGTTTGTGCACTCTGCTAGTGTTCCTAGCTATAAGCTGTTTAAAACAGAATGTTTTAGAATTAGGATATAGGGAAATTTATCAGGTGCAGAAGAACCAGCCAGTTTTGATGTGATTCAAGAAGTTTTAGCTGTAAAAAATCAAGAAATTTATTTGCAAGCTCATGCATAGTTAAATTAACAATAGTGGGGGGATGCATTTAGCATACCACAATGTGGCAAACTATCAAAAGTTATGCAAATGTCCCTAGGGTCTATTGTTGCTTTAATAATGTCCCAGATTTTAGTTTCAGTTGTTGTTATGATTGTTAGTCTTAATTTATAGTTTCAGTTTTAGTTCTTATTGCTTCAGAATATTAGTTTCAGTTTTGGTTTTGGTTTCCATGGATGAATGTTAGTTTTAATTAGTAAATCTAAGTTTTGGTTTTAGAAATTTAATTTTGGTTTAATTTTAGCAATTATTCTTTTAAAACACAAAATACCTAAATATTCATAAGTCAATGGCTAGCTTTTAGCTGTAAACTGTTTGAAGTAAAATAGATGCCAAATAAAAGAGGGCAAAATTGTGCTTCAAAACGATGTTTTTCTTCAGAGGTGTGGGGAGTTTATTTCACCTGCCATTAGTCAGCCATACACATGTGGAAAAACATGCTCTTCACTCGCTTCTGATGCAAGGCAGGTCAATATTATTATTATATGCCAAGCATAACAACAGCGGGTATTCTGTTTTCATTCCAGTCTGAGACTGGAAGCCGCTGTCCATTGTTTAATCAGGAGCTTTCTTTTATTTGTACAGCTCTTCTCCATCGTGCATCTTTAAATAGCTGAGCAAGTACCGTAAGTAGGGGAACAAACCATCTGCACACTATGCACAAAGCAGCTCAATGTAAATGATGAATTAAGTAATAGTTAAGAAAAACATACCTATAGAAAAATTGGAAAAAGTGTGTATTACATTTAAAAATTTTATTTTGTTTTTTGCTAAATATCATTTTGTTTTTTGTTTGATCTGTTTTTGTTTCGTTTCAGGTTTTATTGCTACAAATTTCATTTTTGTTTTAATTCTAAATTGCCTGCGTAATTTAATTACAGTTTTAGTTTTTATTCTCGAAGACATTCAAATGTTGTTAATTGACATTTTCTTTTGTTAAAAAAAGCAATAGCACCACTTAAGTGAAACAGAGTTCTGAAATATAAGATTAAGTAGCTATGCAGTCCATGCTGATGGAATAGTCAGTGCACCGTAAAATGACCATGGCACTATAAGGACGTCTGTCATGCTCCATTCTGTTCTAGGGAAGGGAGCTATGTCCCTGGTCAACTGCCTCTTTACTCAGCAGCCCAGGTTTTCTCAATGTTCCACTTTCCCATACTTTCACAGTACAGCATGATAGCATTGTTATGGTTGACTCTTAACTCGGGAGCAGACTGCCATGCATCCTGGGTGATGAACTTTTTTACATTTTCTCTGTGTCTGTATCTGAAGACTGGTAATTCTTTTTTGTTAGATTTAGATCACCCCTAGGTGGTTAAATATTTAAAGAGACAATACATAAATGTGTGTGGTTATGATGAAATTTATGAATAAATAAGTATGAATCTGTTTGCAGGTTAGACGTAACATATCATGAATGGCTGGGAAGATGTGGTGGTTCCCTACCGGTCAGCTGACTCCTTTCGCTTCTTCTACGGCATCTGTAGCAGTGACAAAGAGACACGGGCACAGGCCCTGAGCAGTGTCTCTAGAATCCTTGATCGCTGGCTGGATGGCTATGGCAGTCCCCCGGGTGGCAGTGGGGCTGATGCCTCATGCGAATCGGGCAGCGTCTGTTCAGCCAATCCGCAGATCTTGGTGAAGGAGCAGCTGCCGGATCTTCTGCGATTGGCAACAGACTGTCCATTTGCAGACGTTCGTGAAAGATGCTCTGAAATTCTGGCTGATTTGCAGGTTTGTAGATGGTTAAGGAGTCCATGTTTGTAGGCTTCTTAGATATAGAGCAAACTATTTGAATGTCCATAGACTCCATACATAGAGTTAAAAATTGATAATTTATTGTTTAACCAGGCATTGGTTCGGTGCCTTGGAGCCGGAGGGTTCCAGGTTCGAATCCACCTCAAGTCGCCACTTAGGGGCCTTGAGCAAGTTCGTCACTCGCAATTGCTCATGCGCTTTGACGTGAAACTCCGATGTAGTGTATGCGCTGTAGCCGGGAGCACCTCTGAGTAGTGTGTTTGAAGGGGCGCTATAGCATTTGCAATAAATAAATAAACATTATAATTAAAGCATTTAATGGTTCAAAAATTAATAGTTAATTATTTAAGAACTAGCGATTAATTATTTCTTAATTGTGATTAAATGTATTCCCAATAAGTAATTAAATATATAAAAATTGTTGTCTTCATTTTTTTATCTTTTACTATTTTCTTTTATCTTTTTAATAGCATTAGTAATATGTATTTATTGTTTGTTAGTATTTGCTTTCTTTTTAGAAGTCTTGTTTACGTTTTTCAGTTCAAATCTGTTTAAATATGTAAGTAAGTAATCTGTGGTGGATTTATGCATCACAAGGACTATAATACCAGGGCACCTTGTTCAATACAACAAGAGATCTTCGATTAATCCTCAAAAAGAAATTTAATCATTTGAAATTAATTACGGGTTGATCGATTGATTATTCGTTAACCATTATTATAATCACTAGTTCCTATCAAATATTTTGTTTCCTTATCAGTAGCTATCCATACAGTGACATTCATGTGTATCAAGGATGTTTCGACTGACGTAGATAGATGGCCTGGCCTTAGTTGTTGATTCTAGATATAATTATGAGCTGCATGGAAATGTCAGTTTCACAAGTTTGTTGCTTGTCAGTCCTCATTCTGAAGCAGAGGTTGCACATTAGTGTGTATCTGGAAATGATGATTGGTGTGGTTCTATATGAGTGCAAGGATCCATTTCAGAACAGTTCATGCAGTACTACTTTTTAATTAACTCACCAGTCTCCCTGTTCCATGCTTACCGATCACAACAATAGATATTACACTGAATATTTGAAACGGGGACTCTTGCTGTGCCACACGTGTTGGACTCATGGACTTTCTCTGGTCCAAAGCTGTAGAATTCACTGCACAGTTTGGTTCATTCCATCTATTATGTGATGCCATAGCAATGGTAATAGGGAATGTTATCCTACAGATATATCAGTCTTTGGTGGAGAACTTTACAGGAATGCTGATCCTCTGATATATATGTGATTCAGAATTAATTGCCTTTTGGACAAGGTCTTGCAATAGAATGTTTTACCTTTAATATGATGAACCTCATTCAGAAACCTGTATTTAGTTGCTTGGCAATGTGGCTAGACATGTGTGATTATCATTTGCATGGATGGTCAGACAGCACAGTAGCAGTATTGTCACATGTGTTCTGCTCAGCATTTCGAGGATCAGTCAATTTTTTGATTTGTTTATGTAGATGTCTCTTTTCAACTTTCAACTTCTTCTGTGCCAATACTTTGCCAACTGACTGTTGCTTGTTCCTCACTCTTTGGAAATTTTTCTCTCTCGTATTTGTCGTGAAATGGGATGCTGCAAGTTGAATTTGTTGGTCACAGAAGTTTAATGAATCAGTCATCTGTTCATTCATTCAGAGTATTCAGTGCCCTCCAATATAACTATTCAGAGGTGCTCGGATCCAAACTCAGCAGGTTAAGAGGATTAATTCTGACTGAAAAGAATTAGCGAGTCAAGTGAAGTACTAATGTAGAATTTCATGATATTGTGTGCAGTCAGTCACAGATCTATGCTGTTCCTGATATAGTATGCATACTATATCAGGAACAGTAGATCTGTGACTGACTGACAAATATTTAGAATAGCGAGTCATTTGGTCTGTTTTACAACGGACCAACTGACTGAATTAGATCCAATTTACGAGTTGAATCATCAGAGAATCCAATGGACAAAGTTTGTTCAGTTAATCGGTGGAATTTAAGGTTGAGTGTGGATGGGTGGTTGAGTTGGATCATAATTTTAAACATGGTGTAGCTTTGATGGCTGGTGTTGATGGTGTGCTAAGTCACATAATGCAGTTTCAATGCACCAGTCCTTATATTTTCTAGTCAATCTTTTGACTCAGCAAATCCCAAAGAAAATTGAAAGCCAGATTCCATTGTTTGCCTCTGAATTCAAATGTATATCCAGGCATGTTGCTGAGTGTGATGGTTTCTACACAAACTTGCAAAGGACCTTTATCTCGAACTTTCTGGGTTTTTTCCATTTCTAAATTTACCTGAGACTTCTGTTGTTGTTATGTCAATAAAAGGATGACTGATTGATTGGTTGATTGATTGATTGATTGACCTTTTGTTTTTACATGCATTCGAAATTTGTCTAGGTGTTGCGATTGTTATTAGCAATATTGTTCATCGAGTCAGCAGATTAGTCAGCCAGTGGAGAGAGAGAGAGAGAATGTGAGCAGATTTCTGTCTTGTCATGCTGTAAAGTGGGTGACTGTGGTGTTTATTGAATGAGGTCAGTTAGGGTTTGACTGGTCACCTTCAAGACAGTCTCATGAACCTTGTGTTTGTCTGTTTGCTTGTTTCATTGGTTTGTGTGACAACCAGATGCAACCGACTTTGTCCCTCTAGAATTGTTCGACCAACTTAAGTTGTTTTCTCACTGATGGTAAATAATGACTTGCACAAGTTATATGGATGTATGTATATATATCTATATATAGTTATATACATACAATATATGTCAATTTAATTTTATAATTTTTTATATGTGTGTATATATATATATATATTTTATATATTGTTATAGACTTGTATGAATGTCATAGCACCCCTTCAAGCTTCTACTCAGAGGCGCTCCCGACTACAGCGCAGACACTGCATCAGAGTTTCACGCTGAAACGCTGATCAATTGCAAGTGAAGGATTTGCCCAAGGTCCCTACGACTTGAGGTGCAACCCTCCGGCTGCAAGGCAACGACCATTCCCACTAGACCACCGTGCCCCACAAACGGATGAATATGTGTTAATAGGTAGCAGTGTCTGCGCTGTACATGTGAATGTGTATGATTGTTAGAGTTTGTATGTTTTTTATATTGTGTATATGAACATACTGTTGATTACTATGCTTGTTAACTCATTTACCAGTATATGTATGAACTGGTAGATTATGCATACAGTATTATGTTGATACTGTATGTAGTATATTTTATATATATACACATACACATATATATATATAATATATATATACTGAGTATATGCCATCACACGAAGGTCAATTGCATTCACTGTTACATGGACTTGATTTATGTAGGTTAATTGAGTTGTCCGTTTATAGGCCTGTGCTTTGTGCAATGTCAGGCTGAACATTGTAATTGTAGATTTTGTTTATTTTTACTAAGAATATTTGACCCTTTAAGTTATTGGATATGCAATTATGCATTGTATCTGAACCTAAGGAGGCTGATGATGGTGCTGCAGTGCTCTGTGACCCTTGGTCAATGGTCATAGGTCACGGATAGCGTTTAAGGCAAAAAATCATTTCATATTCATGGGCTGTTGGTTTAATTGCTAAGAATGCTGTTGTTGAGCGTTACTTTCTAGGGTTTTATCAGAATCCTATGATCCATCCATTATTTTACCTACCGGTACAGACTTGCCTTAACTCTTAGTTTACTACACTTCAGCAATCATTAACGTTGGTTCCCAACACCAGCCAATGGCAGTATGTGCAAATTAATAGTCTTCATCAAGAACTCTTTCCTCTAACATTTAACATTTTAACATCAATAACCACGGCACCTGTTTACTTTATCAGTTTATTATTGCGATACTTTGCTATTATTTCTGTGTTTTATTTTACATTTTTGACATGTAGTCGGGTGCGGTATGTCACCAGGATCTGTCTGATTTTTAATTAAACGAATATACTATAATACTATAATAATACCATAATGATATAATAATATAATATATATAGAAGGCACACTGGAGGATGGAGTGGCAACATTTTGCATTCAAACCTGTCTAGGAAGAGAGAACCTGAAGAAGACTATATATTTTCTTTATTCATTTCTTATCCCTTACCGCTCAGATTAAAAATTAATCGGCCCAAATTTGTCCGGTGGGAGCGGGCACATGAGTGGTAAAGGCTTAATACCTGGTGGGAGCAGACACATGAGTGGTAAAGGTTAATGCTACTGTCAACAGTATTCCAAGTCAAATGTTATGTCCTCGTATATTGTCTATCCATGCAGTCTATGTCTTCCTTTGTTTCTTTTTCGTCAAACTTGCATAGTGTAGTGTGCGGGATTCGGTCAACTGGATTTTTTCACTCGGAGGCCAAACCATTGAAGTCTTCACTGAACGATTCTTGTGTAGCAGAGTTGTTTGGATATAATAATAATAATTACTGTCTTGTGCCATCTTATTTCTTATGTACTGTCATCTTGAAACTCCTGCCATTTTCCATGGCCATTCCTGCCATGGGAATTCACTAATTGTAGAAGTTGTGACATGTTGATATGTCGCAGTTAAAATACAGCAGTCAACCTAAGTTGGTGGACACATTTTGATTAAATGGGAAACAAGGCATTACATTTCAATTATCTCTGCCCATTGTTTAGTTCTAAAATCAAATATCACGGTGATTGATACTTTCGATTTTGCTGTGCATTGTGCCAGAAGTTCAGAACTGTATTAAGCTCTTGGGTGTCATTCATTGTTGATGACTGTAAGATCTAAACTTGAGACTTAACACTTTCAACTTGCCAGCCCACCAAAAGCCTGTTTCTTCTATGTTCATTTGAACTTTTACCATGGTTTGCCAGTGGGTTGAGATTCTATACTACATATGATTTCATGTAAATTGACATTAGATGCATGCTTTTGTGCACGTGGCAACACCACTGTGACAGAAGTCATTAGATTAGATTACTTGTGAACTGTTATACACGTTTAGACTTAATTCAGACTCTCTCATCTTTCATCCCATGAATATAATACGGGTAATAATCTAGTGCCTGCTGATCTGCTGTGAGTCCTAGAAAACAAATGAATTCCATGATCTGAATTCTTTACCGATTGGTAACTGCTGAGGGGTCATTGCATAATTACGTAACGCCGAAAATGACCGTTTACGACCCACCCACCCACCCTGTAACGCTTCGTAACGTTGCCCTTCACCCACCCACCCACCCTCCCCAGCGTTACGTAACGACTGTTACGAAAAATCAGTTGAGATATAGGTCTAATATTGACTGATGTGAGCGCGTAATTAAAATTCACATTTTCATAGTGAATTTAATATAGCCCAGTATGTGAATTATTGGCTAATTTTACAATAGACTATAGGCTTAAAATTTACACAATGTTTTATTTATAGGCCTACAAACGACAGTCATGCGTGAACTGCAATTCTCTTAAATTATACCGCAAGAATACAATTTTACACTGGTGAGAAGTTTCACGGACTAAATGGCTAATTTACAATTATTCAAAATTAAGATGAAATCATTATTTGCTTAGTCTTCGCACTTCGCTAATTATTAGCCTAATAGAAATATTGCCGAGTTTTGTTGAGCATTAATTTTAAATGTTTGAGATCGTGTCCACTAAGTAAAACATGCTTCAAAGTGGTTCTTCGATGTCATGAATTCAAGGAGAAATAGGCCTACCACGTTGTCCGTTGGTAAAACTATCAAAGATCTAAACAATTCGAAGAGCAGTTTCGGGTTTGCACAATGGGAGAGCAGAATTGCCTTGGCATCATGGCATGTGTCTGCTGACGGATCTTATTCAGATAAATAGACCTAGCCTACTTCCGTCAAGTTTTAAATCAATGTCGCGAAGTTTAAACTTCGATCAAAATAATGTCGATGGTAATTTAATATTCATTAATAAAAAAATTCATGGCGTTACGTAACGTTCAGCTCCTCCCACCCACCCACGTAACGTTTCGTAACGTTTTCACTGACCCCACCCACCCACCCTCAATCGTTACGTAATTATGCAATGACCCCTGACTGCAAATTCCATAGCCCCCTCCCCCTCTGTGTGGTTTGGCTTGCACAGGGGACAAACAGCTACCTTTAGCACTGAAGCATAGCAACCTGCTGTGTCATTATTATGCTCCTTTGGATAGATGTAGGGTGCTTGTTTGCTGAATCCTTGGTCAGAAAACATTCTTGGGTCTTTGGGAGTCCACTGGCAGAGCTCCCTAGTTACCAAACTGTATTGCAGATGTATTGCAGAAAATCCTTAGGGCTCTGTGATCTGTACTTGGTATTCCAAAACAGTATTTTAGACATTGCCTGCTGTGAGACAGTCTGAAGTTGTTATTACTGGGCCACCTGCTCACAACTCTACTTCAGAATACACCAGTTCACCTTACCTATGCAATTCATGTAGTGAACAAACATTGTCCAACTACTGTTTAAATGTAATGCACTCACAGTTAATTTTCACTGGAACTTGTGAAAAGATTGCAAGGATGATTCTGCATGAAAGGCTGCATGGTTTCTCAATGACTGTGTGATCACATTGCTGCACATATTTATTTTTGGACTATGTCCTTTCACTTTGCAGGTGTTGAGTGAACCTGGTGTGCTATTTAAAGTTGATGCTGTTTTAGAATTTAGACCATTTACTGCTAAGGAAAAGCTGTGCCACTTGTTTGAATAAGTATATGTTTTAAAGCGGTGTAATGTAACCAATTCAGGAAATGGTACAGTTTGTAGCAGGAGATGGCTGTTCATATGTGGATTTATTTGAACACTTACAAGTGCCCTCATGACCTTCAGGTTTTAAAATTTGCAAGTTCCAACCCTTTTTTCAAGTTATCAATTTTAATATTGATTTTGCTTGGAACTGTATTGTTTCAGAATCGAGCTGTAGAAATTCCACACAAACGATATATGGGTGTCAGTTACTTTATTCCTTCTTCTGAGGTTAGTTGCTACTTCAAAGTCTTTGCACTTCATTTATGTGAATCTGAATGAGTGTATAATTTACACATTTTACATTCTGTCGCTAACATAAATATTGCACTATGTGACATGTGAATAAAAAAATATCAGAATTTATGTGACTTGACAGTTGACACTAAAGGTAGATGTGCAATGTTACACCTTCATATGTACAATGTACAATTGTACGTGCATCAGTAAATGTTGTGCCACCTATTATTCTAGACACTAATGATTTTGTATTGCAATTTATGGTGTCAATGTTGTCATACTTATTTTGAATTTTTCACAGTCAGTTAATGTATTGCTAATTGTGTCATTATCATCGTCGTCGTCCTCATTGTCATTGCCATTATCATCTTTATGTGTGTTCTGAACATTTATATGGAAATTTTGCTGTTAATGAAGGATAGCCTTCACAATGTTGCATTCTCTTCTTTATGCATTTTTTGAGTTACTGATTTCTTTTTTCATGCTTTGTAGGCTGTCACGATCGATGAACGTGACACGGTGAGTTCAGATGATAGATTTATGCATCATTTTGTGATGCCTCTCTAGTACTGTATACTCTATAGTAAATGCCTAAATGGTGATAAAATAGTTACATCTAAGTTTAGAAATGAACATGCATTCCATGTTTGTGTTTGCACTATTCCTGAGTAGCATGTCAAAGTCGTTTTCCTGAAACTTGGGTTGTAGCAGATTTTGATCTTCTCAGCACAACGCCGGTCTGTCTGGTGTTGCATTCCACAGACCTTTTACAAAGTTTAGCTGATTCTTATTTATTTGGTTCAGTAAATCGAAATATGAATATATATATATATATATGATGGAGGTTAACAGAGAAGAAAATGGCCCAGGACTTCTTGTTTAGACAGCCATGGCCCACAGCACAATGGAGACTGACATGGAGTCCTTGACATGCGTTGAAATCTGAGCAACATTGGCTTTGGTGCAAGTAAACCCAAGATTCTTACAGGTTCAAAATGGCAAGGCTCCGCATGATCTGCATTGATGAAAAGATCTATCACATGAAACATGGAACTTAAACTGGGTGCGCTTCTGCCACTGCCACTCTACCAATGTACCTAGATAACCTTTTGAAGAAGAAACTGGCAGGTTCCCATAGACAGACCACATCTCTGACAAGGTCATCAGAGTAAGAACAGCAGTTCCATTTCTATATTTACAAGCTGTTGTGAATTAAGGGCTGATAGACTTAAACTGGCTGAGAAAGAGCCATGTCATAAGAGTAAGAGAAAAGAAAAACGTGTGGTTTATAGCTGAACTTTGTCTAGTGGAAGAGTCTTGGAAAATCTAGGGCATGAAAGTCTGGCATCACACCTTATGACTTGGCCCTGGAGATGAGATAAGGAAAAGATTGATTGAATGATTGACGATGTAAACATGATGCAAGAAATTGGACAGGACGATCGTTATATGAACTCTGATTCAGTCAGTGCAATGAATTGTCACTTTAATCTTATACCAGGATTTGTTACTCTCTCTCTCTCTCTCTCTCTCTCTCTCTCTCTCTCTCTCTCTCTCTCTCTCTCTCTCTCTCTCTCTCTCTCTCTCTCTCTCTCTCTCTCTCTCTCTCTCTCTCCCCCTCTCTCTCTCTCTCTCCCTCCCTCTCTCTTTCTCTCTCCCTCTCTCTGTCTCTGTCTGTCTGTCTGTCTGTCTCTCTCTCTCAGCAGATGAGGCGCGATATCATATTGATCATATAAACCCAGTACGTGAGGCAGCTTTTGTGTTTATATTGAAACATCACTTGTGTATCTTGGGTTGGTTGCGATGCTTCCCCTTGAGAGATTCTTCTTCTTTTCTATCTTTGTGTGTCAACAATTTTTTTCGAAGATGGCTCCAGTTTCGTTCTGTCTCTGATAGTATCCACCAGTGCTGGTCTCATGTCATGTTTTTTTCGGCAATATATTGTCTCACGCTTTCCATCCATGCCTTAAATCTGCTCCAGATTCCTTCCATTTTACTGTGTAATGCTCTTGCTGGAGATGTTTACAATGAACTAAATAAATATTTGGATGCTTGTCAAATGCCAGTGACCAGATTTAAAGAGTAAAATGTTTGTTATTGTTTGTTTTCCAGAGGACGTATGATTGCCTGGTGACAGCTTTCCTGCAGAACAACCGACTGGAGAACCTTTTCCAGGTGATGGCTTATCACCCGCAGTACCTTGAGTGCTTTCTTAGGACTCAGCAGTACCTGATGCGTGGAGATGGGCCTCTACCGTTCACCTACAGACACTACATTGCAATTATGGTGCGCTTTACTAGTTTCTATTGTCTTTATTATTATGTTGTAAAAATCTGGTACTCTAATCGGAGATTTATGATCTATAAATGGTGTGATGTGTTGTCAGTGTAATTGCCTGAAGTGTCTATCAATAATCGTATTTCAATTTCACAATTTCTTGTGTGAATGTTTCTGCAATGTATCGTTGAAGTTGGAGTCCTGATGGTAGCAAAATCTGTCCAACAGAGTGCTCATGTATTTTGCTAGTTTGATCAAATGCCTTTCCCGTATCTTCCACGTCTTCCTTTTCGCTATCCATCTCTTTCTCTTCCTTTCATCTTTCATCCCACTCTATTGATCTATTGCTGTGAGCACCCTCTGATTCTACCATTACCCAAATGGCTTTCCTCGTTCCTAGGAGCATGTTTTGTTCTAATGTTATTCTTCACATTTGAGCCAAGATTAGATGTTGTTGCTCTGAAAATGCTTAACTGGACTAGATCTAGGGGATGCCTAGGCATATTATTATTTTATAGATATGTGTCGGGTGAAGTGAAATTGCAGACCTGTGTAATTGCAGTGACTGCAATTATTTTCCCTGCATGATTAGAACGGTGCTAATAGGTTGAAGCTTGTGTTGTCATTTATTTCTTATTTTCTCTAAGGTGTTGCACATCGAAGGACAAGGTGAAATATAATGTTTTATCAAATAATAGCATCCGCAGGTCGTGGACAACCATGGTTTATTATCATTAATATGTTTGGTTAAGTGTGATCACTAAAAGTGATTAGGCCAAAAAAAAATAATGTTGTGTTTCCGGTAACTGACCGACCCTCTTTTATTGCCGCGACTCAAATAATTTTGTAAAATATTTTTATTTAAAAAAAATTTATTGAAAAAAAAATATTTTAGTAAAAAAATTTTTAAAAAAAAATTTGTTTTGACATAATACGGTGACATTGCCTTCCGTATAGAGTTGGATCTTAGGCCAAAAAACTAATGTTGTGTTTCCAGTAACCCGACCGACTCACTTTTATTGCCGCAACTCGGAAAATTTTGTGGAGTTTTTTTTATTTACACTGACATTGCCTCCCGTAAATGAGATGTACAATTGGAACATCATAATTATAGCCTTCACTAAGCCAGGCGACGATCGTAAGCAGTCGTCTTTCAAGGTATATAATGATCTGTTAATTAGAGCAATCAATAGTTTCCCACGGTCAGTTTGACAAAGCAGGCGGTTGTGGGGTGGATGGGAGGGGGGGGAAGAGTAATAGATCTGAAAGGAGGGTTTTCTCACGGTAGCTCGTTGCAGGCATTGAGTACAGGGCCATCTAGCCTGTAGCACATGATGGCTATACACAGCCTGCTGCAAGTTTATAGTTTAACTTGCTGTTTTTCCGTCCTAAGACAGTCCATTTTTGCTCACTTTATTCCTAAGCTGACTAGGCTCTCTTGTGATCACTGTGCCCTCCTTTGCTCTCTGCCTCTTTCTGCTCTCTTTTGCTCACTGTGCTCTTGTGTTTACTGTGCCTTTTTGTGCTCAGAGTGCTCTCTTCTACTAACTCTGCTCTCTTCCGCTCACTGAGCAGTTCCCTTTTATTTCGAGCACCCCTTGGTGAAGAATTTAACATTAATTCATTCAAGTATTTATATAGCACCTTTTCAAGGAAACTACTCAGAGGGGCTCTCGACTCCAGCATGGCCAAAAAGAACAGTTTTCAAATGAATAGAATGTTTCATTTTATTTTATTGATCTCTCAATTTCTATAGCGCCTCTTCAAACTAGCTACTCAGAAGCGCTCCCGACTACAGCGTGGACACTGCATTAGAGTTTCACTCCTGACTAACTACTTCCTGGCTGCCAGTCTTGAGAAACCTCTAGCCTTATCATTCTCACTTGAGCCACCTCTAACGGTGACTAGGGAAAATAAATCTAGCAACCTCTAGATGTAACTAGTCACTGGCTCGGCCAATCTGGAACGACCCCTAGCAGTGATGTTCTGTTCGTACTCATCTTCCCCTTCCCTTCCAACTTTATCTTACCAGAAAAGATGTCAAAATGAAATTAATAGAATTGTTTTCTAGGGCAGTTTTAGGTGCAGACAGTCGGGAAATAGGCAGTTTACACTTGCTTAGAACACGTACTTTGTTGCAGCGTGTACCTTAATGCAAAAAAGAGTAGTGGGTATAATTTTTCGGACAATCACTGTATAAAAATATTTTACCAAAATAAAAATATTTTCCGACCTACCTACCCAATTTTTTAGAGCTCTGTTACCGGAAACACAGCATTATTTTTTTTTGGCCTTATTGCTAAGTATTTTTTTATTATGTGGAAATGAATTTGAAAATTGTTTATTACATTTTTCCGGAATGGTCATTGTGTCCATCCCGGCAATTATATTGGTTTTGCTATTTCCGTTGTTATTTATATTAGTGCGTTTTGTTTTCATACTGACTTGGGTTATTGGTGTACGTGATTATATGTTTCCAGGGTCTGGTGAATAATATTGAGCCATATCCAATTGTCACTGGTCTTTGTTTATTTTTGCAGAGCATATGATGCGGGTAGAAAACAGATACGAGAAAGCTGGTTTATGACAAGTGTACATGTGTTTTTGTGTGTGGGTGTGCGTCTGTGTGTATATGTGTCTGTGAGTGTGTGTTTTGCGTTTGAGTTATCAGTTTTAAGCCATCAACCACATGCATGTGATTGATTGGATAGAATTGATAGCTTACAATTACGCAGGCATATATTTAAATCAAGGGTCAAAGTGCCTGGTTGCTGGTTATGGTTTAGTGTTTAGGGTCTCTGCCTACCTTCTGTATGTATTTGTATATATTGATCTTTGCATTTATGTTGGTGTTTTTTGATTAATCTAGTTTCTGGATAATTATGTATGCGTGTGCAAATATTTCAAGGGTATTCTGAATGTTGCCGGCTTGTGTAAATTGTTCTTTTGCTGTTATTTGTTACTGTATTAATATTGTAGTTTTAAAAAAAATGCTGTTTGTAATGTTATCATACCAGTTCTACTTTAAGTTGAGATTCGTTTTTTAAAATTTAATGTCTTTGTGAGGTTCACTAGCACAATAGAAAAATAGCAGGACATCTATGAATATCAAGTCAAAGCCCACAGAGTTGGGGGCTGTGGAATTTGCATAGTCAGCAGTTACCAATCAGTAAAGAATTCAGATCATGGAATTCATTTGGTTCTAGGACACACTACAAATCAGCAGGAACTAGATTATTGCTGGTATTATATTCATTGGATGAAAGATGATAGACTCTAAATTAAGTCTGAAAGTGTATAATAGTCCACAAGACACTTAGAACTTTATTATATAATTAACTTTATTAATTTTCCACTCTACAATTAGGCGCCAGCTGAATTTCTTTGTGGGCTTTTTAACTGTGTATTACTGCCATTGGAGTTGTTTCTTTTAAATAAAGAAAACTTTTAACAAACATCGGAATCCATTATCATGCAAAATTTCTGTTAAATAGTCACATCAATTCAGGTAACATCTGTGATGTTGCTAAATACAGTAATCTAAAAATTATTCAGGTGAATTCAGTTTCATCTTCGCTGTTGTTGTTAGGCTTCTGAACAGCACCAGTGTTCATACTTGATCGACATCCACACGTCAGAATATCTTCTTCAGGGTGGAGATGAGCGATGGCTGCGTGGACGTGACGACGTGCCCTCAAAGCTCTCTAAACTACGAGACGTCAACGAGGTGCTCTGTCACCAGCCGTGGCTTATTTCAAAGGACCACATCGAGGTTGGAAAACACTTGTCGTATATTACCTGCTAGGTAGGCTATAGAGCTCTTATTTGCTAATATGATTTTATACTATTAGTGTGAGTAATTTTTTTCTTAAGTATTTTTATCTGGGCAGCAATGCTAAATTTTCAGAGAGATACTTATGATGAGAAAAATTGTCCAGATGAGCAAAATAGCACACCAATTGTCTTAGCAATTTTGCTAGAGATATTGTTGATGTGCTCCTTCCAATTTAGATGCTGGTCAAGGTATAGACCCAAAATTTGGTGGATGCTAATGTATTATATCTGATGATGTGCAGATGGGCCATAGGTAACAGGGCTTCAGCCATTTTGGGTTCTTCTGTTGCCCGTACCCTGTGGCTAGTGATGTAGCTTTTCCGGAAAAGTATTTTGACGGAAAGTTTCCGGAAACTTTCCGGAAAGTTTCCGGAAACTTTCCGGAAACTTTCCGGAAACTTTCCGAAGAATCGGAAAATGCATTAAACTCAGAAAATATCAGAATTTCACTCTCAGAAATTTTTCTTATGGTTTAATCTCCTTTTATTTACAGTACTTCTGTCGATGCAAATAATGTTGAACTTAAAAATAATTCATATGAGCAATAAACACTGTTCATTAGTATAACTTCAGACTAGAGTGTCCTATAGAAAACTGGTTGCTTGCATGTCTGCAGTCATCTCTGTTGCAGGAAATGTGCAAAAAACTGATACAAACATGAAATAATACAGCATCATTTTCTGTTTCTGTCTTATATTTTCATAACTCACAAATATGATGGTGACTGAATGATAAAAAATATTTTCTCTAAATTTACAGCAAAGTTTAACTGCATTTAATTCCTAAATGTACCGGTATTTTTGGGCTGTGTGAACAATTATCACTAACACTAGCAGTGCCATCTATTGAATAAACTATTACTTATAACCACCTAAGACTGCTTATAGTGATGGATGTATTTAGTAACATTACATTGAAAGAAAATTCGGACTCCTTAGAATTTATTGGTGGAAAAATACGTCAGAAAGTTTCCGGAAAAATATGAAACTTTCAGGACAATTTTTCCACCTCACAACACTAACTTCTGATAGTGACTGATGTATTTAGTAACATTATATTGAAAGAAAACTTTGGACTCCTTAGAATTGAGTATGCATTTAATAATATTTTATTGGTGGAAAAATATGTCGGAAAGTTTCCGGAAAGATTCGTCGGAAAGTTTCCGAAACTTTCCGGAAAGATATGAAACTTTCCGAGGAAAGTTTCCGCCTCACAACACTACCTGTGGCGTTTACCGTTTATAATATTTATGTGCAACTGTGTAAGATGTTGTACATGGTGTAATTTATAAGAATTATGGTTAAGGTTGTGTATTGTATATATTATATAATACATATTGTTTATAATGGATGATCAGGTGTAGTTGTTGACATGTTCTGCAGAATCTGGCAAAGGGTGAAGATAACTGGTCAATGTCGGAGTTGATGCAGGCGGTTGTGCTTCTCATCCACTTCCACTCCCTCTCCAGCTTCGTGTTTGGATGCGGAGTGAATCCAGAGGCAGACCATCTAAATGGACATGTCTTTGGGATGGTCCCTGCAGTCGCGCAGGATCCTAAAATGCCAAATGGTGAAGACATCTTTAAATCAAATGGTCACGTCGTTGCAGCAGATAAGGTGAGTGTTCTTTGGCTGTGAATGAATGACTCTGTGTGTGTTAGGTTAATGATTTATGTTGCTGTAGTGTAGCTGAGATGCTTTAGCGTTGCTTTCTATGGACATGAGTATATATTTATTTATTTATTTATTACAGTAATTTGATATAGCATCCCTTCAAGTTTGCCTACCCAGGATTGCTCCCAGTCCAACCTTAGTCTTAAAAACAGTGAAAAAAGAAGGAAAGGCATTTGACGAAAGTGGTAGGGGACCGTTCCAGGTCGAAGTGCCAACCACAAAGAAGGCAGCCTGATAGCAGTCCGCTAGATTGGTACTGTACAGCTGAGCTTGTACAGCTGAGCGGAAAGAACATTGGTGCATCATATGCGCATTATATACCTGAATGATTAATGATTTGTGTTTGTATAAAGCATTTGAACCTCTAAGAGTCACAGTCATTGCTGTGTTAATTGCTAACATTTCTAAACATTATGTGGCATTGTAGTTTATGTGATGCTGCTAAGTAATAGGTAGTCTAGGCAGCTAGTATGCATACTAAGAATTGGTTATTTATGCAGTGTTGTCAAATTCTAATGATGAGTTATAAAATTTTGAAAGATGCTGTAATTTCGTAAAGCATGTGTTAAAATATTGTTTATGGTCTTGTATTTTTGCCTTAACGGAAAGAGCCTTTAACCAATTAGCTGGTAGTCTTAATCATTCTGTTGCTCCATCATGCCGGTGTGTGTGATGATTATCTAACTGGTTTCAGTCTCCGAATGCGGAATCTGACAGCAGCATCAAGCTTCTGATGGATCGGATGATGCGACTGTCGTGTGATGAGACGCGGAAGAACGTTACAGCAGATGAGCTCCTCCAAAGTTTCGAAAAGTTTGAGACAGAAAACTTGGAATGTAAGTGAATTGAAATATCTAATCAGCATGAGGCTTGTTGAGGAAAAATAAAATTGCAGAACCCAGTTTTATTTTACCCCATTCCCTGTAGACTCGTGTTAGTTGCTGAGAAACAAACATCATCCATCCACAGCAGGACTCGGTATTACTCCAATGACCCTGGTTTGTTCTTGCTTGTTTAGACTCAACATTCAGATGGGTAATGGCTTATCTGGGTACATCGCAGCCCATGTAAAATGGCTTTCGTGATGAAGGGCCCCTGAATGCTGATCAAACCTGCACATTGTTTAGGACAGGATTGAGGCATAGCTAATCGAATCTAATCTAATCTATGATGTGATTATTGTAGTGCACAAGGCATTAAATCAATGGTTGCTTCATATGAAACAGTGAGCAGTGTTTGAGATCGTGAGGATTATGTCACAATCGATGATATCTTAAACGATATATAGATTGAATAAAATGAGAGCAATTACCTTTCTGTCCTTGCCGCTGATGATTTGATTTTGCTTAGCCAATATTACATTAAGTAAACTGGAAAAGTAGTTAAAATGTTAGGTGTATGGTGACTACTAGTGCTCAAATGGTTCACAATCATGTTTTGGAGATGAACCACCTGAGAGTAGATATACTGTGCTAACTAGCTTTGATAGATCCCCTGGAGAAAGAGGTGGATTTTCAAGAATAGAGTGAACTTGAATCCATGTGCAAAGCTGGTGGCGAGATTCTGTGCAAGAAAAACCTACGAGTCTAATGATGAGCCAAGCTATGTCCTGTTTCGGTCATGGTTATTCACTGCCTGCTATGGTAATTTCTGAAAAGAACCTTTAAAGCCAGCTGGAAATGGTTGGCAATGTTCCCTGTGACCTTCTGAACTCCACCGTAATTGTATGAAATAATAATATATATGCTATATATAATATAACATATAATAATACTATTTATAATAATATAATAATATATATATATATAATATAGGTTAAATTATTTCTGTTTTAGTAATGGCTGTCAACAACAGCAGTTTGAAGTGGTCATCTTCGTCATCTGCACAGTCACCTGGAGTGATTGAGGATGGTGACATCTGTCCACTCGAGCAGCTGAGCAGATGTGAGCAGAGGATGCGGCGATCGACATTTCGAGTCCAGGATTACTCTTGGGAGGATCACGGCTACTCACTGTCGAATCGCCTGTACACAGAAATAGGAACGCTGTTTGACGAGAAGTTAAATGTAGCACAGAACCTCACATATCATAGGTGGGATGAATTTTGTTTTATTACTTTCTTAGGTCTATATAAGAAATTTCTTAATTATTAATCTGGAATGCTTTTGACATGTTGACATGTGTCCAAGGTTCTCTGCTGCCTCGTGTCTGGTTTTATAAATTTATGGATACATTATGGATACATCCTTCCTGGTGATGTTGCTTCTAGTCAGTGCCTAAAGTGTGGAAAAATAAGTGCATGGACGCCCCTTTCCTCTCCAAAAGAAGTGCCTGGATGCCCCT
The DNA here is from genome assembly GCA_949752735.1 of Lumbricus terrestris. NCBI lineage: Eukaryota > Metazoa > Annelida > Clitellata > Crassiclitellata > Lumbricidae > Lumbricus > Lumbricus terrestris. The sequence goes on from OX457041.1 coordinate 37,477,340, forward strand.
TACCTTTCCAGTCTGTGCTCGCCAATAAGTGGCTGGACAGCGTTCAGATTTTAAAACAAGTGCATGGACGCCGTCCATGACCGTCCAGGCACACTTTAAGCCCTGCTTCTAGTACTAATTGATATTTTAACTGGCACCTGTCAGACTGTTTTACATGTTTTTCAGGTTGCTGTACAGGAAAAAAGTCTTGGACTTGCACATTTAACTATGCGGTTAATTGTAGTATCTTGATTGCTCGCATGAGCATTAATTTTCATATAGCACTTTTAGCAGTCTGTGCATAAAGTGGCTGTGATTGTTCATTTGCAGCATGGGCAACAACGCCAACGTTGACACTTCATCATTTAGACGCGCCATCTGGAACTACATCCACTGTCTGTATGGAATAAGACACGATGACTATGACTATGAACTTGTGGCCCAACTGCTGGAAAGAAACCTCAAGTCATACATCCGCACCGTAGCTTTCCATCCGGAACGAGTGACGCTGGATGATTACAGTCAGTTCATGCCAGATTTGAAACATTCTGAGAAGGTAAGTAAGCAGGTCTCCTACTTAACGGTTCTGTAGTTGTCGTTGAAACAATTTGCCTTTAGTAGTATAACTGTGATACTATGATATATAGGTGCTGCAACTGGTGCAAGAAGAAAGATCGCTGATTGAGACAATACGGAAGAGGCAGATGAACTGACTGGGGCACATGTTGAGGGGAGACTCGCTCTTGAAGACTGTTCTCGAGGGAAGAATGGAGGGAAAGAAACCACCAGGAAGACCTAGAAAGATGATGTTGGACTGGATGATGGACAATGAAAAGATTAGAGGATAATATAAAGGAATCAATGAAAAAGCACAGAATAAACAAGAATGGTGTTGTTGGAATCTTGGACGATCTGCCTAAGGGCAGAACACCAAAGAAGAAGAGCCATTCTGAGAATAATGGTCTTATTTTGCTGTCTCAAAACTGCTTTGTTTTTCTGGAACTTTCACACTGGAAGTGCCTCTGATTGATGTGCACTGTGAGATACCCTTTATAAATTTATGGATGCATTACAAATTAACATAATGTGGCAGAAATGTTTCCTTAGAGCACTGGTGTTATAATCTCGTCAATTTCAGTGCTTTGGTCCAGTAAAGCTACCAGTTTTTAAGCCAAAAATCAGCAAACATATCTGGCAGCACTTCTAGATTCAGAAAACACATTCAGGAAGCTTGACCTCACCATAGTTTATGACTCAACAGTCGACACAGATTTGATTTGTGTGACAATATAATACCATCAAAATTTGGGACATGCGACATAGATTACAGTTTTAAATTGGGGGGGGGAGGGTATAGAGTGCCTAGGGAGGCAAAGTACGACAGATTTACTTCTTCACTACTCTTGACTAAAACTTGACTGTAATTTTTTCGTTGTGACTGTGCTATATTGTCTTATGTGATTCTAGGTTCACATAAACCTTATGTTGCTGGAAGCGAGACTCCAGGCCCAGCTGTTGTACAGTCTGCGTGCTATCACAAGGTACATGACGTGAAAATGTGGTGTTGATGGTCCAGAACATCTATCTATTCAGCTGATACAAGTCCTGCAAGAACAAACTTTACTCACCTAATGGCATTACTGGCTATTTAGAGCAGCGGCTCTTGCTACCTGTCTAGCGACAGCTATATGTTCAACTGATCTGTAGCTTTCGCTTTGGCTTGTTAGTTTGTGAAATTTCATGTTCTTGAATTTAGAAGTCAAATAAGGTGTGTGCTTGTTGAGTATTGTGCAGATAAGTTGTTTTTTTATTAAAGTTTCGGTATATTTTATAATAAATTAATAGTTAAATAACTATATTGATGAAGGTGTAAGTTTAGTTTTAGTAACTTTGGATAGTAAGAGTGGTTGTGTGATATATACAACTAGATTGTACCAGTAGCAGTTCTGTAGGTTTCACCAAGTGTTCATGGTTCAATTGCCATGCTCAGTTCAGCGTTCAGTATTCATCATTAATCACTGGATTAATTTTTCAGCTGTTTGCTAGGTAATTTCCCTTCAACTTCTGCTTCTTGGGCTCGAATCTCAGTGCATCGTGTTAAATTGGCAATTTGTAGTTGAGCCATTCTTCCACTGGGTTAAAATGGAAAATTTATATATACCATTGGATTGATCTGGTTCATTCATACTTCTTTCTATCCAAAGATTCTTTGTCAGCTGCGTTTTTCTCATGAATGTGATTTTGATTGATGCATTTAACAAATGAACATATACATGAATGCATTGGAAGTAAAGTAAGTAAGTATATCTTTTATTGCACCAATTGCTAGCAGCATTTTGATTTGCACGTGAATAACATTTATGTGTTAGGTAAGCCTAGTTGTTCATACAGATTTTCTTGGAGTTCATAGCTGCCTGCAAAAATCATCCACATTATAAATGTACGTACTGTACAGTAGACAGTTGACATCTGGTGCTTCTCTACTGTGGGCTGTTGAGCATGTTGCGAGTATGTGTTACGATTCTGTCCATTCATTGGTGGATTCATTGGAGGCCCAATCCATATGCTTGCAGTACTTGAATTTCTTCGTGAAGAGCTCTTTTATGTGTAATGATAAGCTGTTTCTTTACCGGTGCCAAATATGTGCTTGGCACAGGACAGCTGTTTGATGGCATATATGTATGTAAATAGTTGACGGTGAATCTGAAAATGTGAGTTAATTAACCCAGATTTGCCTCTGTAAACAGTAATCTAATTTTAAATCATTCTGTTGAGTGTGAGCAGTGTTTTAGCAGGTTGCCTTTTCCTCTCATCAACATGTTTCGGTGCATCTTGTGAAATAGCGAACTTTGAGCTCTTCTGAACCTTTTAAGTCGCATCAGACGTTTACTTGTTCATCAGTATGTTAACTTTGGTTAGTAGCCCTGAAATCTAATTGGAGATGAAATTGACTATTCGTTCATCAAACCATGCAATCTTTCAGAAAAGTTGATCACTTGTTGATTTACTGCTTTCAGACGATCCTCTTCTAAGAGCTCTGATTAGTTCCAATAAGGATTACATCATGAAAAACATGTAATAAGTGTGTGGATCATCTTGCTTTACATTTATACCAGACACCTAATCGGGTACTGTCAGCAGCAGAATCTGACACAACCTTCAGTGCAGCTCGAGACTAGAAATGATTTCCTAGGTTAGCCTGTAACACCTTGTACATGTAATTTATTATTTGCAATTGTTCTAGATTATAAGAATGTTAGATGCATTGTAAGGAGCAGCAGCCTTTGACCCCAATTTCAGTGTTTACTTTTTAAAACTATTTGTGATTTACCACTTGAAAAATGCACTCCAATAGGTACGCAATTGTAAGGTCAACTCCACTGTTAGTTTTAACAGCTTGTTTTACTGTACGTTTGAAGATCAATACCATGATGAAACAGTATGTGTTTGTATGCCATTACTTCTATTCTAATATTTCTTTTGCTGCACAGTTTCATTAATAGTAGAATGTTCGATTGCAGAAGTTCTCAACCTTTTTCTGCCCGCAACACACCTAAACTTGCAGTCAAATTTGGCAACACACCTCTGTGTTACAGCATTATTTTGGTAACAGTTTATTCAGTGCATTCGCTAATGTGTTTTTATTAGGCTGAGATGGCACATTTCAGTGTCATCCGCAAAACTATGTCATATAGCCTGTGCAGGCCTAGGGATTATGGCCTTCAAAGCAAACATTGTGATAGCTCCAGATTGCAATGAAATGGAATAGATATATTAGATATATAGGCCTTAGAGTGCTACGAATTCTCACAACTGCTAAGTAAGCAAGTCTGTGTAATGCAAGAACGACGGGTGTATGCTGTGAAAATTCATGACACTAATTCTTCACGACACACCAACGACACACCATTTTACGCGGCACACTGCCCGTCTATTCGCAACCGGTTGAGAACCTCTGTTCTACTGCATGAGCATTGGGAATATGGGATGCAAAGTACAGTTCTGTTACTGACAAATGGCTAGTAAGCACAACTACTTAACTGAGTGCACAGTTATTAATTATTATTATTATTAAACTGTCATTATAGCATGCCTAAACAGAAGGAATCTTGCACGAAAGCACGTAACAGCAGGGCCGAAAGTGAGCCGGATCTGTCAGGGTATGCGACCCAGCATTGATTTTCGTAACCTGCTGGTGCCAGGTCTCAGCCGGGTCGCATGTCTAACAATTTTGGGCCAAAAGTAGGTAAAAATTGTTGAATTTGACAAATTTTGGGCAAATGACAAAAAAGGTCATCAGAAAAAACTTTCGACTCAAAGGCATCGGCTCCTCCGCCAAAGTCAGACCCGGCAAGTCGGCAACTTTTCCAAACCACTTTCAGCCTTGCGTAACAGGAAAGTCTACTCGTGATAAATCTTGAGCAAATAAATCTTCAGGCTTTTCTTGATCATTCTTGAAGAATGATAAAGAAGTTGATTTGCGAATAAATCCGGAAGTTTATTCCATTCAGTTGGGCCAGCTAGTGCAAATGCATGGTTTCCAAATTTTCTAACTGAACATGTGACAACAAAGCAGGGCTGAAAGTGGTTTAAAAAAATTGCGGGTCTCTTTGACCCAAAGCGTGCTAGATATAAGTGTTTATTCAAGCGCCAAAAAATTAATGCCGGGTCTGAGATTCGGACAGACCCGGCTCACTTTCAGCCCTGCAACAAAGTCACCCGTATGTGTCCCATGCTCTCTCCGACTCTCCACCGGTCTGTCCTGACTGACCTGTGCATGTCTGCTTCACATCATGACACCTTGGAGCATCTGGGCCACTAGGCTATGTCACTTGTGACATGGTTTTTGCGGATTTCAATCGTCTTGCGTATCGCCACCCATCTGGCAAACCCTCCTTTTGTCCGGGCTTAGGACCGGCGCAGCGACGTTGTTGGTTCCCTGTGGCGGAGGATGGATGCAGTTTAACGTCGTGCCCAGGACAAAAATATATGTAATCGTAATCTCGAAACTTCTACAGCGCCCACAAAAGCCAAGTCGCGGGAACCAGCTTATTCACAGGCGCTCCACTTTATATAATAAAGTCACAGTTCAGATTTAGGAAATATGTATCTAAATGAAAATGATATATAAGCTACATTGCCACACTTGATCTATTCTAAAATATCAGTCCCAGTAAGTGGCGAGATTTGTAAACGAGTGTTGTGGAGCAGAAGCTGAACATTGAAAAATGAGCATGTCGAGGCTACAATCACTATAAAAGAGTGTGTACCTTTACATTTAACTGGCTCCAAATTTTGTCTCCTAAACACCGGTTATATCCGTAAATTGACCGATCACCGTGATCGACCTATTTAAGCGCTAAAGCATCAAGTGAATCATGTTGCTGTGCATCCCGTCTTTCAGTATGGTGGGCTATCGATTAATGGCTGACTGGGCGACGAAGTAAACAGAAAGGAGATAGTTTAGTTATCTAGGAGAGGTGTAATTGCGGATGCTTTGATTACGAAACAGTAGTCGTGAATCTGCGGGTAAATTCCGCCTTTAGCTGAATTTCCGTGCATGTGTATGGATTCATAGTATTCGCTGCACAGTTTGTACTTCATCGAGGATGGTAGTGTTTTGGCATGCATAGGACGTGCTTCTGTCAGTACCAAACAGACGCTGTACAAAGCGATATCAGATTACTGCAAGTAATGCAGAAGATTCATTTTGCAAGTTAACATAAGGTAATTTTTTGTTTGACCGTGATTCACTTGAGTTGGTGCAGCCTACGGCCACACCTTTGGAATGATCTACAGAAAGGCAAACGTAAAGAGCATTGCTATTATCATTGAGCGCTATAATAGTACAGATAACAGCTACCCGTCATTGTGTCACCCAATTAGTGGTTTCAGTCATACAGTAGTACCATGTAAGTGAGTAGGCATATGATCTTTAGGTTTACATTTATCATCGCGGAGCAAAAAATATAGTGTATTATGTAAGCGCCAGCGGCGTTGAGATATCCATGGACTATATTTTATAAGAGCCATTCCATTTCCGGAAAATTGTCAAATCTGACTTCTGTTTCAGCCCTATATTATTTTCATCAATCCAACTTCTATTTCACAAGAAATAATTTCCGTCAATCCACCAGTTTCTAATGACGACACTAACCCTAACTGACCGTCACCACGCTTAATCTGAACTAACTGACACTCGAGGCAAAAACTACCATCTTGGTATATATAGTCTGTCTGTTTTGGTGAAGCAATGATAGCGCCATACAAATAAGTAATGTTTGCCCCCTCCCCCGATTGTAAATGTGAGCAGATCTTTATTGGTGTGAAAACAAATGCCAATACTTTGTAGCAGTGATGCACATAATAGTGAAAAAACACATTTTCAGTAGAATTATGCTGTGCATCCCGTTTCAGTAGGAATGCTGTGCATCTCGTTTCAGTAGGGAAAAGGTGAGCAGTTTTGAATTGTAAGCAGTTTTAGAAGTGTTTAGTGTGCAGTTATAACTATAGCTGTGCACTGTGTGCAGCTGATAGCATAAAACTTACTTAGGTCTATGCTTGGAATAAAAGGCCTATGACTGTAACAAAACTAACAGGTTAGATATTGAAACACTAATTAAAACTAAAATTAAATTTGCAACTCCTCAACCGCAAGGAGGGACCTATCACAGCAAATGCTTGGCTAGAGCCGAGTCAAGACACACCAAACACAAGGGACAAAGAGGTCAAGACGGTTGGTAGAGCGCAAGGGACGGACAGATGTCACTGAGAGAGGCTTCGGAGATACATTTGGTGACAAGGCAAAGTTGGAATTTAGAGGCCTTGAAGATGATCTTGTAGTGAATCCGAGAGGTGACAGGGAGCCAGTGTGACACTTAAGCCACATATTATATGGAAATTATGTGAGAAACCAAGTAAGGCATGTTATGAGCCTAGCATTGGCATTTGACACTGACTGGAGGGGTAGATAGTCACAACCTGAGAGACTAAAAAATCTGATCGTTAGTCTGTTCTCATAGTGAATTGAAAACAGCATACAATCAATGAAATCTGTTGATCCCAGCCCTGAGAGATGAGAAAAAAGTCTAATTTCAACTTCATTTAAATTGATTGCCGTAGACAATTCGAGCGATGGATAAGCGAGGGAAGGAAAGCAAAAGTGCTGCAACCATTCGCCGACGTACGAACCACGGAGTGCCGTTTGGGAATTTATTCGGTTTCAAGCAGAAGACGGCTGCAGTTGATCCGTTTGAATCCGACGGACAGGATGATGCGATGAGTGAACCGAATGGTGATGATCCTTCCATCATAGTTGGTCCAAAAATCATCCAGAGCATCATGTCATCGCGGAAGAAGCTGTTCTGGAGTCTGATGGCGCTTCGAATGCTCAATGCACTTGTTATGCAGACGTCGTATGTTCCCGATGAATACTGGCAGTCAATGGAAGTCGCCCACAATATGGCCTTTGGGTATTTATGACATCAGACTTTAGTTTGTGTTCTTTTAATTACTCACTTCACTCGAAAAAGTTTCACTTGAAAGTAATTGTAATTGTAGTCGTACATTTGAAAGTGCTTGACGGTTGCTCATTTGTGTGTGTTGTTGTGATCAAGTCTTATTTTGACATGGCTGGACTGGGAGCACTCCAGAGTAGATTCCTTGAAGGATGATATATAAGTTCATAGCATGTGTGTGTATGATGTAAAAAAGTCAAGCAGGGTTGCAGAACTTTACACAGATGGTCTATAACTGCCATTTTATAGTTTCTCCTGTTCTTAGCTATTCTAACTTTAACCAGACTTAACGGCAAGTATATTTCTTTTTAGGGCCCTACTTAGGGGCCTTATCTTTCTTTTTAGCAGACGGGGATTGGTTACTGGATGCACTCAGCTTGGTTTATCATTTGAAGTGGTGTTAAATTCATGTTGCACAAGTGCATTAATTTGAATCTTATAAACATGCAATGAACTGCTGATGTAAGTCTGAGGTTTATCTGAAGTCTTAGGTATTTATTTCTGTTTCGATGCATTAACATAATTATGTGCTTCTTAACGGTTGTTTTAGGTATGGACATCTGACATGGGAGTGGAGACAAGGCATTCGAAGCTATGTATACCCTCTCATCTTTGCCGCTCTTTACAAACTGCTTGCCATTTTCCACTTGGACTCCAGATTTTTCGTGGTACTATTCTCCATATGCCAATTTTTTTCTATAATAATGTTGCAAAAGTCAGGGGTTAAGCCAGAATTTGTTGTGATCTATTGCTTTGAATAAATTGTTGACTCTTTACCGACCCAGGTTATAGGATTCCCATACCATTTACTATCCTTGGTTGGTACAGGGTTAAACAATCGCTAGAATTTGTTAGGATATGATGGTATTAAAATAGGTACCATGGCAATTACAGTATTTTAAAGTACAACTTTTGACTACAATCACGGAGAAGGATCTGCAGCCATGAATGTCAGTTCATACAGTTTGATAAAAGACTGGCACAGATATGCTTTGCACCAGGGGTTCTCAAACTTTATTTTTATTGTACCCCCAAGTAAAAAAATCGAATGATGGCGTACCCCCATGTAGCAAAATCAGATCAGAAACAAAATGACATTGCGAAGTCCCCTTGCAGTGACAGCTAAAGGTTCATTTGATCATTGGTGACATCATTTATTAGAGTCGTAGGCCTATAAAAATTATAGGGAGCAAGATTTAGTTTGAATGATATAATCTTATCAACATAATTATTTAACAGGGAAAATTGGTCTATAACCCCCGTAAGAAAGAGCAACGTAGCCTATAGTGCTGTGGACTTGTTTAAACTAGCACAGATTTAAAATATCTGGTTCAATATTTGACAATTTCAAACGCAAATTTATCCCGTGTTTTTTTGATAGCAAGAACAGTTTTTAAACCAGTTTCACGCAGATATGACGTGCTGAAAGGAATCGCAATTTAAAGCTCGACCAGAAATTATAAATTTAGGCCAATTCAGCTATAGCCTATCCGCTATTTGGGCTCGATATAGGCTGAGAATTTCTGGTTTTTGTACTTTCAGCTATTTATACATTATTCTTTCCAAAGCTATAGTAATAGACCTAAACATAAATATGTTGCATGCACTGTATAATATGTGACTTATTATGCGAGTCTAATTATATGCTGTGAAATAAATAAATGACGATGAGCACTGTTATAATGTATATGTTGCGACGTTAAAATAATAGCTGATCATAGAAAGATGAACACAAAGTTTATAAACTTAAAGAAATTCTATATTTCTGGAATTTTTCGCGTACCCCTTACCGGCGCATGGCGTACCCCCTGGGGTACGCATACCACAGTTTGAGAACCCCTGCTTTGCACCATGCGTTTTGCATGGCTACACAAGTGCACCTACAAACACTCAGCTGAGTTTGCCACTGTAGAAAGAGTTTGCCACTGTAGAGTGGATTTGCAAATGTAGAATTGCAGCCTCTGTGCATAGCTATGTATTGTGATATGGTGCTTGTGACGTACTGTTATGTACCTAAACTTATTTTAATGTTCACTATACAGCCATCTATGAATATTACATAGCATAATAAATTGTTCATCAATGCACATTGTGCTTAGGAGTGAACCCCAATTTCCATATAGATAGCGGACACGTTAGAAATCAGTATAATTTCCTTTCTATGCTCTGATTTATACTTTTCCATGTTGTTTTTTTATTTCCTAGGTCAAAGGTCCTCACCTAGTTCAAGGTATTTTTGCTGCTCTGACAGACCTCTATGTCTACCGTCTCTCCCTGCGACTCTCTGGCGTACAGGTCGCTCGATGGACTCTCGTTTGTCAGTTGACTTCCTGGTTCATCTTCTATACCTCAACTCGAACGCTGACGAATTCCATGGAGGCAATGCTCACTTCTGCTGCACTTTATTACTTTCCATGGCCCGGAAAACCAAAGTAAGATCTTCTGGTAATCTTGTTGATGAAGTGAACTTGCCTACAGTGTTATGTTATATTTAGTCGTCCTTTAACTTTATTAACTCCAACATGTCTGGCTACCAACCACGTGAACCAATCTGTTACTCAGACCTTGTGCTAGTTTGACTTGTGGTCAGTTTCTGATTAAAATTGTATAATCTCTAGTGAACTCAATTACTCGACTTTATCCTAGACCTTCTCCAGAACATTCGCGGTCTTATGAACCGCCTCCAACACTAAATCCTAGCAATTTTCTAGTAATTTCTTTTTGTGGTTCTAAGTCAGAATTAAAAACTTTCCAGAGAGGCACTTGGTATCTGGATAATTGGCCACACACAATTCGGCAAAGACAGTTGCTTCAAGATAATTTTTATTTGGTATAATTGTGCGCAGAAGTCTAATACGTGTTTTGATTTGAAACATTAATTGCAAGACATTTAACCTGAATTTTCTGTCCAAAATGGACACCTAGTTATTGCATCAATGATGTTAATAAGTATCTGTTAAAGACCAAAATTGTTGAATGTTAATTCTCCAGTTTTATTCTATTAGATAGATGTATGTGTAATTGACAGCATGCATTCAGTAAATATATCTGGAATTAGGAGCGGCATCATTAAAAGTGCTTAACTGCCTGAGGGTACACGAAGAAGACTATGCAACCTATCTTTCAAAATACGTGTTATATATTATATATATATATAATATATATATATATATATGTTTATATTTGCATTTAACCTTATGTTGGGTATCGTTGTCATTGTTTTGAAAAATTGCACAATGTGTAGGAAGTCGCAGTGGAAATACCTCGTACTGATGAGTCTGGCAGTTACTATTCGACCCACAGCGGCCATCATCTGGCTGCCTATGTTCTTGTGGCATATCTTCATGTGGCGCCATCTTTTATGGAAAGTCATAAGATATTCAGCTGAGCGAGGGTTCGTCTCTTTTGTTTGTGCAATGTGCATGTTTGACTTTCAGAATGTTGACATTGTCTCATCCACAGGGCTTAAAGTGTGGCTGGACGGTCATGGACGGCGTCCATGCGCTTATTTTAAAATCTGAACACCGTCCTGCCATTTATTGTCCAGCACAACCTGGAAAGGTAAGGGGCGTCCAGGCACTTCTTTTGGAAAGGTAAGGGGCGTCCAGGCACTTCTTTTGAAAAGGTAAGGGGCGTCCAGGCACTTTTTTCACACTTTAAGCACTGCTCATACAAGTTTCACATATGCTCTTAAACTTGCTGTGTGACTTCTATGTATTAAGGAGTTATATGTCTCAACTGATAAGCTGTAAACATTTCCATTCTGGTTTGGTTGCCAGGTTCTTTACCAATGAGGTTCTTTATGTAATATAGCCATGAATTTCTGTTCATTCTGGTTTAATTTCCAGATTCTTTTCCATTGAGGCTCTATATATTAATATAGCCAGGAATTTCTGTTGTACTGATAAGAAGTTTTTAAAACTGATGCATTGAAATATGTTTGTTCTTTTTTTCGTTTTAGGCTTGTCATGTTGCTGCTTTCATCCATTATTGATCGCATTTTCTACGGCAGATGGGTTAACATTCACTACAACTTCCTCCAGTTCAACGTTCTGTCAGGACTGTCTGGTTTCTATGGAACCCATCCATGGCATTGGTATCTGACCCAGGGGTTGCCTGTTGTACTTGCCACACATCTTGTTATCCTCGTGGTTGCCTTCAAAAGGCGAAAAGAACCAATATTTCTCAGTATGGTTGCATGGGCTGTTGGGGTTTACAGGTATGTTGCTTTTAGAATGTTTTGAAATCGTTTGCAGTTAAGTGCTTTGCGGTTCTTTATTTATTGCACTAGTTCAGTTGTTAGTGATGTTAGGACATGAACTTATAGTGTGCACCCATTGTCTTTAGTGTGCCACTCATTGTCTTTATCACAGAGACATCATTAAATACAGAAATTATTTCAGACATTATTTTACTTGAAGGTATCACAAATAAATTACAGGTAAGGTATGCAAGGTTGATGCCAATGGAAATGACAGCCAGTGGGTGTCATTAAGCACTTGATACTACTATAGACAACATCCCATAGCTTACCAATTAGCATATTCTGTAATTGCACCAATCTTCTGTAAAAACAGTGTAGGTGCTTAAACAACATGCTATAGACAAACGGTAGGTACACTATGGTACAGTTCTGTAGTATTTGCTCGGGTAAACCTGGATGGATGAACAGGTGCAACAAAGGTGGCAAATGGGAGGAGGGAGTTTGACAAAAAGATTAGGTAATCGGAGCTCTGCAGAGTTTATTGGAATCCCATCCTATTTAATTGACATGGATCGAATAATGGAAGAATGTTATGGCAATTGAGTTCAGGGCCCCTGTGTGCTGAGGAGCAGCAGATGATTTTGTAACTGTAACAGTGGATGGGATCAGAAGAGGCTGGAACAGGAGGGAAGGGTAAGTTGAATAGAGAGAGATGGATGGCTTGAGCTAGGGACGGGGAGAGCAGATTTGAAATTAGAGATGATTAATCATTTACTGTTGCTTGGGAACTATTCAATTTTTGGGGACTGATTATTATAACTACGTGCATTGTGCAGTTCTTCCATTAGTGTCTGAGTTTTTAACCATGGTGAATTATTTCACCATCATGCAACCTACACAGAGCTTTTATAATGTTTTTTGCTCCATTCGGTTTCAACACAGTGATTCTGCTTATCTGTAGCGAGTCTGGTGACAGTGCAATCAGAACCATATTGACCTAATTGCGGTATTCACTGCTGCTTTTTGCTTGTTGCAGTTTTCTGGGTCACAAAGAATTCCGATTCCTGTCGGGTGTTCTTCCCTTCGTGATGCATATATGTGGTTATACGTTGAATGACGTTCTTACTCCGTCTCACGGATCAAAAGATGACCTCGACAAGGCTAAGAGCCACTCACGATCTCGTCAGACAGTGAAGGTCATTGTTGTGGTCATCCTTCTGGTGACAAATATTCCGCTGGCTCTGTACTTCAGTCTGATTCATCAGCGAGGGACCATTGACGTCATGGCTTACGTTTACAAAGAGACTCGGAGGTCACAACAAAACGACAATGCTCCTGTTGTCTTGTACCTGATGCCTTGCCATTCGACGCCTTATTACAGGTAAGCTGTGAAAATATTGCAACGTATTGCTAAATTCTTAAATGCTGACTTTAGGTTCTTTTCTGGCACAGATATTTGATGATGTTAGATTTCTGTCAATCAATCTGGTTTCTGATAATAATCTTCATTTAATCACTCAATCTGACACACCGCAGAATGATTACAAGTACATGTTATACGAAATACGGCCCACTATAGCACGACACGCAGGTCGGCTTTACAGCAGTGGGTTCGGTAACTTAACACTAATGGCCTACGTACTGGATCACTCCTGGTCGGCCAAGCCAGAAGTGGGAGGGGCTATCTTTATTTTTAGCAGAACCCGAGTCAAGCAACACAACAGCAAAGCAGCTAACAGAAACTTTAATAAATTAATGCCCTGAGAGATAAATTTTTCGTATTGTTCTTTTTGTTGTAGATGTCTATTACCTCAGATTGCTTGTTGAAACATCACCGTATCCTAAATGCATAGGAGTGTTTTGTCCACAATATCTTTAGAAGTTGAGAGACTTAATTTTAATGTTTTTTATCTATCTTGCAGTTACGTACACAGAAACATTACGATGACATTCCTGACTTGTGAGCCGAACTTATTCCATTCATCTGATGATTACGTTGATGAAGCCGATCAGTTTTACAAAGACCCAATCGTGTGGTTGAATGAACGATACTTCGTTGGCACAGACGAAAATTCCAGTTTTCCTTCATCTGCCATCCCTCTTCCAACGCATATCATCTTCTTTGATGAACTGTACGTTCGAATTGTTTCTTGGTTACGACAGCATAGGTTTCATCTTTGCGAACGGTTTTTTCACACGCATTTTCCTGAAGGACGTGTCGGTGGTTATGTTGTCGCTGCCTGTCGGTCTTCGTTGCCTCCGTTTAAACAACACGGTTCGTTTGGGTCAGTCTTGCGGAATATCTCAGAGGATACAGTCTAGGAAACTTAGCGACTGGGGAAGGTTTTCTTAAAGAAACTGAATGAATTCTTAGATGAAATAGTAAATAATAATAATTACGACAATTTATATGGCGCGTAACACAGTTACAAGGGCGCCTGTTGTGTGGAAAAGGGAATGAAGCCTATGGTGATTGGTGAGTGATAATTGGGTTGTGTAATTGTTTGCAATGGCAGTGTCTGTTCATTGTTGAGTCAGCTATCATTATGCAAGTGGCTGTAAAGCTCTTCGAATATGTGAATATTGTACAATTGTACATGTCATCAGGCTTTGCTGATCATCAAGGAACTTCTTTGTCCTTTGGCAGATTATCTTATCTGAATGCAGGTTTTACTTAGCAACTGCTAACTGATTGTGAGGTTTACTGTTGATAATTAAGTGCAAATACTGTAATTATGTCCTGTTGCTGAATTTGTGCTTTTAGAAGGTATCTTGTCTTGATCTAAACGACCGCATCAGTTTTGGCTCATTCCTCTTGATCTGTGCTCAAGTAAAGATCATGCACACCACTGTCTTCAGCAAAGTTATTTTCACTTTGATGAAGCCTGTTTTGGATTTAAGTTTTACTGTTCGTTAATATGCCGACCGACAATGCCTATTGTACTTTTCCTAGAGTGCCTCAACAAATAGTTTATGTCTGTGCATCGTTCTGTCACTCATAATTGTTGTAGGTTTCTGTGCATTGTGTTGCTAACTTAAAATTCCAGTTCTCAATGATGTTTGGCATCATATTGGCTAGCAAAGTGGTGCAATGTAAATGTTAGTAAGTACATGTAAATAAGTAAGCTATTTATTGAGGAGAGAGCTTCGAAACTATGATATCTCATTATTGTTTCAATAACAGCCGTCTGTACAAACTCAACTCAACACGTGTGAGGGGAAGGTGCAAAAAATGGGTTTGATACTGGGAGACCAGTGCAACATGAATATTGAACAGTTCTACATACGGTAGTTCAAATAGCACATTCTTTAAAATCTCCATTTCTTTCAAATGAGAAGTATAGCTTGTGGTCCACCACCCATGTTACTGTGTAGCAAATTGGGGAAAATTAAGGAATAATGTGTTTTTGTATGGTAATTTTGTTGGGACCATGGTGAATCCTTGATAATATGCTGATATTCTTGACTAATTTCTTTGAGATGATATATTTAATAAAAAAATCAGGTTGACAAGCCACAGCATGGTTACAATATTACGTTAAATATGATTAAAGTACAGTGGATGTTTGTGCAATGGGTTTATTCCAAGTGGTGTAGATATACAGCTTAGAATTTATGCACATTTGCAGCAGTTTACAGCATGATAAAAAAACTGAATAAATTTTCTTTTTTCAGTATTTAGTGACTATATAATATTACAGAGAATTAACTACAATCAGTTTAAGCTTCAAATTAACAACTGAAAAAAAACGTATATTGTATATATAAATATAAAATCATAATACATGTTGTACCCACACTTTTATTATTTCAATTTGTTTGCAAAATAATTATTTCTCGTAGAGCCTTAAGATAGTTTGGGGCCCGTGACTGCTTTATGTGGGGGTGTGGAATGTCACTCTTCAGCTCTGCATAGTGCTCAGGTTTTCCAATAGGATTTTGTGGTTTGTTGTGTCATAGGCTTCTGATAGATTAAAAAAATATTAAAATTTATGTATTTTAAGATGATTCTCTATTATCTGTGAAATCTTAGATTTTACTTTGTATTTCCAAAGGTTCCATAAATGTATAATGCTTTTTCATAAGCCATACTGACTAGGCCTGATTGGGCAATAAAGGATTCATTAAGAAAATAAGCCATCAATGTGTTCGTTTGCAATTATAATTTGTAAATATAATTCATATAAAAACTCGGAAATTACGTTACTTTGGTCACATCATGCGACAACCGGACAGTATTGAGAGTAGTGTTATGATGGGACTGGTAGAGGGTGTTTGTAGCCGAGGTAGACCTTGAACATGCTGGCTCGATAACATCATGTCGTGGACCGGTCTATCAGGAGTGGAAGTGGAACTATTGAGGACCATAAAGGACAGATATTGGTCCATTCATGCAGCCAACTGTCGCCGATATGACATGAATTCACAACTACGCTATGGACTCGAAAGACAATTGGTTTTAATATCATGACTCCATGGAGTAAAGGTTGTGAGGGTTTTGCATTGCAACTATTTGTATGTGCACTTCAACAGGAAGCTCAAAATGTTGAGACTTGTGGATGTCACCTGAGAAGTGTTGTTTAACTTTATGAATAAGTGATCAGTGATCATCCAGTAATTTACCATCAAACTGAATGTTTGGAATTAGGTAATTTTGCATTTTGCTCAATTTACATTTACGTTTTTTAAATGGTTCAGAAACAAACATTCTATTTTCAAAGCTAGGCTTCTTCAGAGCATTATGTAATGGAATGATTGATACCTCATGTATATGGATGTCACATTCAGCACTATAAAAGTTACTAGATATAAGATGTATATTTTAAGGTGTTCTTAGATGCTTGTATGTCTGTTATTGTCAAAGAAGATGAAGACTGTGCCTAGGACAGCGAGCTCCTAGTCAACTAATTTGATTGTTTATGGGTTGACAAATAGAATTTTTGTTTACATCCTGACATTACCCAGCAGGTTTTTTATATACTTGTACTTGTGCACGACATTGTGTCAATTTGTTTTTATTTGGAAAATGAGAAGAAATATTCACAGACATAATTGATCTTAAATTTGTGAATGATGAACAGATATCGAATGATTTGCTATGTTTGTTAAGTTTTTCTTATCAGAGCAATCATTTATGTTTTGTTTACAAGCGAATTAATAAAAGTGGAATTTGGTCTGACTCTGATACCAACTTACCCAACCAGTGCCAAGGGTCTGTTTAGAGAAATTGTCTAGGGTCGGTGTTGCATGGCAGAGTCTCCCCTCTAAAAGTCTCCCCCTGGAGACTTGATAAAGTCTTCGGGGAGAGTGAGTATTTCCTCTGCCACTGAAATAAAGTCTACCCCGTTCAACGTGAAATGGGCTACAGTCACATAAAAATTGATTAATAAGTAAGTTAAGCAGTTAGTTTACATTGCTAAATTATTTAACAACACACGTTCCCAAATTATTAACTTTTATAGGAATTTTTTTTTATTCCAGTACAGAGTTTCACCCAGTAGAGACTGTTTTGTATGGTGTGGAAGACTATTTGGGGGAAAGACTTTATATAGTGACACCGGCTCTGATGCCCAACACCACAAGTCTTCTTGTTTCGCTAAATCTCTGATCCAGACTCGGGGTCAATGTCAAGCATTTATTATTAGATTTATTTATTAGGCCTGCACGTTTACATTGTGTGGTTCAGCACAGTCCCCTTGCACATCGTTTCACCATTACTGATGCCAGTGAAGGGACACATTAGAATCCAAGTTTCATCCCAAAAGAGGAGCACATACAAGTAGTATTAAAGATCTAAGACTAATTGTTATAGTGTTACAACTCTGCCACTACTCGTCCTTTCACAGTACTAGTCCCAACTCCCAAGCCTGGAGAATAGCGGAGGGTCACACTAAGCATCTTTGTTTATGACACATGTTGTTTTGCAGCAATAAGTGATCTTCCGTATTTTCAGATGCAAAAAAGTGAATTTTGCCCTACCAGATATTGTTGTCTTACTCCAAAATGTCCACATTTAGGCTGAGTTGATACAGCAACAGAAAATTGCTGTTCTGTATTGGACTCGTTTAGGGCCTACGGTTAACTGATGCAATCGATATTAATGTTTGGCCCAAGTAAATGAATTATCTTAAATATCGCCAACAACTGTC
This sequence comes from Lumbricus terrestris, assembly GCA_949752735.1. NCBI lineage: Eukaryota > Metazoa > Annelida > Clitellata > Crassiclitellata > Lumbricidae > Lumbricus > Lumbricus terrestris. Next base: position 37,495,189 of record OX457041.1, read on the forward strand.
TAACAACAGTTCCATCGTGCATCCCACAAGGTTAATGGGTATTATCTATCAACTATGTGATCTCACCGTTGTTTGGACCTTGTTAGGTTAAGGCTATCTCAGTAGCCTACTTATGAACGTGTCAAAGTGTATTAATACACTTTGTGAACGTGTAAGAAATAATTATTAGTGCCCATCTGATGAAGTGCCTATTTTTTACTTACTCGTTTGCACACCCGGGGAAAAAACTATATCAGTCAATGTTTGGCAAGACCTCGTTGGGCAAGACGATCATGTTTGGTGGCAGTGATGAAATAAATCTCTTTTCGTGAAATATATTTGTATATAAGTGTTATGGGATTGCAGTCTTTGCTCAGGTTTCAAACTACAACACCGAGTTATAGATTTGTTAAGCTGCTGTTGAAAGACTCTAACAGATTAACTGCTTTAGAATCTCGGCGTTGGGCGATAATGGGAAAGAAAACTGGCAACGCGGAGGATGGAACACTTCGGCACATCAAGTACCGAGAGAAGATCGGCAACAATCTTACAGTTCCTGGCTTTATCGAACTAGTTACAGTTGGAAATGGAAATGGAGGAACGCCAAAGGGCCTCATCGTGAACATGAGTCATTTTAAGTATGGGATGTTGAAGCTTTTGTCTCTTAACAACAGGTGTTGCGAATCCCGAAACCCCAATCCCAATGACAAACATTCAGGCTCACTGACAGAAATTCGGAATCCTTAAGCGAAGCCGTCACGGGCTTCTAAATTATCTTTAGGCTTATATATACTTAATATAGCAATGATTTTATTACGTTGTCAGTTTTTGAAATTTAAACTTCAGATTTATGACAATCAATGGGCAATAGTTATTAGACAGAAGTCTGGAATTGGGCATGTTTTATAGGAAAAAAATGATGAGTGAGGTACTATCACAGTATAAATAACGATACTGTGGTACTATTCAGATGGTTGAAGGTTAAATTGATGTAGTTTAGTGCATTGTTTAATCTGGGCATATCCAGGTGAGGAAGTGCTGTTGCCTTTCAAAGTGGATAAAATTGATAGGAAGCTGCGGTGCAAGTGCCTTTAAATACTTAGACAGCCCTTGTCTTTTAACTCTCTTTCCGTAATAGTATTTGCATTAATCATGCACTACCCGATTTCAACATGCATGGTTATTATGACTGCATTCCAAGTACCATGAGATGATAAAATGATAAAGCTATGATATAATGACTTGTTTGTATTATATAAATATAATTTTTATTATATATATCTTATTTGAACTTTTTCATCTATATGAAACTTTATATACATTCATGCATATATATTTGTATATAATTTATATATCTTATTTGAACTTGACAGGTACCTCTTTAACTGTGGAGAAGGAACACAAAGGATTGCCTCTGAACACAAGTAATGCATACTTCTTTACTGTCAAATGTAATGATGCACTAATTGACACTTGGTTGACTTGCTTCTGTGCACAGTGATTAAGTAATAATTGCTCAAAAGATTTGCATCAAAACACTTAATACCATGTTCTCAAAGTGCTAGTCTGGTGCTATGTTTGAACCCTCACCAATTTTAAAGCAATTGTTTTTTAATTGGCCTTACAGAAAATCTGCTAGTCCCAGCTTGGCAGTGATAAACAAGGATGGCGGCCACTGGGATTCATTGCATTCGAAGATGTTTTACAACACAACAGCTGTTAATGATTATAATAAGGATCATGTGCATTTTATTAATAATAAACGGTCAATATCAAATAAAGCATCTATAGAGAGTAGGCACCCAGATTGTTCTGTGTTATGTAGTGGTTACTAATTGATACATATAGGTTTTGTGGTTTGATTGCCACAGCTAAAACAAATAACCAATGCTCTGGAATCCAGCGATTATCTCAGAATGTATTTATCATTTCAGAATGAAATTGTCTCGGATTGAACAGATTTTTTTGACGCACAACAGCTGGGGAAATGTTGGAGGTCTTATGGGTGAGTGAAATGTCAATGGCCTTCAAAGTCTGTCGGGCTTTTTACTGTTGGAACAACATTTTCAGCACTGGGTCAACCAATGCAAACATGCTGAAGCAGAGCTGTTTTATTCTGCTTGCATGTTTTCAGGTTTCACTTGTTGTGAAAAACTTTTTTCGATCCATGTCGGACTATTTGCTGGCAAATGCTACGACATTAAAGGGCCACTCTGCAATAAAGTTGTAGGACCATGTTTATTTCCTAGACTGGCTAATGACATAAGACAAAGTGATTCATGTTCCTGTCTGGGTCTCTGGAAGAGGTCAGTAAATTGAGGATACATTGACTTTACTTTCAATCCTGTACTTTTCCTCATTTTACAAACCAAAATTCTAGAGTCTGTGAAAAGGCTTGAGTTCAACTACCTTTAGCCATCATCGCAATCTTTGATACATGAGTGTGCATTGCTAATAATGCATTACAAAACAGAATCTGCTTCTGAATGACAAATCAGATGCATTGCTCTTTGCTTGGAGGAAATTTATTTTTGGAAGCAATGATGTACTGTCTTTTTCAACAGTCATTGATGTTTGTTGCCCTGATAGTGGGTGACATTTTTCAGAACTTTAAGCTTTGAAATTTTTAAATACTTTGGATATTGAAATGCATTCATCATTCTGTGGCTCTACATGTGTAATTGAATGGAAATGAGATATTCTTATTACTGACCTAAATTGCGAATTGCATGCTAGTTCCTATGGTTTAGATACGATTCTATGTTTGACAGTTTTTCTTAACATCTCATTAAGAAGTTGGTAACCATCGGGAAGGTTTCAGTTTGTTTTGCAGTTATAGATTGAATGCATAATATTGGTTGTTGTCTCTTTTTTCTGTGCTTTTTTGGAGATTACTCATCTCATTGTGGAGCTTGCATGATGATTTTGACTTGTTTGGATGTGTGATGTTATTGAGTTTGCTTTCATCTTAACCTCAAATGCATCAAACTGTTGTTGATTGAACTATTGTCTATTGAACTTCAACATGTGGCGAAATTTTATTGTGTTGTTGTGGTTTATATTCTTACTGTTATTGTTTTGATGACCTGAATGCTTTTTTTATTTATTAGGTTTTTGCTTGACACTGGAATCAGCTGGTGTTCCGAAAGTGACGTTGCATGGCCCTCCAAACGCCGTAAGTTATAAAAGACAGCACGTATTATTGGTATAACATTTAGAAGCTGTTTTGTCTTCTTCTGTTTAACATTGTGAGGTGTCACTTGTCACTTAAAATTTACTGATAAATGTGCTGAGAAGTTTCCTGATCAGTATGCTACTGTGTATTATTATCATGCAGTGATTATGGCTTTTTCAAGTCTCGGTATTTGTATTTACGACAATTTCTATTGCATCGTCAGTAGCTAGCTACTTCTATATAGGTTGTGGGTTCAAATTGGGGTGAGAGCAGGACAGTCTTCATGTGCTTTTCAATTTTGACTTTGATAGACTAATTGTGAGCACACTACTTTTATCTCAAATGGGGTATATTGATGTCTTGATGCTCTAATAAGGTTATTCTATGAATGCGGGATCCATTGATGATAGAATTTTGATAAAGGAAGTATTAGAGTGCTATTCTAATAAGTAAAAAAAATTATTTTGCTACATTTTAAACTTTTCTTTATTCTGAATTGATTTTTTCTCGATAGGAAGGTCATATTTCCTTGGCTCGTGGTTTTGCCCAGTTACGATCCCTTGAGTTGGGTATGTTGTAGCACTTTTCTTTGTATTTGACATATTTTGTCTCTTTGACATGCCTGCTATATTCAAATCTTGTTTTTCAGAATATCTAATTGATTTGGATGAATTTATGCTTGCACCAGCTGAGCAACAGATGAGAAGGGGCATTGATAGACTGACAAATTACTGACTGCTATAAGATGGATAAATGAAAGGCATATTGACCAATTTCACAAAAGCTGATGAAAGAATTGACATAATTATATCTATAAGGAATCTGATATCACATTGATTTTTAAATAGAACAAGTTGTCCTATTTGTTTAGTTCTCTGAAACTTTGCACAACTTTATTACAACTCTGATGCATGTAATTGCATTTATAATATAATACATACATGCATAAATACATGCTTGTACACACACTTGTGATATATATATGTATAGAACTTCTATTTTAAGCGATTATTGTAGTGTACTAGGTATCAGTCAATAGTGGTGCTTCAAGGCAAGTGCTCGGTTCGTTGAATTAAATGCATTTATAAGTGCAAACAAGCCATTGCCAAAGCCATTGATACATCACACATAGCGCATACAATACATACATGCATTGCTTTCACTGTATACATGTAGATATTACATGTTTATTACAGGCTGTAGTTAAAAACCCGCATCACGTGCTGAGGACCTTGTTCCCTCCGATTATTCAGCGTCAATACTGCCTTCGACCACGTCCGCATAACTTTGAGTTACCACCTAAGGACGATAAAAACTTTATTCCAAGAGCCCTCTATAAGTGCCTTCTCAACAAGCGACTGTGTAACCCGTAGTACTTCCCTTCCATGTTACTGAGTTGCGGTCTTGTCAACCTGTTTTTTCACATTAAACGAATATATATATATATATATATATATATATATATATACAAGTTGAACTTTATGCTGAATTAGTTCATTATTTGATACAATTCATGGAAATAACCATCTATGCTATTTGACCTGTTTCCATATTAAGTGAAGCGCGAAGTAACGGAAGGTGACTACGAAGACTCTGCAATGAAAGTGGAATATATTCCTATCTATTCAAGTGATGTAACGGATGCAAGTGATGCAGCTGGTGCTGCAGAATCCTGTGAACCTTTGCCAGGTAGCTTCACTTACATTTCTCTGTTCTCTGCATAACCATTTCCAACATAGCTATTGGTAATGAGATGGAGTAATATCACTAACCTTACGTTGAGTAGCGCTGTGATATGAGGCATTCTGACTGATCCTTGAGATAATTTTGTTTTGGCTTTTGCTTATGTTGTATGTGATAACGAAATTTTGCATGTTTTTTGTATTTGGTTTTAGCCAAACGACCACGGTTGTCATCAAGTACTCTGGCTAAGAACGACATGTCTGTGATATATGTCTGCAAAGTAAGTTCCACTGATTTGATTTCACTCCTTTATAACCATCCATAGCAGTTGTGTAGACATCCGTTCATCGGCCATTCGTCCATCTGTCTTTCCATCTATCCATCTGTCTTTCCATCTATCCATCTGTCTTTCCATCTATCCATCTGATTACCTCACTATACAATCTGGTCTAGTTAATGTGATTTTAGTTACAAGTCTTTAGTTACAAGATTTTAGTCTGGTATTATGATACAATGCGTAAGAGAGGATTTGTGTAAAGATGTTTAGCACTTCAGAGCAGCCCATGTACATATTGTACAGTGCATTGAGTTCGTAGCTATGAGGTACATAACAGCTTTGAGGGGGGTCCGTAGCTCAGTTTAGAGAGCGCTGGTCGATAAACTGAGTAGTCATTATCGCGGCCTGGGTTCAAGCCTCGCTCAGGGCAAAAAATTATTTGAATTTTCTGTTAGCTGCCAGTGGCGCTTTCTGTTGTGTTGTTTGCCTCGGGTCTGTTAAAAATAAGATCGCCCCTCCCACTTCTGGCTTGGCCGTACCAGGAGCGTTCCAGCACTTAGACCATTAGTGTTAAGCTACCGAGTTTGTTGTAGCCGACCTGCGTGTCGTGCGAAGCTGTCCGTATTTCGTATAACTTGTATCTGTAATCATTCTGTGGTCTGTCAGATTGAATGTTAATAAACAAAGATTATTATTAACAGCATAACAACATTGTACCTTACGTAAAGCAGAATGACTTGATTATTTAACAATGTTATTGACTTTTATTTTTTCTCTGTTCCAGCCTCATCCTAAACAGCGGACTGTTTCGTTAGAAAAGTGTGTCGAACACAACGTTCCAGTGTAAGTTCTTCAACAGAATTTCGTCGATAAAATTGTAATAAACTTTTGAGCTGTGATGGTTGGCCAGCATTCGCAGCCACAACTGCCTCTGCAGAAGGCTTTTTAAACAAGGCAATGCAATATTTTCTGAAAGATGTAACTATCATTATTAGAAAAATAGCAAACGAGTACCGTGCCTATTAAGGAAACATAACCTTTAAATTGTAGGTTATTATTCAGGGTACCTAACCTCCGAGTCCAATTTATAGATTCTCGTGATCTAAAATTATACCTTAACTACCATAGCAACCATCCCCCTCATACTAGGAGATCTATACCATTCAGTCAATTTTTGAGACTAAAAAGAATTGTTTCAGATCCCAAGGACTTGCTAGCTCGGGTCACTTGCTTGTCTAACATTTTCCTAGCTAGGAGTTATCCAGAATGTATTTTAAATGAGGCACTCTTGAAATTAGATTCAGTCCACAGAGACTCTCTTATGAATTACAAAATGAAAAACCAGAAAATGGATACACCTATCCTTATATTAATATACGAAAACAAATATGACAAGAAAAATGTCTTGAAAAAAATGGTTCATAAACTTTGGCTTGAACTTATGAATGAGAACCCGTATTTACAAAAAACTTTCCCTGAAAAACCCATGATAGCCTATAAGAACGGCAAAAATATTAAGAAAACACTTATAAGTTCTAAATTTCCGGCACCTTGGCATGACGGCCCAAAGAAAACACATAAAAAGGACGCTTTAGATCACGAAAACATGTTTAATTTAGTAGCTTTACTACTTGAGAATCTATAAATTGGACTCGGAGGTTAGGTACCCTGAATAATAACCTACAATTTAAAGGTTAGGTTTCCTTAATAGGCACGGTACTCGTGTGCTATTTTTCTACTTTTAAAATATTTTGAGTTGTTACTTAAATTAGTCTGCAACAAGTAGCGATCGATTGGTTTTAAGTCAGGTGACATCTCTTGCGGAGTTATTGCAGTTTTTCAACCAGTTGTTGATGCTCAGTGGATGAATTCAGTTTAGAATCAGTCTCGACTTCATTGTATTATAATTCGTATTATGATTTGGTTTATAGCGAGATCATGTACTTCAGTGTCAGCTGTATACGTATTGCATTGTGAGCTTTTCTTTTGTTTTTAGAGGACCTCACTTGGCTCTGCTGAAAGCTTCGCAAGAAGTGACACTTCCAGACGGGCGACTGGTAAGACACAAAACTAATGGCAGTGCTTCACTGCATTTTTCGGAACACTTGAAGTTTGTGAATAACTGAATATGATATAATAATTACTCTTCACGGCGTCACCATGGCAACAATATTGGTGCATATCATACATTGTTTCTTCCTTGGTTTGGTGCTGTCTTGCAGGTGTGGCCCTGTCTATTTGCAGGAGCTCTGTTGCTCCACTCTTGAACAACGGAATAATCCATGGTGGAATTTTATCTGCACTGCTGAAGAAGACCCTAAACTGTCCTTGAAGTTGGACAATGGGTTTTTTCAAGTGCCCTTCAAGTAACCAATTCAGAGGCACTCTCAGCCCAGCCATGGCCAAAGGGAAAGCAGCTGGTAGAAAGCAGGCAAATTATAAGTTTTTTATGTTATACTTACAGAAATAGTTTCACATCTACAAAACTGAGTTTCTTATGTCTCTGAGTTTCTGAGCTTCAGTTGTCCACTTACCAATTCAGTTTAGATATCATCTCTGCTTCTCACTCCATAAATTTGCGTTGTAGTAATTCAGTCAGATAAATGAGCAATTTAATAATTTAATAATGAGCCTTCCTCCCTTCCTCAGGATGTTAACCAACTGAGTCGTTTGTACAAAAACATGCCAACCAAATATGTACAAGTTGTTTATGCTTCATGGAGTGTTGCATCAAGTATTTGCATGCATTGCTGAGGCTGTGTGCATTGTAAGTAGCACTAAACAAACCAATTAAGTAATAATTAATGAATCAAATCTCTGAAGTTTATGAGCTGTTTCTTTTGCTATTCTACCTATTTGAGATTAGTCTGTAAAGTGAAGGTTTTTTTTTATTGTAGGTGAAGCCTGACGATGTTCTTTTACCTGCTGAAGTCTGCAACCCATTCTTAGGTTAGCATATACAAATGACTGGACATAGCTATGCAGGTATCTGGATGGTGACTCGGTAAAAGTGGATACCAATTTTATCAGAAGCAGAAACCCAAGTTGCATCTATCATGAGAGTTTCAACACAAGTATTAATATACAGGGTGCGCCCCAAAAAAAGACCCCCCTAGGTTTTTTGCCAATATTTTGACCAAAAGTAAGAATTTCCAAATGAAATTTTACAGGCTTATAGACAATTCATATTTACACATCATGGCCAGATTTCAATAAAATATTTCAAACAGAACAAAAGTTACCCCACTTTTAGTGAAGCCACCCACCGTTTTTTGACGATTCAAAAACGCGACGCAACAAAAAGTAACAAAAAACCAATCTAATTATTCTGGCCAATATCTTGGCCAAAAGTAAGAATATCGAAATGAAATTTTACAGGCTTAAAGGCAATTCATATCTGCACATGGTGGTGAGATTCCATCAAAATATTTGAAACAGAACAAAAGTTATACCACTTTTAGGGAGGTCACCCACCGTTTTTTGGTGGTTCAAAAACGAAACGCAACAAAGTAAGTAACAACAACATGTATTTTTTTCTCATCTTAAATAATTGGTATCATGCAGCCTTGATAATGCCAGATGATCATTGTTATAACTTTTTAAAAAGAAATAGGGTACCAGCGTAGCTATGCGTCACTGAGAAGTCACTTAGCAAGATGACAATCAAATTGGTAAATAAGGAATCTGTCAGATTAATCAGGGGTCCATCAAGAACTTTGCAAAGAAACTCAAAAGAAGTTTTGTCACTGGTGTTGGGCACATTGAACACAAGTTGTGAAGCATTACCAAGTTCATTTGACAACAGTTATTTGAGATGAGACTTAATAAAATCGTGTTTTTGTTACTTTTTGTTGTGTTTCGTTTTTTAATCGTCAAAAAACGGGGGCTGGCCTCACTAAAAGTGGTATAACTTTTTTGCCTGCTTGAAATATTTTGATGAAATCTGACCACCATGTGCAGATATGAATTGTCTTTAAGCCTGTAAAATTTCATTTCGATATTCTTACTCTTGGCCAAGATATCCTAAAAAAACTAATTTTTGTTGCGCTTTGTTTTTGAATCGTCAAAAAACGGTGGGTGACCTCACTAAAAGTGATGTAACTTTTGTTCCGTTTGAAATATTTTGATGAAATCTGACCATAATGTGTAAATATGAATTGTCTTTAAGCCTGTAAAATTTCATTTGAAAATTCTTACTTTTGGTCAAAATATTGGCAAAAAACCTAGGGGGGTCTTTTTTTTTTGGCGCACCCTGTAGATGGGTGAAAAGTCTAACTGTTACCCTGGTATATTTGTTGGGAAAATGTTTGAGTTCAGTATCAAATGAACTAATGAACTTCATTGAAGTTGAATGTGTTTTGGTTTGTCAGTTAGGTGTCATAGTATATGGATTATAAGAAAAACAATCGGATGAGACCCATATGCTGGGTTTACAGGTATGTATCATGATCTGTAATCTAAAGTTGCAAACAGTTGAGACCCATTATACCTTTTTTGGTACAGTTGTAGATTGTCCGTCTGAAGAGTTTTTTGAAAGCCTCGTTACAAATGTTGAACTGCGGAAGTATCAGACAGATGACTCTACGCTAACGCCAGCTGTAGTTGTACACTTCACTCCTGCTTCAGTCTTTAAGTCGTCTACGTATCAAGAATGGATGAGCAGGTAATAAAAGAATTTGTCTCTTTTTAGTCCCTAAGTTAAGAACAATAAATAATAGCCTAAGCCTATAAGCAACATCTAGTATACTACGTTCTTGGGTAAAGTTGGCTGTACAGAGTGTAGTCTGTAGAGTCAACTTGTTAGCATGCACATGCTTCCAAAATCTGGAGAATGTTTTAAGTAAAGAAAAGATCAATAGAAATACTGAGTCTTGTCTAAAAACTTCAAGAAACTCAAGTGATCAGTTGGCTAATTGTCTGCTACAGTGTTTTAGCGCAGAGCACTTCCAATATGTAATTATGTGATAAGATTAAATTGAAAGTTATGTGATGAGGATGATGGTGTTGACGATGAGGATGATTGTGATGATGAATGCTTTATCTGACATGTTTTGTCTGACTCTGAGTGACTTGTTTAGGTTTGGTCCTGAGACGCGGCATCTGATCCTTAATGATCTTGGATCAGATGTAGCAACTGAATCCATCTACGAGATCCAGGCCAAACTGAATCTAATTCATCCTCAAATTTTTCCGCTTCTACCTCATCAGTCTAAGGTAGTTGTTCCCTAAATGTTAAAATTTAATTCTTTTCAGCTTTTTGATCCGTCGGTTTAAATTTAAGCTGATGTTGAATTTCAAGTTTCATATCGAGAATGTAGATGCCATACAATCTGTATGGTCCTTTTTTAATGGTTGCATCATCTATGTAGTAGTAGTAGTAGCCGTTTATTGACAGAGCTTCAACCAAATCCAAAATAACAGCAATCAGTATAAACTCAATGACTTTCGAGTGATTGGTGCATAAGTCAAAGGATCAATGCAAAAAGGTCATACGGACCCGCTGAGGTTCTATTGACCCTTCCTTTCTCGATAACATTTGGCTGTTGTAAAGCAGCTTCAGCATTTGACATAATACGAAGACCTGATAGAGATTATTAGTAGATTGCTTTCCTGTGTATCAGCCTGTACAGATGATTCTCATCAACTCATCAGAGTTTCTTGCTTTATGTTTTTGTGCTGGCTTGTCAATAGAGAAGTTGTTTATTAACTGGTTTCACTATACACAGATCACAGCATAGAATTAGGAATGATTTAAGTGCTGTTTTTATCTAAGGGTTTCCAAACTGAAGCGACCAGGACAGACGAGAACAAAGAGTCGGTTATCTATGGGCAGACAAACCTTCGATACGTCTATCGTGGGAAAGATGCAAGACATTTCATGTGGTAATTCGAGCTATAGATTATGGTTTTGCAAATTTTTCTTCCCATTCATTTCATAAGTTAGGAGCAGCATTTCATTGTGACATTCTCTGTAGCTTTTATGTTTGTGCAGGTCACTGATAATTAACTCTGAAAGTTTAATTTAATTGACTTTCTGCCACATACAATGTCATCATAGATTCGTTGACTCATTCCCGAATAATTTGCTGACCTTCCACTTAATTTGAAGTGGTGTCATGCCCCCAACATTATTAACTTAGCATGCCTATTGCAGTCATATGGACAGGCTAATGAGTAGTAGATTGACGAAAATGGCTAGACGGATAAATGATGAAAGGATAGATGAAAAATGGATAGACATATAAATAATGAATGGATAGATGAAAAATGGATGGGTAGATGAATAATTAATGGACTGATAGTCGGATGGATGGACAGACTGACACTTGGATAGACATATATATTTAGTTCTAAACAATAGGTTACATTATCTCTGCATTAGTCCATTTTACACGTGGACTAGTTTACATGTATGTGACATGTCTGATGGCTTGTCCCTCAATGACTTCATGTTAACGGGTCCACACTGTAGCATTTAAATATAATTATTGTATATTGCTGGTAGTTGTCACAGCTGCTACTTTCAGATTAAGAAATGTCAAGACTTGATATAACATGAGCACTGCAGTGACACATCTTTCCTGCTAGCACTAAATCACTTCCAAACAGAATAACTTTCTATCACTAATTTCACATTGGCACGTGAGTGATTGTCCCATTTTGTATTGTCTTTTTTTCAGGCAGGACTGTGTCAAGTTGGACAACGAAGCTTTTATTAAGGAAATCATGGATGATACAGATTTCTGTGAGGGTCTTAATAAAGTCCATCAGGATCTTCGGCAACTTCAAGGTCAACTATTTCGTTTACTCGCTTTTATTTATTTTCTATTTCACTTTTATTTTATATTTTAATTTATGTAATTTGTTGCTTATCTTGGTGGAAATTCACCATTATATTGCAACTGTGGGCAACCTCTAAAAAGTGCTGATCACTATTTATCTAATGTTGAGAAGAATGCAATGTATATGAATTGGATAGGCTGAGTTTAGAAAACTTTTATAGCTGGTAGTTGAATTTGATCAAATTTAATACAATAATAACCTTGGTGATACCGGTGCTGCTGTACGGTTCAGAGTGCTGGTGCCTGCGCAGGGAAGACGAGAGAAGATTGCTGGTGGCTGAAATGGGCTGGCTGAGGAGAATTAGGGGCAGGAGCAAAAGGGAGAGAATCAGGAACGAGAAGACAAGGGAGGAGCTGGACGAAGAAGAAACAGTAGTGGATAAAATCAGGAAAAGAAGGCTCAGATGGTTCGGTCATGTAGAGCGGATGGAGGGAAACACACTACCACTCGCGGCCCTGCACGGGCATATAGAAGGAGAGAGAAGCAGAGGAAGACAACCAAAGACTTGGATGGACAACGTCAGAGAGGATCTGAGGAATCTGGATACTGGGATTGCAGGAGCAAAGGATCTCATCAGAAATAGACAAGTCTGGCAAAGTCATGTGAGAGCCTCATCGTCGTCGCATGACTGACGGAAGAGAGCAAAGAAGAAGAATACAATAATGCCATGCAACTGTTGTTTGATACTCTCATTAGGAAGCCCAGAAGTACACATTAAGGCCAGACAGCCATTAAGACCCTTAATTAGACTAAGAGAGGTCAGTATTTCATCCTAGAGCTGCGAAATCTGCTGCTCTAGCTCATAAATCTGGTTTCTCATGCACCTGAGCTGAAGCCTCTACAGGGTGGGCCATAAAAAAAGACCCCTCCTAGATTTTTGGCCAATATCTTGACCAAAAGTAGGAATTTCGACATGAAATTTTACAGTCTTAAAGACAATTCATATTTACATTTGATGGCCAGATTTCATCAAAATATTTCAAACAACCCAAAAGTTATGCCACTTTTAGGAAGGTCACCCATCGGTTTTTGACGATTCAAAAACGTAACGCAACAAAAAGTAGGTTTTTGCCAATATCTTGGCCAAAAGTAAGAATTTCGAAATGAAATTTTACATGTTAATAGACAATTCATTTTTGCATATGATGGCCGGATTTCATAAAAATATTTGTAACAGAACAAAAGTTATATCACTTTTAGTGAGGCCACCCTACGTTTTTTGATGATTCAAAAAAGTTAAAAAAACGGTGTGTGGCCTTCCTAAAAGTGGCATAACTTTTGGGTTGTTTGAAATATTTTGATGAAATCTGGCCATCAAATGTAAATATGAATTGTCTTTAAGACTGTAAAATTTCATGTCGAAATTCCTACTTTTGGTCAAGATATTGGCCAAAAACCTAGGGGGGGTCTTTTTTTATGGCCCACCCTGTACATGAAAATATTGTTTTATTATTGTTTTATAATAAACTGTTAATGTTTACATCCATGAATAATGGATTGTAAATGCTGCTGGTAGTAAAGTGGTGTACTTATAATTTATTAGAGTACTTAATAGATTATTCCACTTTCTTGCATACTTTTCCAGACTCTTCAACTGATTCATCGAATTACCCAGAGATCCTTTTTCTGGGAACTGGTTCAGCAATTCCAAATAAAGTTAGAAACGTTAGCGCCATCTGGATTAACATGACGTAAGCACAGATAACTGAGTATTCTATTATTGTTCTTAATTTTTTGTGATATAATTCTTTTTTTCAGAACTTAATTGTACATTTGTAATCTAAAAACATTTCTTGTCCAAGACTTAAGTTTGAATTCACGTGTGTAAAGCTTGTGTTCAGTTTCAATTAAGAATGTACATCTAAGATTTAAATTTCGTGTATTTAGTGATTTTTATAGGTGCCAACTGAGAGATTATTACTTTAACAGAAGGTCGCAGGTCAGTAAAGAAAGCAACAGTTATGACACAAAATTTTATGGATTTTTCAGCCAGTCAGAGTTCATGCTGTATCGAAGATGCATTTGGTCTCAAGTAATTAATCAGTCATTGTTTGTTTGTATGTACGCTTGCTGTTGCGCCCCTTAAAGCTGACTACTCAGAGGTGCTCCCAACTACAGCACGGACACTGCATCAGAGTTTCACTCCGAAGCACTGAGCAATTGCGAGTGAAGGACTTGTCCAAAGTACCAACACGGTGGCTTGAGGCGGATTTGAACCTGCAACCCTCTGGCTGCAAGGCAACAAGCATACCCACTACACCACCACGTCCCACTTCCTGGGTATGCATCAACAGCCTTACAATTTTCTGTAAAAAGCCAAATAGTTTCGTTTTGCTTGATTTTAGGAAAGATGCGAGCATGCTACTGGACTGTGGTGAAAATACATATGGACAACTGTATCGTCATTATTATGATGAGACACCGGAGATGTTGCGTCGACTTAAGGCCGTGTTTGTGTCACATCTTCATGCTGACCATCACTTGGTAAGTCGCTCAGAACCATGGAGTCTAACATCAGCAGTGAGGTAGAGAGTGGAATGGTGCTAGAATGACAGATCATGTTTGTCGAAAATCTTGCTGTATTATTCTAGTATTATTGTTATGTTCGACGATTGTTCGTTAGTATATTTTGAACCATGGGAAACTGGAAATACCACGAACATCAGCTGAGTAGTAAATCTGTTCATTTCATAATGTGCTGCTAATGATGTCACTTGTTAATTACTACAAATTAATTATGATTAGATTTTATTGCGATTCCACCTTGAACATTTTCTCACTCGGAAGATTGTTTGCTTATTTTTTAATGCAGTTTACTGAAATCTTTTCTACAGTTGAACAGCTTTCGTTTTTTATTAAATTGTGATTCATGAAATAATTTTTTTACTTTACTGTATGCTTTCGATTATTTTTAAGGGTCTTATTGGCTTGGCTCTTGAACGACATAAGCAACTTCGTAGCTCCGAGTGCAGTGTGGAGCCGCTTATTATTTTAGCGCCTGGGAGAATATTGAACTGGTATGAAACGTTGCATTCCACGACAATACCTATCATGAACCTAATCAGGTAACTACAATAGTATTTTTATCTCGACTGATATATATATATATATATATATATATATGTGTGTGTGTGTGTGTATCTTTCTAGATATGTTATTGCCTATCCTTTGTATATAGTGTGTGTATTCTAGTTCAGCAGAAATGTCCAGTTGCTTCCCGTTTCTTGCCTCCCGCTTCTCTGCCTCCTCGTATTTGCGTGGCAAATTACAGGTAGAAATGAACTTATTGTTATTGTCAAGATGGCATTGCATTATAACTATGCCTGATGACCTTCATTAGGTTGGAGAAATTACATTGCATGCGAATTGCAGTGGACTGTTCTTGAATTAATAAAGAATTAGTTGAAAGCCATGTCTTTATAGGAAAATAGTTGTATGCTGTGAGAAATCATTCAAGAGTTAAAGTTGACCAGCTATAGCTGTGACCTAACCTAAGTCTCTGTGCCATGGATTCTGAATGTTTATGAGTGTGCGGCATAATAAATTCAGTAATTACTTGGATTTTAAGGTAATGCTGATGGAAAAGTTGAAAATGGCTACAAAATTAACTAAATCTTTTGTTGAGACGAACAGTTAAATCAATTTTTGTTGTTGTTGAGGGAAAGTAGTAACTAACTCAGTGACTATATTTTTTAATAGTTTTCATGTTTTAAGTATTAATAGATACCAATTTATTCGAATGATCAAAGTTGAATTTTATTAGAATAATTGATTAAATAACTTTTATGCAGTGCCACCCCTAGCTTAATACATCTCTGCCATTCTCTGGTTTTGACGAATGGGTTATTTGACTTTGTCTGTGCATATGGCTTCAAGTTAGGACACAATAGGGACATGTTGAATTGAGGTTTTATTGGGGCATCATAATAAAATAACAATCATTTGATGGGAAAACTCTGTGCAACGTCTGTAAAAGGGAACAAGTCAAGGAATAACGTGGAAAGAACTCATAGGCATTGTTTTGCTCTAATCACCTTCTGAGTGCAATTCGGATTTATTAACTTTGCTGCTACTGTGAGTTTGCCTCAGGCACAGTTACATAAATTATGTTAATCATTGTAAACATTATATTATATGTTATTATCATTTAATTCACGAAACAGATAAAAGAATTTAGCATAGTGATTTTACTTCAAAAATCACGCTTGTACATAAAATTTGCAATTTTGTATCCATGGCTGTGGCGATGTTATTCTTGAATTTGCGCTATATAGATGTGTGTTTTAGTGAGGCTCGGTTTAGTGGGTTTCAGAATTTGCTTTCTGTTTCCGACTTATTTTGTTTCTAGTTATTGTTTATTTGTCTGAATGTTTTTCATTCTTCTAACAGAGTTATTCCACTTGAGAAGCTTTATGCTTCAAACCGTGACAAGTATCAACTGACCTAGTTATTGTTTATTTGTCTGAATGTTTTTCATTCTTCTGGCAGAGTTATTCCACTTGAGAAGCTTTATGCTGCAAACCGTGACAAGCATCAACTGACCTACGATAGCCTTCTGTCGGCACTTCAGCTGAAAGAGGTCATCCAGCTTTTTCTTCACTGCCATCTCGACTTCTGATAATTAATGATAATTAAAGATTAATTCAATCTGACTACAGCTCATTGCTGTTGCCAGATTTGCACTTTTACCTCTTACTTAGCACTTAGTCCTTCCTTGCGCTGGTAACGCATCGGGTGACACAGCCTCTCCACGTTATCCTGTCTTCTGCAGCCATCTTTTACCTCTAGGGTTAATATTTCATTTTATTATCATATTAGCATTGAAGTTAATAAATCAGATTTGCACTCAGAAGGTGATTAGACCAAAACAAGACCTGTGAGTTCTTTCCATGTTATATTCCTTGACATTTAGTTGAGTGGTATGTAAATTTTTTTCCCTCAGTTCATTCTTCGTTTAGGTGAATCCTGTGCGTGTGCTGCATCGTCAGTTTCCGCATGGTCTAGTCGTTGCACATAAGAACGGTTGGAAACTGACATACTCCGGAGACACCATGCCATCAGCAGACCTCATCGAAGCAGGTGAGCGCTTTAAATTTATGTACCAGCAACTTATTATGCTTGTAGTTGGTTATTTATATGACACAGTTCTCAAGCATCTCAGAGGTGCTAGGAACCTCTTGATACCTGGATGAGGGTTGCTCCCAACCTATAACAACCATCTAAAACTTATCTTCTTAACAAGCATAACAAATTCTTAACAGGTGTCACGACTCAGTAGTACATTGCGAATCGACCAGCTGTGTGTCGCGTGAACATGGTGTGTCATTGGTAAATGTAAATGTAATCGCATATTTATATAGCGGCTGTCTTATGGCCTCAACCCTGAGGGTGAGATCCTTCACCACCGCTACTCCACGTTTATATTGCGACCGAGCCACCCGCAGTAAAGATCCGAGAAATTAATCTCTGATAAACCGACCGACCGGGAATCGAACCCGGGCCGCCGGCGTGGCGAGCGGGCTACTAACCCACTCGGCCACTGAGGATCTTGGTGTGTCATGAAGCATTGTGTGTCGTGAATTCTTGCAACATCCGTCCGTTGTTCTTGCGTTACACTGACGTACTTGCTTATCCACTTTAGCGGAAATGAGCTATAATATTTCATGGCGCTCTATTTATTTATTCTGGTTTGTCATGATCTCGGGCGGCCATGATGTTTACCATATACATTTATTTATTTTATTGCAGGACCCTAATTTTCGATTGAAGTTTTGTCGATATCATCAGTTTGCATGTTGTAACTTGTATTATAGTTGAACTTAAATGTTTTGTATAACCACTCTGGTCAGCTCTAAACAAATCATTGATTCAGTGATACATTGTTTGTTTGATTGATTGACTGATTGATTGATTCACCATCTGATTCTTTTGCATCTAGGTCAAGGTAGCAACATTCTTATCCATGAGGCAACTATGGAGGATACTTTGGTTGAAGATGCAGCAGACAAAAAGCACAGGTACACTGAAACCATATCGGTTTATTGGTTATCTTTATTTGTGGGTATGATCTGATGACCATGTAGCATGCTTACTTTGCAATGCATCACTCTGTGTTGAGCTGGAACAAGTCATTTGCTCGTGTCTGCTACCTGCGTCTTTTTCCAAGGAATCTGGTTATTGCATGAGTTCCATGCTACTTGTGGGGCGCGGTGGTCTAGTGGTGGCGTCGTTGCCTTGAAGCCGGAAGGTTCGAGGTTCGAATCCACCTCGCCGCGTAAGGACCTTGGGCAAGTCCTTCACTCACAATTGCTCAGCGCTTCGGCGTGAAACTCCGATGCAGTGTCCGCTCTGCATTCGGGAGCGCCTCTGAGTAGAAGGAGCTTGAAGGGGCGCTATAACAAGTACGCATACAAACTCTAGGTGAGAGAAAAAATTGGATGCATTGGCTGATGTCATCAGCTCAATCTCGATGAATAAACTTTGCTCAAGAGGACAGGCCTTAGTGTAAAATGTGTTTATTTACAAGTATATGTACCACATCCAGCATCAACCTTCAATCATGTTGGGTGTTTGTTTGTGGTGCAGAATCAAGATTTTGTGTTTGTTACCGTACATACTCGCGTATAAGTCGAAAAATTTAGGACTAT
Source organism: Lumbricus terrestris (assembly GCA_949752735.1). Lineage (NCBI taxonomy): Eukaryota > Metazoa > Annelida > Clitellata > Crassiclitellata > Lumbricidae > Lumbricus > Lumbricus terrestris. The sequence continues at coordinate 37,513,793 of OX457041.1, forward strand.
TTCAGAACGCCAAAAACCGTCTTCGACTTATACGCGAGGCGCAAAACCGACGGTCGATTTTCGGACCGAATATTCGACACGAAAATGGACTTGCCGTACATCTTAAACCCTCAGTCTTTGTTACATCGTTTTCCAAGGAAAATTACATTTCAACGAATTACTCACTAAACACAGTTTGAAACGAAATATTCTTCTCTTATAACAATGTAATTATAATTATGACTGTACAATATAATTATATCATGCACCGAAAGTGATCTTTATTATCGCTTGTTGAAACCGCCAAAAGAACTTTGTAAATCGCGGGATTCGCGGCAGTCATCAATATGAAGGGACAACCGCACCGAGCGCAGTAAGAAGGACAACCGCACCGAGCGCAGTAAGATTTTGTACGAGATATATATTTGACGCACGCCGTACGCCATAAGGTAACGCTGCCGCCAGAGTGCTTTTTCAGTTGGCGCTGACATACTTGCTAAATGTATAATAGAAACCGGAAGCAGTTGACGGAAGTCATTATCACTGTTAATATTATAAACAATTCCAAACATAATTTTGATAGAATTTGCGTGTTTTTTAGTTCTTTAATCATTAAAAATGATATTGTTAAATGTCACTTGTTTTGATTTTATGCATTCGACTTATACGCGAGCCGTCGATTTTGGACGTTATTTTTTCGAAAAACTACACTTCGACTTATACGCGGATCGACTTATACGCGAGTATATACGGTATTTATCATGTGACATATGTTAGGAATGATTCCTTTACCCTAGTGGTTCCCAGCGCGGGCCAAAAGTGACATGCCAGACCCACAATTTTTTTTACAAATTATTTTATTTTGACGTCTATAAATTGCATCAAACTTTCTATTTTGAATCAATTTTAACAATTTTATATGCTTTTAGTTAATTAAATGTTAGCCTTGTGGGGAAGTTGTGGCCCCCTAATGTCCTTCAGCTAAGAAAAAATGGCCCTAAAGTCAAAAAGTTGGGAACCACTGCTTTACCCTGTTCTATTCTGCCCATGGTAGAAGAAATCAAGCAATAGATTGTATTGCCAAAGTTTTGAACCTCAGGTAGTTGAATGGAAATTGTGCTAAACCTGTAACACGGAGAGTGTGGATTCACGCCTCCACTAAGGTGGTCTCTGTGTGGCGACCTTGACCAGGTCCTTCATACACAATTGCCAGGAGTCATTTATTATTTGTGGTATGTATGAATGTACTTCTGCTCTTTGGAATATCAGGTATTGTTATATTGTATGAATTGTTATTTGGACAAAATTGACGCATTTTCTCATGATCATCATCTCTTTCACAGTACAACGTCTCAGGCCATTGACGTTGGAATGAAGATGAACGCCAAATTTATCTTACTTACTCACTTCAGTCAGCGATATGCTAAAGTTCCAGTTTTCAATGAGAGCTTTTCTTCCCGTGTTGGAATTGCCTTTGACAACATGAAGGTGAGTTTCTTTTGACTAAAGGCTAAATCATAAAGTAAATAAAACAGAAAATATTGTATGTTCTCTAACGAAGCTCTGACTACAGGCAAACTGAGGCGAGTAGAGTTGTTGTGTTCTATGTATATGCAATAAAAATTGAAGTAGATTACATCTGAGTTATCAGTTACAGTGAAGTAAGAGGAAATTAGATGAAAGACAGGATCTGCTGCCTCCATGTTTGATTCTCTGAAGTTGCTTGCTCCATTTTCATGACTAAAGCTAAATTAAACTATATTGGGGCACGGCGATGCAGGGTATGTTCAGTGCCTTGGGGCCGGAAGGTTGTGGGTTCGAATTCTTTTCAAGCTGTCATGTAGGGACCCTGAGCAAGTCCATCACTCACAGTTGATCATGAATGCGCTTTGGCGTGAAACTTCGATTCAGTGTCCGCTCTGTAGTGGAAGTGCCTCTGAGTAGAATCGTGAAGGGCCACTATAACAAGTGCTCAACTGCTCATACATGCATACATACATACATGAAAGCACATGTGTGCACAACTGCACATATCAACATTTGATTGTTTCGTGAAGTTTGATCATGATCTTGTATTGTCAGTTTAGGAGCACCCCTGAGGTGCATTTCTCTTGAAGTATCACTCTAAGTTGATGATTACAAAAGGATAAAAGCTTTAAATGTCGTTTAATGTGTTATTCTTTGTTAAACTACATGGTGTGATTTTATAACAGGACAGTTGATATCTATATTTCTATTAGCTGTAAAGCTGGCAGATTTTATACAGGAGTTGGCAGTGAATGGTCATTTACTAACATCGTCTTTTAAAACGTACCAGCTATTTCTTTCCAAACCGAGAAGTGCTGAATTGAATGTGAGATTAAATATGATGTGTGCAACGTTTTCATATTTGTTTAGCAACCCTTTGGATGTTTGATTACAGGTCAGACTACAAGATCTTCATCTGTTGCCGCTGTTTGCTCCAGTTCTGAAATCCATGTTTGCTGATGATTACATGGAAATGGAACAGAAGACGGAAAAGAAGAAGAGGCAGAAAGACAGGAAACAGAACCAGGGTAAGGGCAGAGGATACATATTCTTCAGAGACAGTAACTTTGTCTTTAGAAATATCATAGCATTAGAATTGAATCATCATTTAGGCAGCTTTCGTATATTCTCAGTGTCGGCATCACATGGGTTGCAGTGGGTCATTTCTTGTCTATTTTGTTCTTGACCTGTCTTAATATTCTTTTTTAGTTTAAAAGTTCAAAATAAAACATCAGCAGTATGTCTGTCTTATGAGATTACTAGTACTCCTTTGCAATTGTTAGATCTAAACGACGTTTTTGTCTAGTATGTACTAGAAGTAGCTTGCTACTTAAAACATATTTATAAATTGTCGTATCACAATTACTTGTCAGATATGCTTCAATCTGAAGTGTTCATCTACGACCATCCTACATGACTAACTTTTTTTATTGCAATTTGTGTAGGTTCACAATAATTAATTTAACATGATATGTTGACATTGGAAATCTACCAGTAGATGCAAGTATCTTCAACTGGTTTTTAAATGGTTTTTCCCTCGACAGCGGAAACGGAAAAGTCGGACGCTTCAGTGGCAAGTGCAACACAGTAGTCAACTTCGCAATAGAGAATTCTGACATTCAAAAGCACCTTAAGCTGTCCAGCTGTTACTGGAACTGTGATATGGACAGGCAGTTGACTTGCGTTTGTTCAAATTAACAAATGTGTTAATGGAAGTCATTTTGCATTAAATGTTCACTGCATCTTTGCCAAAGTTTGTAACTTAATTTGATGCAACGTATGTGGAGACAGTTTGTAATAATTATATACGTGAACAAAATATTACTCTCTGCTTCCTCTGTTTGCCGTTCAGTTTTATGTTCTGCATTCAAACATTTTATCAGGGTATTATTGAAACATAAAATATCACGGTTGGTGATGTGTTTGAAGATGTAAACACAGGAAGAAGTGTATGGCAATGGTAACATTCTGTTATGAAGAGCGCACGTACATGGGATAGCTTCCCACTATTGTCCCAAAAGTTGACTCCGTCTTCCTTTCAGCAGATGGTGTGTTGGCAAAATAAGCAGCAAAGCATGATGAAGTCCTGGCATGGCTTCCAAACAGTTAAATTCGACTCATGTCACAATAACTTGTGATCATCCATTCATGTTATGAATTGTAATCATACTGCTCTGTGTCAGTTTAAATAAAACGAACATTTTTAATTGTTATTATGTACAACTATTTCCAACAGAAACACACACACACATCCAAATGCAGTTTGTAGGAGAAGTACACATCATGAGAATGCATGTTATTATGCAGGACAATAGATGCTGACCAGTCTTAAAACCTTTCACAACCACATCTATCTGCTTGACTGAAGATATTGTTGGCTTGACCATGGTGAAGCCAACTGTTCTTCTTGTTTATTCTGATACTCTGTTGCCTGACCTCTTTGCGTTAATTTAATATCGAATAACTCAGAAATCCGGAAGTATGAAAATGTTATAAATATATATATATGTCGAGATAATAATTTTAAATACATAAATTTGCTGAATAGAATAGTAGATAAATTTGTTATGTACAGAGTTTTATGTTGCATTCATAATATACAGAGTGGGCCAAAAAGTACCCTTAATGGATTTTGCGCCAGATTGTTATCCAGAACTTAGAAGAAAGAATTTTTAAATCAAATTTTACAGGCTTATTGGTAATTTATATTTGAAATAGAACAAAAGTTATATCACTTTAGTGAGTCCCCACCGTTTTTGATGATCAAAAAGCACGATGCAACAAAAAGTAACAAAAACGTTTAATATGTCACATCTCAAATAATTATTATCAAATAAACTCAGGATGCGAATAACCAAAGGGTTCAGCCCTGCATAGTCTTTCTTCGGGCCCCATAGTAGAGTTTTTTTAACACCCCAACTCCATGTGGATCATAGGCTGACCCCCATTTATTTTTTTCCCTACAATTCTCATACTGTGTAAACTTGATAAACTTGTCTTCAATGTATCAACCACCAGTGCCCACACTTGTTATGAGTTACTTTGTAAAGTTCTTGATGGCCTTGTTGATGTGTTCCTGAGGTAAATCTTCCCATATCAACTCCAGTGCGAACATCACTTCTCGTATCGCTCTTGGTTTTTGTTGTTGCAGATTGTGGTATTTCTCCAGCATAGTTCTCCACACTTGACAATCCATTGTATTGTATTGTATTGTATCTGACCATTTATAAAGTGCTTCTCGCAGCAGGATCCATTCAGAAGTGCTCCCAGTGTGTTCAACCCTGAGAGAAAAAGCTGGTTTTTAGATGAAAGACAAATAAAGACTCCGAGAGGATGAAAGAGCAAACTGATGGGGGAAGTCCATTCCATAGGGAGGGACCAATGCAAGCAAATGATCTGGATTGAGCCATGGTGGTCGTGACTCAGGGAATGAATTGGGTTCAGATCGGAAGATTTGGGCCACTGGCTTATTCCAATGAAACCAACACAATTGACATTGAGCCGATTTGACTCCTTTCATCGACGACTTAATTCTTAACTCTCAATTTAACTCTTAATTTCTTTGCCATCACTGTTTATCAGAGTAAGAAGTGATTATGACTTTAGCTCCTCATCAATTGTCAGAATACACATTTTGTCTGTCATTAACACCCTGTGCATTTTAATTTTTTTGAAATTTTAATTTTATTATTAATCTGAAAATTCTTTATTTACCAACTTGATAGTCATCTTGCCAAATGATGCTACAATGACATGCAGCTACACTGGCACATGTTAATTTTCTAAATACTAATAATATTATTTTTCTGGCAATATCAAATTCAATTGATAAACAGTTATTTGAGGTGTGACTTAATTAATATGATCGTTTTTTTATTTTGCATTATGTTTTTGGATCGTCAAACAGTGGGTTGACTCGCTGAGTGTGATACAGATTTTGTTCTGTTTGAGATCTTTTGGTAAAATTTGGCTGCTGTACGTAGATATGAATTACCTGTAGGCCTGTATGACTTGATTTAAAAAATCTTACACCTGGCCAAGATATCTGCAAGGTACTTTTTGGCCCACCCTATACATGCATTCAGGCAATCATACACAGCTATTATATTGAATTCAGTATGTGTGTGTGCGTGTTTCTGGACGTTTCTCGTTATTCTGTCTGGCTTTTAAATCTATTGATTATGTTGAAAAGAGCAGAAGGACAGGATTGCCCTTCAGGAATGGATGTTTATTTTTTGGATCGGTTACCTAGCAACGAATTAGAGCGGCGAAGGCGAGCGACTGAGAAACGGCTGCAATTGGCCGTCGGCGGCGAATTGTCTAGACGGCGTCCGTTTGATTTAGGACACCCGCGGCCACAGGTGGAGCCACTTTATCCGATGCAGCGGTCCGTCATGTCGCATTAGAGACTGAAAAGCTGGCCAGATTGGACCCAAACCGGTGTTATCATTTGGGTTTTTTAGAAACAGCGCAGCCATCTTGTCGGATATATTCTGTGCGTCGTCTTTATGGGAGAAACGCGACGTGCATTGCATATCGCGCTCCTCTCTCTGTCTGTCTGTCTCTGTCTCCAATGCAGTGTTGTCTCCAGCGGATTCCTGTTGCGTCAACGCCGCCTCTATTCAGTTAGACAAAGAAAAGCTTCGTTTAGCCTATTTGATTTATAAGATGTCGTTCGTTGAACCGAGTGGTCATTTCGGCTATTGATCACGATAATTACTGTCAATCTGCCGACTTGTCTGCCGTCTGTCTGTCTGTCTCTATCACACACATCACACACACACACACACACACACACACACAGGTTTTGATAACTATTATTCCGTCTATGTCAATAAGTGAGATAGGCCTAAGGTAATTGCGAATGACGCTGATTTATCCTCCACCTGTGCCTCTTCCTAGCCTTCCTCGATGATCCATGGGTCGGCCGCCTCATACATGATGAACCTTCAACGGTCCTCCGTCACAGGGCCGTCTTATGGTCATTGTAGGCCCTAGGCACTTTTGCATATTGATCTATTCGTAGGCCCCTAAGGTCTATCCAACTCAACTCTGCATTAATTCAAATTGCAACACATTTATATTATTTCTTAAAATTATGCTGAACCATGTTTTGTGAACGCATTCAGTTTTGATTTTAAATCTCAGTCAACCTTTTGTAATATTTATTTTCGATATCCGCTAAATGTAGCCTAATATTTCCGGTTTCAGATTTTCGACTTTCGGTTAGCGGCGTTTCGGTCTAAATTCTAATGAAAAATCGGGTACTTGTGTGTTTGACGACCACACAGAAATATAAAATCGATGAAGGAACTAACGTTAATTGTAGCGTTGTTATCTTTAATAAATCCAACTTCTAGTTTGTCCAGAACCATTTTAATCGTTCCAGCTTCTGCTTAGACAAGAATTTGTTCGATAAATCCCGTTTCTATTTTGTCACTAAATATTTGTCATCAATTTTTCATTGAAAATTAGTCTTCATCAATCCAGCTTCAATTTCAGCAGAATGACTGCACTAACCCTAAAACTAACCCTAACCGACCCTCACGACGCCTAACCTGAGCCCTAACCGACCCTCACGCGATAAATCCCGCTTCTATTTCGCCAGGAAATATTTTTAATCGAATTTATAGGCTATTTCTGTGTGGTCGTCAAACCCACAAGTACCAAAAATCGCCATCACTTGTTAAATTTTAGGCTAATTTGCTAAAATTATTAATAAAAATTTCAAAAAAAATCATGTCTGATGGTTATAAGAAGAAACAAGAGTATGGATTTGAGAAACCAATAAATCTGTAGCTGAAATGACTATAGGTCACAAATAGCTGACAAGATGGTCTCCAGTTTTCCAAATGTCAATATTGCTTTTCGAATTTATCTTTCTATTTTTGGGGCAAGTTGCCAAGGTGAACGTTCTTTTTCGAAACTGAAAATTATCAAAAATTACCTTCGGTCAACGATAGGACAGGCACAATTATTCTCCCTTGCATTACTTTCAATTGAAAACGACTTAATGTGAGAAATGACATTTGAAGACGTCATAAGCGATTTCGCGAATGCAAAGAGCCGCAAAGTTAACATAATATAGCTTAGCCAATATGTTACTGTTTCATTAGCTAACTCTAGCCTTAAAAGGTTAGCTCGTTAAAATTGAATTTGCAAGTTTTCGTTTCCTGTTTGTTTTTTCCGGTCATTGACCAATCACTGCATTTATTTTAAAATATATTTTTCAGGATTTCGTAGGCCCCTGGTAAGTTCGTAGGCCCTAGGCACAGTGCCTACTGTGCCTACTGGATAAGACGGCCCTGCTCCGTCAGTCTTAGTATTTCTTCCAATGTCAATCCAGTCCATTCCTTTATGTTCCGTAGCCAGTTTGTTCCTAGGCTTCCTCTTTTCCGGTCTCCTGGCGGCATTGTGCCCTGCATGATAGGCTATCTTTCTCAATGCATGTTCCCTCTCTTCTTATGATGTGTCCAAAATAAATCATTTTTCGTTCTTTTACCATCTTCAGCAGATTCCTCTCCCGCAGCCTCCACTCACTCTAGCACCCGTTCACCTCCGCCGCTTGCATCCTATTCGCTTTGTTCTGGAACATGTCTTTTAAAGCTCCTATATATTTAGGCCTATAGTCTTCGATCTAACTGCCAACTCCGCCACTGGTTGTTCTCTGCAGTGCCAGTCCCAAGCCTGGATAAAGGAGGAGGGCGACACTAATCATCTTTGATGTGGCAGTGTTGTTAAACATGTAACAATTAAGGGACTGTCTTGTTTCATTACTTTGTGACGCCATCCTTCCAATGTCAACGACACAATGGACACCGTTTATACATCCTTGTCTTTACCTATCATCGTAGTCAAGGCCGTAGCTAGGGGGTGTTTGAACACCCCCCGAAATGGAAAATGTGAAAAATAATATAATGCATTTACGAGCACATGATGTAAACACCATCAAATAAAACCATTAAAACACTCCCCGAAATATGCCGGATGACTAAAAAAATGGTCATCATGTTTTTTTAGGAAGGGAAATTGGCGAATGAAACAACCCCCGAAATAAAATCCTGGTTACGGCCTTGATCGTAATCTCGAGACTTCTACAGCGCCCACAAAAGCCAGGTCGCGGGAACCAGCTTATTCACACGCGCTTAGGCCCTAATCAAAACAAAATCGATAGGCAGCGGGTCATGTCCGGAGAGGCAGGCAGATAGGCCTAGATGGACGGCTAAGGTGGGTGATGTTTAGAGTTTGAAATGACGAGGGAAGTGAGGATAAGAGGAAGAATCAGGATAGCCTAGGATTTGTGAAAGCAATATGTTTTCGCCAGAATATGGTATGTAGGGAACTAATATTATAGTTCCCGCACAGCAACTGAATGCTCTTCCCGAATTGATTGGGTAGGCTACATCCGGTTTGTGTGTCGCAAGCAAATTTCGACAATTAGCGTATAAACGGTCCTAGGCGTCGTAATGGTAAACTCGAAAATGCTAAAGTGCTAATAAAAAGCTAAGCGCAAATAATCCGCTTAACGTCGTGTGAAAATGGTATTTTGTTTTCAAGTCGTATTGATCATGCGACTGCATCAGACCCATATGATGCCTATCCCTATATTCGGACGAACTTGAGCCACATGCCTACGGACCGGGTAGGCCCTATGGCCTACCCGACCGCCTGTAATCGTAATCGCAATATCCAAATTTCTAAAGCGACACTCAAAACGAGTCAAAAGCCAAGCGCAGAGCACCAGTGATATTTTAGTTCTTAGATTAATTTTTCTTCTAGTTCTTATTCACTTCTGTTGACGTGATTTTACTTCCACGTACTTCTACTTCTAGTTCTCAAATAATTTTACTTCTAGTTCTTATTCACTTCTGCTGACGTGATTTTACTTCCACTTCTACTTCTAGTTCTCAAATAATTTTACTTCTAGTTCTTATTCACTTCTACTAGAGCAATTTTGCTTCTACTTCTACTTCCAGTTCTCAGATAATTTCACTTCTTCTTCCAGTTAGGGTTTAGACATAATTTTACTTATCCGTGCACTTGTCAGTTTTTCTCGCTCTTGCAATCTGCCAATTTAGCTTATTTATAGTCACGATGATAGACCTAATGCTTTCTGCGTGATGACACTTTTAGAAGCTTGGAATTTAAGGTTATGATATAAACTTATAAAGCTTCAAGTTTGTGGGTGCTTCTATGGTGATTAAACTCCAGGCCTGGGACCAATTTTTTCGAATACATGGTTTTCATTGCCAGAAGGCCGATGGCATCCGTGTCTCATGATAAAGAAGGGACTTGTGACCTGCAAGCCCAGGTTACGGGCCGAGGGAATTAATGTTCCTGCTTTGCATGTGGGGGATCCATAGAATAAGCTTAATGATAACATAACTCAACTGGCGTGAAGAGCAGAACATCAGGTAGGATGCGGGATAGATTCCCGCTATCATACCAAAGGTCCGCTCAGTCTATCATTTGCTAGAACGCTTGATAACACTAGTCTCAGTAGTCAGTAGTCTGGCTATGAATACAAAGAACTAAACATCCCAAAGTGCGATATTGTAATGTGAATGAATCAGAATTAGAAGTTGGACGACTATTCACAGAGTACTAACAGGATTTTACATAACTAAATAAATGTGACAAACAAAGCATGTTATCAACGAGAATGTCTTGTAACTGTAAACTCTGCGGCTTACTTTTTACCTTTGCCCTCAAAATATGTTGTGACAGAAATTGTTCAAGCCTGATATATTTCACCCTGGATATTAAATCAGGTCCTGGCCAGAGAATTCTGTTGGTTTCTCTCTCCGAAGGCAATCCAATGCTCTTCTCCACACCAGAGACAACCACCCTTCTTTTCATATCCAGCTACAGCTAAACAGTCTTTCTTCCCAGCGGACTGCCTCTGTTCAGACTCTTGTCTCTCCTTATTCACAGGCCAATCATATCTTACCTAACTCCAATGGTGACCCTGCCAGTCGGCCCTGGTTTCCTCATCCCTCACCCCAATTTGAATATCAATAGCTCCAAGGTTCTTGCGTGGATTGACCTCGAATAGCCCCTAACTCCAAACCGGTTTAGACTAGTTTAGAGCCATAATTATGACCCCGGGAATACAGGTAAAACGCCTCCTTGTTCTGTGACTAATCTGCTTACTCACATGACTAAAATACGGCCCATAAAAATCAGAAGTCTCTTCCTTTTCGTTCTCAAAATATTTATACTTCTTATTCTTATTCACTTCTGAATGTCCTAATTCCACTTCTTATTCTATTCTCGTTCTTAAAATAATTATACTTCTTATTCTTATTCACTTCTGAAGGTCTTAATTCCACTTCTTATTCTATTCTCGTTCTTAAAATAATTTTTATTCTACTTCTACTTCTGCTGAACGAAAATACAATAATTATTATTCTTATTCTACTTCTTATTCACGAAAATATCACTGCAGAGCACCATCTTATTCACGAACGCTGTGTCAGGTCAGATGGGCTGTCCAAAAGAGTCGGCCGAAGCCTGATGTTGTAGCCGAGTGTTTAGTAGGCCTACTGTTTAGTGTTTAGGCTACGTCTCGGTGAAAGACGATCAATGCGGGCCACTAGAGTTACCAGCTTACCTCGACCGCCAGTCACTGCATGGCGGCGCTACAGCCGACCGCCTGAACGTGGCGACGAATGTCTTAACCAGCATATATAGCCTACTCCTTGTGCGTCGGCAATTTACCGGACATTCGTCATCTTTCACCAGTGACAGTGATCAGGAACTGCTCGTCAGCGGCAACGTGTTTGCGAGGGCTGTCAATCACAGTCTGTCATCGCTAGGGTTACCAGATTTCGGAAATGCTTTGCCTCGAGCAAAATAATTGCTGACGACGGTGTATCGGTAAAACTTTTCTTATGCATGCAGCAACCGTTGGCTATCACTCGGCCGGACAACTTATTTTAGTGAAATCTGGTAGACTGTATACCTGTATACTAGGCTTAGATAGATTCTATGGCTATGGTCTGGCCAGGGTGAGAATTGCCGGATAGTTGGGTGGGGGCTTCAACTCCCAGTCTTTGTTAGATCCCCATAGTAAAGTGTGTTTCACACCCCAATTCCAAATGGAGCATAGTCCAACCCCAACCCCCAGTTATTTTTCCACAATTCTCACACTGGGTCTGGCAAGTCCTGCCATTAATCATTTTATCTATCCATGCGGTCTCTTTGGTTTGTCCCACCGCTTCCGAAGTAAGCCTATAAGACTCTAGGAGCCGATGGGTCGATGATGACTCTATCGTCAGAACTTCAGAAGATGATTTTTCGACCTGGTATAGACTGATCAGTGTCTCTGTGTAGACGTCTATCCAAGGAAAACACGACTGATGACGTTAATTGAATAGCCTAGCTTAAACTGTTAATTGTCAGAGGTTAAGGGATTACAGTGACTTTGAAATGCGTCTGGCTTGGACTGAGTAGGCCTATACGTATTACGTACCCGACCGTTGCTCAACGTCGGCGACTCGATCTCTTCTTGCCGGACTGGACAGATCGTAGAGATTTTGAATGTGAGATCTGTGCTCGACGACTAATCGAAAAAGACTCTGCGCAGCCGTAGCCTATACTTTGACATCCATTAATAATATAATGTCAGACTCACGTTCGAATGACGGACCGCATAATTACGTAGGCTAGGCTACATGCGTGTAGGCTAGGCTATAACAAATTATAATTATTATGTACATATTAATTATTATGTGCATAGCCTATAAGTCTTGTCAAGACTTCTGTTTGACCAGGCCTTGGTTGCAAGGTTGTATGTTGTAGACCTATATAATTATCCTATATAGCCTAATTGTTTTATGCGAATTTGGAATTTCTTATATTTTTAGTGACCCAAAAAACTACTGGGGTAAACCATATATAGACCTATACTATTGTCCAAGACCCCTGCAATGGCGTGTAGCCCTACTTAGGCGAAAGTCCCTACAAGTAATATGTTGCCCCTGTGGACTCTTGTAGAGTCGGCCAATATGTTTGTCAGTCAATCAACAGGTTGAGATCCTTCACCACCACTATAATTATAGGCTATGGGTTCCACGTCGCGCAAGCTCCATCACCTCCATGTGACATGAGCTATAGCCTATATCTGTGGACCGAGAGGATCTGCTGAGGACCGAGAGGATCTGCTGAGGACCCATGCAGAGGATCTGCTGTGGACCGAGAGGATCTGCTGAGGACCGAGAGGATCTGCTGAGGACCCATGCAGAGGATCTGCTGAGGACCGAGAGGATCTGCTGAGGACCGAGAGGATCTGCTGAGGACCGAGAGGATCTGCTGAGGACCCATGCAGAGGATCTGCTGAGGACCCATGCAGAGGATCTGCTGTGGACGGAGAGGATCTGCTGAGGACCCATGCAGAGGATCTGCTGTGGACCGAGAGGATCTGCTGAGGACCCATGCAGAGGATCTGCTGAGGACCGAGAGGATCTGCTGAGGACCGAGAGGATCTGCTGAGGACCCATGCAGAGGATCTGCTGAGGACCCATGCAGAGGATCTGCTGTGGACGGAGAGGATCTGCTGAGGACCCATGCAGAGGATCTGCTGAGGACCGAGAGGATCTGCTGAGGACCGAGAGGATCTGCTGTGGACCGAGAGGATCTGCTGAGGACCCATGCAGAGGATCTGCTGAGGACCGAGAGGATCTGCTGAGGACCGAGAGGATCTGCTGAGGACCGAGAGGATCTGCTGAGGACCGAGAGGATCTGCTGAGGACCGAGAGGATCTGCTGAGGACCGAGGATCGATTGAGGCAGTAAACTAGCAATTATAAATATTATTTGAATTTTAGGAATTTAACTTAGACTTTGGACAACGGAAAGGAGATTTCGTGCTTTGTAAAAGACCCAGCTGCAGATCTACATGTAGTTTGTATGTGCACTTGTTGTAGTGCCCCTCAAGCTCGATCCCTACTCAGAGGCGCTGCCGACTACAGAGCGGACACTGGATCAGAGTTTCACGCTGAAGTGCTGAGCAATTATGAGTGAAGGACTTGCCCAAGGTTCCTACGTGATTACTAGAGTTGTATTCGAACCGGCAACCCTCCGACTCCAAGGCAACGAACATCGCCCACTGGCCTGTAGTGTATCTATAGAGTCCAGGTCTGTTTTTAAGGAATTTTTAGAACTGCACAACTCCTTCTTTCCTTTCCCATCATCCATGGCAAATTGCTTCCAATCGAAGTCAAATTACTTTTTAAACTAGTTTTAACTGTACAGAAGTGTTTCTACAACTGCACAAATCCATTTAGAACTGCACATTTTTTGTACAACTGCACGTTAAAAAAGCAGCTGCTAGCTAGAGTCTCGATCTATCCATAACGACTGATTTTTTAGTAATTTAGCTTAATTGTCTGAAGCTGCTACAGTATTTGGACGCGGCCTTGAACATGGGTCGCTCTGACCTCAATTTCAATAAGCTGTGTTCAGATAGAACGACAGCAGTAGCAGCACCAGCTGTCGTCTATTGATAGATTGTCCGTCTAGGCCTCTACTGCGCGGTTGTCAAAAACAATATCTACTGTCCAGACGCCTACTTTTTACCTTCAATAGACAATCTCGCAGTTGTCCGGTCTACAGTGCTTAGAGCGTAAAAAATAAGTGCCTGGACGCCGTCCATGACCGTCCAGGCGGTCCAGTCATACTTTGAAACTTAGCCCAGCCTCTTTACGTATATAATCAACAAACAATTAACGTTGCATGTGCAGTGTATAGTAACTGTGGTGTCCAACGTTGACGGCGTTTTACTGTCAGTGGCGGCGCCAGGATTTCTGTGTGTTTTTTGGGGGGGTTGAACTCCCGCGGAAAATTTTCCATTTCCAGCCGACAAAATTTCTATCGACCTTTTTTTAGTCATTCGGCAGAAATCTCCTGCATATGGCTTTCAGTTTCTAGGGGGGCTGAACAAGGAAATTATTACAAGGGAAAAATGGATCGCCTTTGGGGGGGCTTACCCCCTAGTCACCCCCTAGCGCCGCTACTGTTTACTGTCTGAAATTCGGGCTAAAATGGATGACTGTGGCCACCATAAATTATGTGTATCGTGTACGCGTGTTTTATTTACCAGAGGCGGCGTCAGACTTTTTAAACTAGTGCGTAGGGCCTATATACCCAGGGCAGTCAATGCCAGTCATACAATTATGTAGCAAGTGCAGAGGCGATTTAGGCCATGCGCAAAATAAATCCTCGGCAGAGCAAAAATTCTGGCAGCCTTGAGGCAGGGCATCGACCAGAACAAAGGGTTTTTACCAGGGCATTTGTCTTGGCTTGCTGTACATCCGCCTACAGCGTTGGTTGCGTCACTGATATTTATAGGCCTAAAAGCGAGACTTATGTGCAGAAGACTATCAGAAGAGTGCAAGCACTGATAGGCTGCAGCCTTCGCAATATCTGTCCTTCAGTTATAACCGAATCTCTCCTTTTAAGATTAGCGATAACAAAATTGTTAAATTTCATCTGCGTAGTGTTTGGTGTCCGTGCAGTATGTCTCCGTGTGTCTTTCAGACGTCCGTTGATCGCTTTGTAATGAAATCTGGCGCTATAGTAGTCGGTGGGTTAAATTTTATCGATGTGTGTTCGTGTGTCTGTTGTGGGCTACGTGCGTGTATGCGTGCGCCGCAGATTTGAGACATTATTCAACATCCGGCAGCAAATTTCGCGTCTAGACAGCGACGATATGTCTAAGTAGTAGGCCTATGTAGGCCTCTGCGGACTTATGCACACACTCAGAAACAACCACCGGCCGCCCGCCCGCACGCCCATTCTCTTAAGCCTTCCCGCATTAGGTAGACGCCAGCCGGTCGGCTTGTCGGCCAACGAGGCCTTTATGCCTGGCGCGTCTATATGCCTGTCTGCCTGCGGGTCCGCAATGCCTGCTGCTGTCTGGGTTGTCGGTTATAACTGAGTAGACTGGATATTATGTGTGCGATGTGTCGGTGCGAGCGTGTCTGCGTCTGACGTGTATCGATTCTTGAGCGGACAAACTGCACCATTTTGACGGCTAGAAGACACGAGGAGGAGATGAACGGCGGTGGGGGAAACGCCGATGAATGACAACAACAGTTATTGTCTTCTGCGACGACGAATGGGGGAAATGATCGTTTCAGTGGGGGATGATGGGCTGCTGGGACAGTGGAGTGAACTCTCGTCCATTTCGGATTTCGCGAACCAGACATGGCCGGTGGTTTTTTAAGTCTGTCGTCGTCGTCGTTCAATAACAGTCTGATCAGAGCGGATAATCACACCTGGTAATCTCCGATTCAGGTTCTCAGCAAGGTCGCTGTCATCGCTGTTCTATGTAGGGCGACAAGCGTTGATGTGACTCTGGTGAATTATTGTCGTACTTCGCGTCGATTTCTTACGACAGCGCGTGCGATTTATCGTTGTACGGAGACCCATAACGGCCGCTTAAATTGCGTAGACGCCGCCGCTGTACGCATAATTAACGGAGGAAGGAGGAGGGGTTTTCGGAGGAACATTGACCCCAGATGGGGGTTTT